>CAWUFW010013501.1:0-472060 GCA_963921515.1 Calotriton arnoldi
GATGACATTCCCTGGGTTGAATTAGTACACTGATCTTTCTGGTATGTAAGATCTATACATAAGGCTACCAGGTGTGATGATCGTACTTTGGCACCACCAGCCCTCACAGTATCAGCTTTGATGGTCTCGTTCACTTGTTAACCATCTGAGCAGCACCACCCTGCTCAGCATGTATAACATTGTCCATCATTACCACACTTGAACCATCTGTGCACTACTGCCTCACTTAGCTCATATATCACATGAACTATACAGTGATGGGTTTAAGCCATGTATATCAGTGCCTTTCCCGCATAGTGGGCTTGCAATCTCAGTTAACACTACTGGGTACCACCTTCCCTAGTCGCCTGACATATGTTGGTTTCAACTTCCAACTTTTGATCATCATTTTTTGATCATTATTATCTAATTTATTTTTCTACACTATATTTATAACACCATGGTTTTCCATCAGTGGACATACGAAGGTCTCTGTAACTCAGGTAACCATTGCATTACTGGGGAGTGCTATTTACCTGGCCATTGTCGGCTGGATTGTCTGCCACTCCACCCATCGCAGATATAAACATTTTGTAATCACCATCTCCCTGCTGCATACCTACCTAATACCACACCACTATTTTTATACAACTGACATCCTAGCGGACCTTATATGGTTACTTGTTATATGTAACTATTATGGTGCTTTCACTTATGGGTTAGATGATTCTTTTCCAAGATGGCCGCTTCCTTTACGTGCCCCATCAGCCGATTTTTCACGCACTTCGAGGTCGCACACACTGTGACGGGCAATTCATTGTTGTTGCCGACTATATCCACACAGACGTCCTGTACCACATTACCGGCAGACTGGGCAGGTTGTTAGGTCTTCAGGACCTGTTGGAGGGTGAGAAGTAAGTTTTTCATACCGCTGGCTACGACAGGATTTGAAGGTAACCCGAGATTAACATCTTATGCTTTGTCGAGAGACATTTAACAGCGTCTCCGCTTCCTCCCTCCCTTTTTCATTGTAGCTTCCCCTTCGCTAGACCGCCCTCCGCTGAAGAAGCCCTATTCCACCTTGGGAAGGGTACGATTTTATTTTATTATTTACTATCGTTAGCGGTCCACTTCCCTTTCCCTCCTTTACTTATGCTGACCGCCCCATTACGTGTCATAATTTGTCCTATTGTTGATTGACACGCATGGTGTTTTACAGCGTCCATCATGGCGTATTGATTATCGAGCACCAAACCAGCGCGATACCTGCGTCTCTTTCTCACTTTGTCATTTTCCATCTATAATACAGAGCTCCATACCTAGTCCTTAGCCCTTTTTTGGTCAGTAGTATGACCGACAATATTTAACGGCTATCATAGTCATGGCTCTCTGCAAGCATGACCTTTGCTCCAGCCAGCAACTTTACTGAGCCAATATTTGGTAACTTTTTCTTTTACTTTTTCTGTTGTTATGCCATTTCGTCTCCTGTGTTTCACTAGTCACATGTGTGGACGATGTTGTGTGTGTTTCTTACATACTATGATGTAGCACTGTCTGCAGTCCATTGTATCCTTTTCCAACATCATGACCTGTTGTAGTTTTTCCTTTTCGTTTTCCCTCTTGTCTCCATTAGGTTTGAACTAGAGCACACGGACAAGACGTGCCTCTTACATATCTTACTCTTCCTCAAATGAAGGTATGGTGGGAATATAGGATGTCTTTTCCCTGATTCCTGCTTTCTCCTTTTACCACTCATGGTCCTGATGAAGCGCTCCGGGATCCATTAGGGACCCACTACTGGCGTGAAACATGTCGACCTTTCACTTTTAACATCACGATTACAGTTCTATACGGGTTGAGAGTAGGGGGAGCCCTCTTTCTGTCTCTCCCATTTCTACAAGCAATAATTGCTTCTCCATCCCCGTTCTGATTTTAGCCTAACCCTGAGGACCCGTTAATAAACTAATTAGGGCACCAACGGGTTATTTTATCTTCACTTTCTCTACTCACCCCTTGGCCCACATACCCACCTGCACAACTGTGGCAACTCCTAAAAAGATCTCCGCTTAAGTGCCCTCCAGAAGGGCCCGTGAGGGACTGCAGCGCCACCCCCACGAGGAGCAGTGCCCAATGATGATGCTTTACACTCTCAAGGGTGTGTGAGGGCACAACATACACAGGAGTATCACTCCCCACTCTGACACACTCATTCCTTGTTTTTGGAGACACCCTACCCTGACTCGCTACCATAAGAGGCAGCTGGTCCCCCACTTTTTCCTAGGAACTGGTACCCTCTTGAGCATTTGGATTTATTTTTAGGAGCTTTGGTACAGGACCTATTTCCAATTAGCTCCTTGTCCCTTCTTTCTCTAGATTTGTGATTACAGTATAGTACGGCGGTTAGCCGTGGGACAGATTCTTTCTATTCTCAACTCTGCTACTTCCCTGTCCCTTTTTCCCCTTTCTCCCCCCTTCCTATTTTGAGACCACGTGGCTTCTACCCCTGGGTCATCACTCACCTTTACTATGGATAACCCAGGCCTCAGTTTCGATGATGAGACAGTGGCTGAGATCCTCAAGGCACCCTCACTATTAGCAGAAGACGGCAGTTCTGCCACTGGTAGTAAACATGATGACTGGAAGGCATTGGAGACACTCAGAAAGTTGCAGATAAAGACGGCATTACCTGGCACCATTATGACAGAATACCTTAGGGCCAATATTGCCCCTAATGGTCTCCTGATTACACTGGCCCCGAGAATATTCCTAGAGGACCTGATCTTTCGCTGAGAGTGGTCGCGGATTTCTTGGAAATGCGCACGCGATTGGCTAGTGTTGATTATCAACACGGCCAAAAGACTGTCGGATGAATTACTAATCCAGATCACTTTATCTGAGAACAAATTAAAAGCTGGAATATCCATCACGGCCTTTAAGTCACGCCTGACAGAAATTAACCAAGAAATGAACGACCACAAAGAATACCTTACGAAGCAAAAGATAAACCAACTGCAGAAGGATGTCAAACGCTTTGACAAAGAAAAGATCTATCCTTATACGAAGGATGATTACGTCTTTCATAATAGCGAGAGTGCATCGGATGATGCAAGCAGTAGTCATTCTAATAGATCTGACTCTACTAGCAGTGAGTCCAGCTAGGAGAACAGACAAAATAGATCTAGGGAGTCGATACGGACATCAACCACCACCACCCTTGTTTCAAGGCTTTCCTGCCCATCCGTTTCAACAACCTATATACCAGGCCCCATGAATATGACCACAACCTCTGTGGAATGTCCCACTTGCACAGAATCCTCATATGCCACAATACCAACAATTCCAAAACCCCCTTTTACAACAGAGGGAGGGGCAGAGGAAGAGGCAAAGAAGAGGAGGATCCAAGACTGTGCACTGGCAAGATCAGGAACAGAGGGTCTTGAGGAGCCACACAGCGAGAACCTAGTGGTCAACCTTTCCTCCAGACTCTTGACGTCGGGGAACTTACTCTCTTGGAGAAGGGTCTTGGTTTCGTTCCAACGCCCAAGGAAGATGACTTCAGATTACATCAAGAACTTCACCAGTTTTTCAGAAAAGTGCGCTTAAAAGCTTTTTTCCAGGACAAGCCAGAGGTCCCCACTGTGGGCACTGGTTTAAAACCAAATCCCGATTTACTCCCACCGCCGCAATGACGCCTCACGAAGTGTTGACGTTTGAGCAAGCCATCCTCAAGGATGTGAGCCATATCACCACCGAACGCCCCTTCGATAATCTTACTAAAGAAGAAAAACGTCTATTGAAGGACATCGCGGAAGACACAACGATCATCCTAAAACCCGCTGATAAAGGCGGTGCAATTGTCATACAAGATAAGAATGTATATGATGTAGAATGTCTTCGTCAGCTTTCTGACACCAGGTACTACCAACCTATTGAAGAGGACCCCACTTTACGGCTATCTATTAAAATACAGAGCTTGATCGTCGAAGCCGTTACAGAATGCTGGATTTCACGAGATGAAGCAACATTCCTTACCAACAATGAAGCCCGCACTCCTTATTTCTACTGCCTCCCCAAGATTCATAAGGGGGTTAATCCTCCTCCCGGGCGCCCCATTGTGTCCGGCATTGATTCTTTGCTGGAACCCCTCAGTAAATTTTGTGACTTTTTTTTACGTCCCTTGATCGTCAAAACTTCTACATATTTGAGAGACACTACTGAGGTTCTGAACCTCATACAACAGTTTGTGGAACCTGAATCCATCAATCTCCTTGTCACTCTAGATGTGGAAGCTCTTTATACAAATATTCCCCAGGACGCCACCATAGCAGTCCTTGAGAAGGCCCTCCGTAACATTGACCCATGGCCTTATGTGACACCGGTCTCCTTCATTTGTGACTGTGCTACCATTGCCCTCAAAGAGAACTTTTTGCCTTTGATAAGAAACTATACCATCAAGTTCAGGGCACTAGCATGGGAAGCACCTTTGCGCCGAGCCTGGCGTGTCTCTATATGGCCAACTTTGAAGCAGAACATATCCAACATATAACTAACCCATTTGAGACCAACATCCTACTATGGCGACGCTATATTGACGATATTATCATCTTTTGGAAAGGGACCGAAGAAGAATGTGGCTCCTTTTTTGATTGGATCAACACCATTGACCCATTCCTGAAATTCACGGGCACTCTGTCTCGGGATTCCATTCCATTCCTTGATCTCTTGATCTCTCTACATGATGGCACCCTTATGACTACCAACTACAAAAAACCCACAGACAGGAACAGTCTTCTCATGTACCATAGCCACCATCCGAAGGCATTAAGGGACAACCTACCTGTAGGCCAGTTTTTACGCCTCCATAGAAATTGTAACACACTTACTGAGTTTGAGAACCAAGCAATTACTCTTACCAAGAACTTGACAGCGAGGCAATACCCTACCAAAATCATTAAACATGCATGGAAAAGAGCCAAGAATAACCCAAGAGAGTCCCTCCTAGAAATCCAGAATAAAACTAAGATTGATACCCTAACCTGCGTAACCTCGTTTACCCCCAATTCCAACAGAATCCAGAAGATTGTTAGAAAACATTGGAAGATTCTGGAGACAGGCTCTTTCAACCCGGGTCCTACACCACTATTTGCATTTAAACGGACACAGAACTTGAGGGACATTCTTGTGCATACCCGCCCTAAGAACATCATCCGACCACAACCCACCCTCTGGACACTGCTCCCTATAGTGGGCCACTACCCATGTGGCTCATGTGCAGTTTGCCCACAAACCAAACCGTCCAAAGAGTTAAACTTGGGGCTCACAAGACCCTGGCAACAAAGACGCCATACTAACTGTAACACGAAGAACTGTGTCTACATGATTACATGCCCGTGTGGCTTCAAGTATATAGGCATGACAGCTAGACCAATAAAAGTACGGATTGGAGAACATAAGAGTACTATCCGGTGTCAAAAAACAAATACTAAACTTCAGAGACATTTCCTAGAGAATCATCACTCCCCTGACAGTCTACAGTGGACCGTGATTGAGTCTAACCCTCATTGGACAGCACCTGCACTATTCAGACAAGAACAACGATGGGTGTTCAGACTCAAAAGCAATGAGGGGTTGAACGATGACATTCCTTGGTTGAATTAGTACACTGATCTTCTCGTATGTAAGATCTATACATAAGGCTACCAGGTGTGATGATCGTACTTTGGCACCACCAGCCCTCACAGTATCAGCTTTGATGGTCTCGTTCACTTGTTAACCATCTGAGCAGCACCACCCTGCTCAGCATGTATAACATTGTCCATCATTACCACACTTGAACCATCTGTGCACTACTGCCTCGCTTAGCTCATATATCACATGAACTATACAGTGATGGGTTTAAGCCATGTATATCAGTGCCTTTCCCGCATAGTGGGCTTGCAATCTCAGTTAACACTACTGGGTACCACCTTCCCTAGTCGCCTGACATATGTTGGTTTCAACTTCCAACTTTTGATCATCATTTTTTGATCATTATTATCTAATTTATTTTTCTACACTATATTTATAACACCATGGTTTTCCATCAGTGGACATACGAAGGTCTCTGTAACTCACGTAACCATTGCATTACTGGGCAGTGCTATTTACCTGGCCATTGTCGGCTGGATTGTCTGCCACTCCACCCATCGCAGATATATACATTTTGTAATCACCATCTCCCTGCTGCATACCTACCTAATACCACACCACTATTTTTATACAACTGACATCCTAGCGGACCTTATATGGTTACTTGTTATATGTAACTATTATGGTGTTTTCACTTATGGGTTAGATGATTCTTTTCCAAGATGGCCGCTTCCTTTACGTGCCCCATCAGCCGATTTTTCGCGCACTTCGAGGTCGCACACACTGTGACGGGCAATTCATTGTTGTTGCCGACTATATCCACACAGACGTCCTGTACCACATTACCGGCAGACTGGGCAGGTTGTTAGGTCTTCAGGACCTGTTTGGAGGGTGAGAAGTAAGTTTTTCATACCGCTGGCTACGACAGGATTTGAAGGTAACCCGAGATTAACATCTTATGCTTTGTCGAGAGACATTTAACAGCGTCTCCGCTTCCTCCCCTCCCTTTTTTTCATTGTAGCTTCCCCCCTTCGCTAGACCGCCCTCCGCTGAAGAAGCCCTATTCCACCTTGGGAAGGGTACGATTTTATTTTATTATTTACTATCGTTAGCGGTCCACTTCCCTTTCCCCTCCTTTACTTATGCTGACCGCCCCATTACGTGTCATAATTTGTCCTATTGTTGATTGACACGCATGGTGTTTTACAGCGTCCATCATGGCGTATTGATTATCGAGCACCAAACCAGCGCGATACCTGCGTCTCTTTCTCACTTTGTCATTTTCCATCTATAATACAGAGCTCCATACCTAGTCCTTAGCCCTTTTTTTGGTCAGTAGTATGACCGACAATATTTAACGGCTATCATAGTCATGGCTCTCTGCAAGCATGACCTTTTGCTCCAGCCAGCAACTTTACTGAGCCAATATTTGGTAACTTTTTTCTTTTACTTTTTCTGTTGTTATGCCATTTCGTCTCCTGTGTTTCACTAGTCACATGTGTGGACGATGTTGTGTGTGTTTCTTACATACTTGGATGTAGCACTGTCTGCAGTCCATTGTATCCTTTTCCAACATCATGACCTGTTGTAGTTTTTCCTTTTCGTTTTCCCTCTTGTCTCCATTAGG
Source organism: Calotriton arnoldi (assembly GCA_963921515.1). Taxonomy (NCBI): domain Eukaryota; kingdom Metazoa; phylum Chordata; class Amphibia; order Caudata; family Salamandridae; genus Calotriton; species Calotriton arnoldi. Next base: position 7,235 of record CAWUFW010013501.1, read on the forward strand.
TTTGAACTAGAGCACACGGACAAGACGTGCCTCTTACATATCTTACTCTTCCTCAAATGAAGGTATGGTGGGAATATAGGGTGTCTTTTCCCTGATTCCTGCTTTCTCCTTTTACCACTCATGGTCCTGATGAAGCGCTCCGGGATCCATTAGGGACCCACTACTGGCGTGAAACATGTCGACCTTTCACTTTTAACATCACGATTACAGTTCTATACGGGTTGAGAGTAGGGGGAGCCCTCTTTCTGTCTCTCCCATTTCTACAAGCAATAATTGCAATCCGTTCTGATTTTAGCCTAACCCTGAGGACCCGTTAATAAACTAATTAGGGCACCAACGGGTTATTTTATCTTCACTTTCTCTACTCACCCCTTGGCCCACATACCCACCTGCACAACTGTGGCAACTCCTAAAAAGATCTCCGCTAAAGTGCCCTCCAGAAGGGCCCGTGAGGGACTGCAGCGCCACCCCCACGAGGAGCAGTGCCCAATGATGATGCTTTACACTCTCAAGGGTGTGTGAGGGCACAACATACACAGGAGTATCACTCCCCACTCTGACACACTCATTCCTTGTTTTTGGAGACACCCTACCCTGACTCGCTACCATAAGAGGCAGCTGGTCCCCCACTTTTTCCTAGGAACTGGTACCCTCTTGAGCATTCACAAGGATGGCTAACAGACACAAGTAACCATCTAGTAAATGTTAAAATCCAGTTTCATTTTAAAATATACGTAGTACAGCGGGTTAAGCAGGAGTGGTTTCAAGGCACTTCTTGGCGCTAGATAGGTAAAAGCCTGGTTAGCATGAGGACCCAGGTGGTCTATCTCTTTTTGACTTCTCATCATTACCTCAGGGACAGCCTCATTCTGAGGCCATGAAAGTTGCTACATTTGATGCAAGTAATGTCTCCAATGGCTTCACAGCCTTGTGTTTTGCACAAATCCCTCGGGGTGTTTCCCTGGGGTTCTGAAAGTCCTTGCACCTCAGCTGTCCTTTGGGTATTCTGCAGACTCCCCAACAAGGAACCTCTGACTCTGGGCACTATTCCACTGAATGTGTATATATTAATGACATAACCACAGATACGACACATGCCACCATATCTGTTCAATCTCACACCCATATCCTTTTCTTAACTCCTCTGCGCTTGTTGTCGTCCCTTTTCAAATCCATAAATTTACCACAAGGTTTTTCATGGGTCTAATACAAAAGATTCAATAAAGAGGTATGACCTAACTTTTTATTGAAACAAGCGTCAAAGTGATGGAAGGAACGCTTGAATTAATCTTAGCCACCGACAATCGCTCAGGGCCACATTCTAGTCCGTTGTTTTTCATCCTTTATGACACTCTAAACAGAGACCTGCCATAGGCAAATCAGCCTTTCTCCTGCTTCAAAAAGAACATTACGGCCTCAAGTGCCACATCAGGTCCCTGCAGTGAGCATTCGATCCACATCAGGGCATATCCACTGTTGTGGAAGAATGGAGGTCCAGTTCCATGTTGTTTGGTTACGTAGATTTATTGAGTAAGATGTTAAGTTGAGCTCCACCAGGAGCAGCCGTCCTGCTGCTCAGCCCATCCTCCAACTGCCAGCCTCACTCATCCAACATTCCACAGCCACCTCTCACACCAACATTCCACACCACAGTCACACTGGCTGAGCAGCAGGTATAACACATCTCCTTTCTTTATACAAATGACAAAGGAGCCCTAGAAAGGATAACATTAAAAATAGTGCATGCAAAGGATGACATTAAAACTAGTACAAGCAACACGATCGATGACATCAGAACAAAAGCATGCAAATAATCATTGTAGCAAAGTGCTGATGCGAAAACATGAAGATAATAGATGGAGACATTTCATGCATGTGTACAACAATTGATAAAATAATACATGCAAAGAAAACCATAAAGATAATAAAAGGAATATACACACATCATCTCCCTTTCTAAACAAACCAAGAAAACGCACACACTACCACACCACAAAACACAAACCAAACCCAGATACCAAAACAAGCTGGCTGGCCAGGCCAACAAGAAAGTGGTATGGAGGGTACCGACTGTGAGGCACGGTAGGGAACCATGCAAACAAGAGCAATTAAAAAAAAAACTTAGGAAATGTGGAAAATCATTCCACACCAAACAAACGGCATAAAAGTGCCCTCCACCCTTACCCGTAGCAAGGGTGGTACGTCTGGAACACGACTCCACACCAAACATAAGGCATGAACAATAGCCCTACACCCAAACCCAAAGTTAGGGTGGTAAGTGTGGAAAGACGCTCCACACGGAACATGTAAAAGTGCACAACGCTACACCCAATCAAGTAGTAAGAGAAAACAGCACACACTAGGAAAAACACTCACTTTTCAAAAATCTGGCTTCAACTCAGCCCTTCACCCAAACCCGAAGTAAGGGCGGTAAGTGTGGAACAAGGCTCCACACCAAGCATAAAAAAAAAAACTCTTCAAGCAAAAATCAGAGGGCTAACACAACCCTTCACCCTAAACAAAGTGAGGGAGAAACAAAACCTCACAAACATCATTTGGCTTCAACCCTGCCCTGAATTACCTCTCTGAAATGTACAACATGACACTCTCCCAACGCAAACATTGATGTGCCAGGGAAGAAAGTGTAATGCACACAAACATTACAAGCTCTGGAACAAGAAAATGAAGTAAGTACCACCACATAGGAATTGAATAGAACAGACTGTCCAACATCTCCAAAATTTGCTGGAGTGGAAGAATGCAGTAGAGTATCAACAGCACAGTAGAAGAACAGCAGCAGTAAACATATAAGAAGAATGAGTAAAACTATTAATTGGAAGGAACCGGCAATGAAAAGAAAGCATGTACACCAGGTGTCACAACAAAAATGCAAACACATGCAGGCAACAGAAAATTACAAAATGCTTCTCACGAGTGAGGAAATATTCTTACAATACACACTTCTCCTCTGTAAGAGTAAAATATTAGTTAAAACGCAAATGTCAATTAAAGTAGAAGGTACAGCACAGGAACACACTTCCGCCGGTGAGCGATTACTCACCCGAATGAAAACAGTGCAAACACTCAGGGGCCGATTCCGATCTCGGCCGGTAGGGCTCCGAATCGGAGTCCGCTTTACCGGATCCGATTCGGAGCCCTATTTCCCGACCGAATCGTACGTGCGTCCGGGCGAGCAAGTACGATGCGTGCGCTCGCGAAATCTCCGACCGACTCGTTCGCAGGACCCGACCGCTCCGACCGACTCGCACGGGGACGACTCGCACCGCGCAAAGGAGACGTTCCCCGGCCGGGTAAGTACGATGCGCATCGCTACCGCTCCGACCGACTTGCGCAGTCCGGCTCCAAGGAGCTGTCGGAGCCGCACTTTGGGGGTCCGTGTCGGACCCCCCTGGAAGCGTAGGCACGCGAGTCGCACACAGGGGGGACCCATGGGTCCCCCTTACACATGCATGTACGGCGCGACCCGCACTGACGCGAACACGCTGTAGGGGGCGCCCTTGTTCGCGTCGTGCCCATTGAGTCAATGGGAGCCCGTGTACGCGTCGTACGACTGGCTCCTATTGACTTCAATGGGAGTCCGACCGAATCGAGTCCGATGGCATACGTGCGCATCGTACTCATTCGGTCGGACTGCTAGAGTCCGATTTGGTCGGAAATCTCTCCGGGTCCGGCTCGGTCGGAGAGATTTCCGGCCCGAATCGGAATCGGCCCCTCAGTTGTGTGAAAGAGAAAGCTGCAAACAGTCACATCAAGATAAAGGAAAACCGGACTCCATCTGGCTGAAATGACGCACGTAGTCAAGAAGAGGTCAAGAACTCCGGAACTTCACATGAGACACCAACCTCATAAATAATGATCAATCAATCAATCAATCATGTCACTTATAAAGCGCACTACATACCCGCGAGGGTCTCAAGGCGCTGGGGGAAGAGGGGGTGGTGCTGCTACTGATCGAAGAGCCAGGTCTTGAGGAGTCTTCTGAAGGCCAGTAGGTCTTGGGTCTGTCGGAGGTTGGTGGGGAGGGTGTTCCAGGTCTTGGCGGCGAGGTGGGAGAAGGATCTGCCGCCGGCGGTCGTTTTCCGGATGCGGGGGACTGTGGCGAGGGCGAGGCTGGTCGAGCGGAGCTGGCGGGTGGGGGTGTAGAAGCTGAGTCGTCTGTTGAGGTAGGCTGGTCCGGAGTTGTGGAGTGCTTTGTGTGCGTGGGTGAGGAGCTTGAAGGTTATCCTCTTGTTGACAGGGAGCCAGTGCAGGTCTCTCAGGTGGGGTGTGATGTGGCTGCGTCGGGGGATGTCGAGGATAAGACGTGCAGAGGCGTTCTGGATGCGTTGCAGCCGTCTCAGGAGCTTAGCCGTCGTTCCTGCGTAGAGGGCGTTTCCGTAGTCCAGCCTGCTGGTGACGAGGGCCTGGGTGACTGTTTTTCTTGTTTCGGTGGGGATCCACTTGAAGATCCTGCGGAGCATTCGGAGGATGTTGAAGCAGGATGAGGAAACGGCGTTGACCTGCTTAGTCATGGAGAGGGTGGGGTCGAGGATGACCCCTAGGTTGCGTACGTGGTCGGTGGGTGGCGGGGCTGTTCCCAGTGATGTTGGCCACCAGGAGTCGTCCCAGGCTGAAGGGTTGGAACCAAGGATGAGGACCTCCGTCTTGTCCGAGTTCAGCTTCAGGCGGCTGGTCCTCATCCATTCGGCGACGGCCTTCATTCCTTCGTGGAGGTGGGCTTTGGCGGTGTGAGGGTCTTTGGTGAGGGAGAGGATCAGCTGGGTGTCGTCGGCGTAGGAGATGATGTTGAGGTTGTGCTGTCGGGCGACGTGGGCGAGGGGTGCCATGTAGATGTTGAACAGCGTTGGGCTGAGGGAGGAGCCTTGGGGTACGCCGCAGATGATCTTGGTGGCCTTGGATCGGAAGGGGGCGAGGCGGACGCTTTGTGTTCTGCCGGAAAGGAAGGATGTGGTCCAGTCCAGGGCCTTCTCTTGGATCCCGGCGTCGTGAAGGCGTGTTCGTAGTGTGTGGTGGCAGACCGTGTCGAAGGCGGCTGATAGGTCCAGGAGGATGAGGGCTGCTGTTTCTCCGTTGTCTAGCAGGGTCCTGATGTCATCGGTGGCGGCGATGAGGGCGGTTTCGGTGCTGTGGTTGCTGCGGAAGCCGGACTGGGAAGGGTCCAGGATGTTGTTCTCCTCGAGGTAGCGGGATGGTATAGTCAGTCTTCTGTATGGCGCACACTGAATAACAATGCTCCTCATGTTACAACAGGAAACCCAGGCGGGATACTTCCTCAGCTTTAAGTGCAATAATTTACACCCAAACGCGATGGGAACACAGACCAGAGGCTTCAATGACAAAGGATGCCAGGAGAAGATGGCGGCAAGCAGAACGACGTAGAGCCGGGTGGCTCCACTCGTGCACGAGCTGTACAACGTAAAAGCTCCTCAACGCACCGCGAGCTGCAGAAGACAGGGCTCGTGCAGAGAAGAGGCAGTTTCACCTCTCACACCAACATTCCACACCACAGTCACACTGGCTGAGCAGCAGGTATAACATCCACGCAGTTAGGATATCACAGTGAGGGCAGGAGTGGTGTGTTATCCCTTCAGGAAGGGACATGGTCTGGGTTTTCAGACTGGACTGTTCCTATTGGAGCAGGACCTGTGCTAATTTGCATATGGCTGTTTCCTGTCTGAGTTCTGATGCTGGGCAAAAAATGATGGACAGGAATGCGGTTATGAACAATTACCAATGGAGTAGATTAATTCAAGCATTCCACCCATCTCTTTTTTGTTTTGCTCAGTGCAATACCCTAGGTGTGAAGGGTATGCCTAACATGTTCTGTGCTCCCTGTGCCACAGGAAACAAGCTATACCTAAGCAGGCCACACCCAGCCTGGGGTTGCTTGCATTCTTGTCAGAGTAGACCTCACCTGGCAGTTCAGATCAAGGCTGATATGTGTATGGCTGTTTCCTGCGTTCCTGAGTAAATACTTGTGGTTGAGATTAGTTCAAGCATTCCACCCATCACTTTTTTGTTTTCCTCCTAACTATTTATCGAAGTTTTTGTCACTTTTGTTCAACATTTATTTATTTTTGTTCCAAAGTAATTTTTTGAGAATGAGCATCTTATAATGATGAATGAATGAAGGATATTTGTAGAGCGCACAGCTACTCAGGAAGAGTGTCCCGGCGCTAGAGAACCTCAGAGCTAAACTGCTGCTCTCCCTGAGAGTGGGAAACCTCAAGGTAAGTGCTGGAAGAGCCAGGTTTTCAACAACTTCCGAAAAGTAAGTAGGTCAGACACTTGTCTGAGTGTCACCGGCATAAGGTTCCAGAGCCGGGCAACCTGCACTTTGAAGGAGCGGCCTCCAGTGCGAGAACGGAAAAACTTAGGGACAACAGCCTGATGCCGTGAAGAAGACCTCAGGGTTCTGTAGGGAACATAGTGCATGACTCTCCTTCTGAGATAGTGTGCGCCTGTACCCTGAAGAGCCTTAAAAGCAAGCACAAAGGCTTTAAAGCAAATACTCTTCCGAACAGGAAGCCAATGCAAAGCCTTCAGGTGAGGAGAGATCTGAGCTCTCGGTCCAAGCAGGAGGACTGCCCTGGCGGCCACATTCTGGACCACCTGTAACCTGTTCAATAAGTGCTCCGGGAGGCCTAGGTAAAGGACATTGACATAGTCCAACCTTGAGACAATAAGAGCTTGGACAACAGTCTTCCTATGGGCGAGAGGAAAGAGGGGGAGAAACTTCTTGAGCATCCGCAGTAGGCCAAAACAAGATCCTGCGACTGACTGAATTTGGGCTTTCATGGACAGGGTATCATCCATCTTAGCACCCAGGTTCTTGACCGTGTTAGCCGAGGCGAGGGGAGGCGACATGTCTGATGGCCACCATTGTTTCCACTCATCCCAAAGATAAGGTAGTATTGTTCAAACAGGACAATATTAATATCAGCAGTGAGTCTTAGCCAACTGCAAATTTCTTAAATGTGCTTTGATATCGGTTTTAAGGACATAATATGAATGCGTGGCTAAATCTATAAAACGCATCTACCCTCAACGTGTTTATGTCAGGTTAAAAGCATGGTCCATAGTGGGTACTAATACCCCAAGCACATATTTCTAGATAGCTAAAATGTCATCAATTAGTCAAAGTCAAAAGGTGGAATCTTCAGTCACGATGTATAGACTGTAGCCTTGTTGGTTTTTCCCTTCTGCATGGCCTTAACTAGGTATGTATATATACTTAAAGGTCTTGAAACCGCAGAGTCCCCCTGGTTTGAGGTAAATAGATCAAACATAACATCATTTATGTCAAGAGAAAATGAACACCCTACAAGATAAACTGATTACGTTTGGCCCATGACAAGGATGCTTTACATCAAAATCAATGCAGCTTCCTTACAAAATTCATGAATAAAGGATGAAGGTAAGGAGGTCAGGCATAGTGCAGCTCAACGGTTTCAGTAAATTGTTTCATACAATTTAAGAAAATGCATCCGCCATGTTCCTACAGATGTGCGTCCAGAAAGTGTCACTCCGAATACAAAAAATGTATCAATTTATTCTCGAGTTACGTTTTGTAATCAATGCCCTCCCTGGTAGACAGGTGATATATTTATGAATTTCTTGAAAGAGCACAACAAATGGCTCCCTCCGAGAATATGGATTACAAAAGACCAAATTAATCTCTTGATCTAATGCCTGCATGGTAGAAATGTATCCAAATAGGTTTTGAATTTCTCAGTGAGATACTTTTGTAATTCACCGCAGGTCCCTCCAACAAATAATTGTCTAAACACCTTTTTGCATCCTCTTATTTTGTGGTTACAGCAACCACAATCTTCAATCTTCTCGTTATGAAGAATTGGAGAGATTGTATTACTTACATTTACTTGTAAGTCATGCGTAGAAAAACATATATAGCTCTTCTACCGGAACTACTGCAGTCACATGATTAACATCAGTGTGGTACAATGAATAGTTTGGGAGATTGTGGTGGATAACAATGCCTATATATAGAGCAAAGCACCATCCATGAGGGATGCATTATTCAACACCAACCCAGAAATAATAGAAAATACAAACTGGTTGCAAACCAACAAAGGATTTTTTAGATGTAAAACCTGCAAGGCTTGTCAACATGGGGTTAATACCAAGACATATAAAACACCTTTCAGCAACAAAGAGTACAAAATCCAAAAACTTCTGACGTGTAGGACGGAATATGCTATTTATGTACTGGAGTGCCCCTGTGGCCTCCAGTACATAGGTAGCACAAAATTACAAGTACACAAACGTGCATTACAGCACCTTCGCGCCATCACAAATCAGGATAGTACTTATCCTGTGGCGCGCCACTTTAGGGAGATACACGATTCCAACAACACAGGTTTCAAATATTTTGTTGTAGATGCAGTAACACCCAGTAGACGAGGAGGCGACAGAGAATCTAAATTGAGAAAATTAGAGACTAGATACATCATACAATTAGATTCCAAAAGCCCACGGGGACTAAATGCGACAGAAGATTTACAAACTTGCTTAGGATGAAATTCAGGATAATTTATTGTGTTCTCTACATCAGACATAGTCTTTATTGATTGGATAGTACATGATATATGTGTTCTATAATCCACCGAAATCCAAGATCTCAATGTAGATAAAATATCCAAACAAACATGAAATGTCGATGTATCTAATGATATATTCATACAGGTCTATCAATGCATTTTTAGACTGCATATAATACTTTGATTATTTATTAACAGATCAATATGTATTTTTAAAATGATATATTTATATATTTATTTATTCATTTAACTATTTACATTTATATGAGTATATGTTTACATTGCCATAGGTGAGATTTTGCACAAGTTATGGAGAACACAATACCTATATCTATTCACAACAACTATGGTATATCTGGGTATTGAAACCAGAATATATTTTAAAGTAATATCGAGCTTTTTAAATAAAACTGTAAACAGATGACCTTACACGATGATACAAGAAGTAGGATATCCACCGATAAGCTTATACTAATAAGGGAAGCATATGGAACTGAATTGGTGTTTTTAATAGATCAAGAATACATAGTAAATTTTAAAACACATATCACTCATGAATTTAGCACATATCAACAAGGTAGACATACACATCTCTGACAGAAAAGAATTTGGTAAATATGTAATCACCAGTAAGGTCTTAGTGGATTTAACCACTTTATGAAAACCTGATGCAATTGCAACAGATATACAATATATATGATAGGATTATATGAAAGAACATATGACATGTATGGAAGAAAATTGTCTATTGAGTTTGTACATATATAAAGTATTAAAGTACTGTGTTACAAAAATGTTATTAATATTAATAATCATATGAAGATCAGTACTGGTTGTTGAGAAATATATATTATCAATAATGACATCAAGAGGAATAGAGAATCTTGTTTATGTCTACTACAACACTATTCACGAGGTAACAATTTCTTTTATGTCTATGGTAGCACTATTCACGTGGTAACAATTAGCAAGCACTTGTCACTTTAAAAATGGTTCCTAAACTGTTTTACCATGTCATGTGATCAAGGCTTGGACGAGCCGAAACGTTATGGCGGCATTGCAATAAATTAATTTTGCACAAAGATCGTTGGTCCGTGTCTGTGTTGGGAGAGAAAGATCCGGTGAGATACGGAGTTAAGTCATAAGCCTATTGTTGCAGTTTGAATATGAAAATTAAAAGCCTCGTTTTTGCCACCATCCAAGGCTTATGGCGTACTTTTCCTTTGGAGAGGTTTGTTGGAATATGAGCGAGGGAACTCCGTCCCCGCACGCTGAGGCCGCCCCGATAAGGAGTTGGGTTACTGCACGGAGATGCTTTTGGATGGATATATATATATATATATATATTCTGCTCAAAGGTTGTCCACCCGGTGAGTAGCACTCGATCAGCAGTTTTATTTATGATAGGCAGGGACGAGGATCCGCTTGTAGAAGCTGCTCCTGCCTATCATAAACAAAGCTGTTGATCGAGTGCTACTCACCAGGTGGACAACCTTTGGAGCAGAATGTAATACGCGGCCGTCCTGCCGCGGAGTGTGCACCACCCCGTAATGTTATGGGGGCCACCCGACATGGTAACTATCATGTCGGCTATGTGGGCCAGCAGCCGCAAACAGGATTGAGGACGAGTCCACTTGCAGGGTCCATACAGGACAAGATTTGTGTGCTATCCGGACCACATTTCCCAAAATGCACAGTCTCATTCGAGCTTCTCATTGGTGGGTGTGCAATATGAAAATGGCGAAGTGGGTTCAGCATTTGCACACACTGTCTCCGTTCAAGCCTCTGAAGAGAAGCATATGGAGCTTCGAAACGCGTCAGGCATTTCCATTACGGAGCAGCTTCTACAAGCGGATCCTCGTCCCTGCCTATCATAAACAAAGCTGTTGATCGAGTGCTACTCACCAGGTGGACAACCTTTGGAGCAGAATGTAATACGCGGCCGTCCTGCCGCGGAGTGTGCACCACCCCGTAATGTTATGGGGGCCACCCGACATGGTAACTATCATGTCGGCTATGTGGGCCAGCAGCCGCAAACAGGATTGAGGACGAGTCCACTTGCAGGGTCCATTCAGGACAAGATTTGTGTGCTATCCGGACCACACTTCCCAAAATGCACAGTCTCATTCGAGCTTCCCATTGGTGGGTGTGCAATATGAAAATGGCGAAGTGGGTTCAGCGTTTGCACACACTGTCTCCGTTCAAGCCTCTGAAGAGAAGCATATGGAGCTTCGAAACGCATTAGGCATTTCCATTACGGAGCAGCTTCTACAAGCAGATCCTCGTCCCTGCCTATCATAAACAAAGCTGTTGATCGAGTGCTACTCACCAGGTGGACAACCTTTGGAGCAGAATATATATATATATATATGTATATATATATATATATATATATATATAACTATAGCTTCACTCCGTGTACCACCGGATTCTGCTCCAAACACGGACACGGACCCAGACTTTCAGTTGCTTTAATTTATTGTTGCTGTGCCGCCATAACGTTTCAGCTCCTACGAGCCTTGATCACATGACACAGGAAGAACACATGCGGACGAATTTAAAGTGACAGGTGCGTGAACTAATTGCAATTACGTGATGGTTAAAATTCATAGACATAGAAGTAGCATCAAGATAAACAAGTGATAGTATGATTACATAATGTCTCCTACTTGGTATATATTGTTATACCGAAGGTATACATGTAATTTCTCGTTTAGTGTTGTTGTTTCGGTGTAATACCTCACTTTATACAATTTACTACATAATCATAAATTTTGCGAGTTTAAAATTCACTCCATCAATAAAATATTGTAATTTGTCATTGTATAAATATTTGTTGCGTTTTACCGCAATACAAAAAATAACCTTAATGTTAATAAGAGGTATGTGAAATTATTATAAAAAGTCTATGTTATCCTAAAGTGCCAGTGCAATTTAAAAAAGAAGTGTATAAATAGATGTGTTAAAATCATTGAACTCCTTGTTAATCTGATGTATGTGCTAAAGTAGATATCAATACCTGAATCAAATGCAGAGCATAGTATATGGTGGCCATATGGATAAAAATAAATATATCCATATCTAGTATTCATTGATGCCTGAGGATCTGTACAATAGTATTCTGTTTTGTTGATTAAAGGAATATGTTGGACTATGCATAATTAGAGGTAGATTAAATATCACATTAAAAGGTAACATGTAAACAGTGTACAATATGAGTACATTATTGTGTATATTTATGATAAAAGCCTAATAAAACCTATAAATATATGATTTCATAAATATATAAATATATAAATATACTAACATATACATACATATATATTCAAAAATGATGTTAAGAGATTGTTAATAAAAAAGTCAGATTGTTAATAAAAAAATCATCAGATCACCGTCTTAGTATCAATTCCTTAAATGTAAATATTTGTTCAAAAAATACTATTTTCTCATTGTGCTCAATCTATAGTGATTGTACGATCAAGGATACCATTATTTCTCAATGCACATTTTTTTGATACTTGTAAACACTTGATCACTGCATTAACATCAACATGTTAACCTCCATCACCTATGATTATCATGGTTATTGTCCTCCAATGCATCCAAACATATTAAAAATCAAACATGATGCTGAATTCATTCTATACTATTAACCTAAACAGGTATACATATCCTCCGTTGCGTTCAGACCTCCTGGTGATTTGGAATCTAATTGTAGTATGTATCTTGTTTCTAATCTTCGTAATTTTGATTCCCTGTCCCCTCCCCGTCTGCTCGGGGTTACACTGTCAATCACATAATATTTGAGGTCTGTATTATTGGAATTGTGGGCCTCTCTGAAGTGGCGTGCCACCGGATACGTATTATCCTGATTACTGATGGCACGTAAGTGTTGTAAGATACGTTTATGCACCTGCAATTTTGTGCTGCCTATGTACTGGAGGCCACATGGACATTCCAGCACATAGACAGCATATTCAGTTTTGCATGTGAGATATCTCTGTATCTTGATTGCCTTATCACTGAACGGTGTTGTATATGTATTTTTATTCATACCATGAGCACACGCCTTGCAAGATCTACACTTGAAAAAACCCTTATTCGATTGTAACCAGCTTGTCTTTTCAATTATCTCTGGACTAGTGTTCACAAGAACATCTCTCATAGAGGGTGATTTGCTATATGTGATGGACACCCTCTGCGGCAGCAGGGGTCCAATCACGGCATCATTTAATACTAGTGGCCAGTTTTTTTGTATAATTTTTTGTATTTTGATGTGCTGGTTGCTATATCTAATGATCATTCTAAATGTGTTATCTGTATCTTTTTTTGTTTTTTCAAAACCTGCATTTGATATGTGTGTGCTCCTAGGCTTCTCATTAAGTAAAGAATCTCTACTAGGTAACATAGATTTTGATATAGCTTTCGTGATAATATGTTTGCTATATCCTCTTTCCCTGAGTCTCATGCAGCTGTCTGCTTGTGCTGTTTTTAAATCTTGTTCATTGCTGCATATACGGCGTAGCCGTAACATCTCACCATATGGTATACTGTTAATGAGATGTCTTGGATGAGCACTGCTTGCGTGGAGAGTAGTGTTTCCCGCCGTTTCTTTACGGTACAACCTACTTTCTATTTTACCCTCATTAATGTATATCTGGGTGTCGAGGAAGTTGACTATATTGGCACTTATATTGGTTGTGAAATGTAGGTTCAATTGGTTGTCGTTCAAAGTATCAACAAAGGAAAGAGCCTCCTGTTGAGTGCCATGCCATATCACAAATAAATCATCTATATAACGGAGCCAAATTTGTATATGCTTGCCAATGTGATGGCTGTATTTACTTCTGAGGACCACTTCCTCCCAGTAGCCCATATGAAGACAGGCATAACTGGGAGAAAAACTGGCCCCCATGGCTACTCCTCGAGTTTGCTGAAACAAAAGATTGTTAAACATAAAATTATTATTGGTTAAACAGAACTCTATCATTTCCAATAGCATGTTGTTGTGCTCATTGTGGTATGTTGCTCTTTGTGCCAAATAATGTTTTATGGCTTTAATACCATCCTCATGTTTTATACTGGTATACAAGGAGGTTACATCCATTGTCATTAGTAGATAGTCATCCTTCCATTCTACCTCATTAATTTGTCTCAAGAAATCTGCAGTGTCACGTACATATGATGGTAATTTCTTGACAAAATCCTGTAAAAGAAGTCCACATACATAGATGTATGTTCCAAAAGACCACCCCTAGCCGATATTATTGGACGCCCAGGTGGTGTTACTGGGTCTTTATGTATTTTGGGAATGAAATAAATCGTTGGTGTTGTTGGGTTGTCTATTTTGAGGAATTTGTATTCATTGATGGTAATGAGTTCTTTAGATTTCCATAATGAGAGTTTGTTGTGGTATAAGGCATATGTAGTTTTCAGATTTGCCGCATTGTTTCTTGTGTAGCATTCTCTGTCATTAAGCTACTTAAATGCTTCCTTTAGGTAATCCACTTGTGGCCAAATAACTACATTGCCTCCCTTGCCACTGTTCCTTATAATGATGTTTTTCTCTTTTTTCAATTTAGAGACCAAGTTGTAATATTGTCGCTGTTGGTTGGTATACTTGACTTTTGTCATCCCCACTGCTTTGCTGAGTTTTTTTAATTGTGTTGTAACCGTCTCATGGAAGACATCTATAGAGTCTCGAGGAGTAATGGGGTTAAAAGTAGAGGGTTGTTTAAAAGGAGTTAGCTGGTCATGATCAGTGTTGTCCCAAAGGCTCTCCATGTCCTTCAATAAGGGTACATCAGATTGCGATAGATTTGGATAACTTTGAAGGCCTTGTTCTATTGCTTTGTTTGACTCCTCTTGCGTTTTAGACAGTAAAAAGAATTTTTTAAGTTTAAGTTTCCTTACTGTTTTATATACGTCTAACCGTGTCGATGCATAATCAAAATTAGCTCCTGGAGAATATGTCAATCCCAAACTTAAAATGTTTTCCTCTTTGGCTGATAAAATAATATTGGAGAGGTTAATAATGGTGCGGCAGGGTGCTTTTGTTTTGTTTACTTCTTCTGCCAATATCCCCTTCCCCTCTTTTTGGTGTAATTTTGTGCGGCATTTGTTTGCTTTGCGCCTCTGCCTGCGCCTGAAGTTGTTGTTTGCTCTTCGTTCATTCTTTGCGGTCTTGGACGGAGAGTTTGTCTCCTTTGTTGACATAAAAAAATCAGCTCCTCCCCAGGTAATGGCTTCTTACGATTCCCTGTGAGATCTAGATTTCTCATTTCTGATTCAGACTCGCTTCCTCCTGCTGAACTCAAGTCTGACTGTGAAGTTTCTTGTCTTACTTCAGGGGTTCTGTTAGGAATATGTGTATTCCGTGCTGGTTTGTTTTTGGCCACTCTGTAGCCATCATATTTTTTAGAAAAGGTGAAGATCTGTCCGAGTTCGTAGTCATTACGATCCCTTTGAAATTTATACGCTTTTCTTTCTTTTATTTTATCTTCTTCTTTATTCAAACGTGTCATCATTTCTTTCCTCATTTTCACCATTTCCTCTGTTTCCTCCAACTTTCCCAATTCATCATTCAATTCATCTATGTCTTTCAAGAGTTGGGCTCGATCGATGTCAGCGTATTTGATTAGTATAAGAACAAGTCTTCTAGATGACTCTAAATTACTTTCTGTCCACTCATTCATAAGGTCAGGATTTGGGTCCTCATAACTCGGGGCATTTAAGATTCGTAATCCTCTTGGGATTCTGCCCACGTCTATGTAATTTTGTAATGACCGTGATTCCCACCATTTACTCTGCTCATTCCTCATCTTTTTTTCTAGTATTTTAAATTTTTCTTTTAGGGAGTTCAAGTTACTTGTATTTCTGGCGTCTGGTTGTTTTGCACCTGACGTTGATGGGAGGCTGTCCGAAAACATATTCATTGCTGCAGCCTCCCTATCTCTAACTGTGTCGGCCGACATCTTTGCAAAATACTTGTTTAGTTGAATTCGCAAGTTACACTGTGTGGAAGTCCCGTAAACTTGCGTAAATACTGATCACCTTCCCACCCTTGAATACCCGCTTTTCCTACCTTCATAAACAAAGCTGTTGATCGAGTGCTACTCACCAGGTGGACAACCTTTGGAGCAGAATGTAATACGCGGCCGTCCTGCCGCGGAGTGTGCACCACCCCGTAATGTTATGGAGGCCACCCGACATGGTAACTATCATGTCGGCTATGTGGGCCAGCAGCCGCAAACAGGATTGAGGACGAGTCCACTTGCAGGGTCCATACAGGACAAGATTTGTGTGCTATCTGGACCACACTTCCCAAAATGCACAGTCTCATTCGAGCTTCCCATTGGTGGGTGTGCAATATGAAAATGGCGAAGTGGGTTCAGCGTTTGCACACACTGTCTCCGTTCAAGCCTCTGAAGAGAAGCATATGGAGCTTTGAAACGCATCAGGCATTTCCATTACGGAGCAGCTTCTACAAGCGGATCCTCGTCCCTGCCTATAACTATATATGTATATATATAGATAGATAGATAGATAGATAGATAGATAGATAGATAGATAGATATAGCTTCACTGTAAAAAACAAAGGTTGAATGGACGTCAAAGTTAGGTGAAAATGTCAGTTAAAACATGAAGCTTTAAACTAACAGAAACACTGAAATCCACCACTTACAGTTATCTGAAGTAATTGTAATTGGTGCCCTAAAGAAGTAACTAGAACTCGCACATGCACCATGCACTGCTAATTACCTCACACATTACATCACCCATGACATCTTCTATGACATCATTGATAACATTCCTGCTGACATCTGAAATGACACAATTGATGACAACACTGTGCATGGCGGGGGTAGAAGTTATAGTTACTTTACGGAACGAGTTACAATTAATTGAGATAACTATAACTGGTGAATTTCAGTGGTTTTGTTTGTTTAAAATGGTATGTTTTAACTCTCATACCTACATCGTCCCTTTAACCTATGTGTTTTTCTAGTGAAGATATATATATATATATATATATATATATTTATTTTTTATTTATTTTTTATATATACACACACATATAGCCATCACCATAAGAAATTTAAAAAAAACGAGTGAGAAGCCCCCGGAGTGCTGGTTTATTGCTGCTGTAAGGAAGGAGTTTGTGTGTTATATAAATATATATATATATATATATGCATACTATGCTACACATCATATTATACATAAATATCTTGATGACAAGTGGGTCAAAAGATTATGACACGTGGATGTACTAACAATAACAGTGACAGTACATATCAAAGTGTAACGATGAGGCATTATTGAGCACTACTTAGAGCAGAAATCTTTTAAGATATTTCTTTTAAGAAATTGTGTGTTCCCAGAAATGTAGATCTAATTTCTTGTGAAGGAGTGTATGTTCTCTCCATTATGCAGGAGGGGTGAGGAGCAGGGTTATCCACTGCCCCCTTAAGACTTTAATGGGCTACTATTATAAAGTTTATAGAGTCCTGGGGAGAAATAGGTGCTCAGGAATCTTTTGTGTTTAGATTTCTAAAGAGTTCTTCTATTAATAGACCCCCAGTTAGGAAGGTGGTTCCAGTGGAGAAGTGTGGCTCAATGGTTAGAGCGGCAGACCCTGATGCAGAGGTCTAGCCCGGGACCAGCGTTCAATTCCCGCCTCGGCGGGTCTTGGGCTTAATTTCCTCGGACCTGATAATTCTCGCCTCGGTGCCTATTCTGATCATGGGTCCCACTCTGCAACTCTGGGCAATAGCTTGCTTAATCTCCACAACGGCCCCCACAACGCTAGGATGCCTGGCTTCACCTTGGGGGTGCCCAGGAGTGGGCATCTCACAGGGAAAGGCCAGGAAGGGTTCCACAGCGGTATGCGTTCAAGCGCCTGAGATACCCCTTCGGGGGTCGATTCGGGCGCTATACAAATACTACTACATTTACATTTACATTTCCAGACTGGAGTCCACAGTTCGTTTTAGATTCTTTACTGAAGAACCCTTTTAAACCCCTTGAGGCAGTGACCCTTCAGTATTTGACTTGAAAGGTATTGTTTTTGGTTGCTGTAACCTCAGCCCATAGGTTGGGTGAGTTAAGATCTCCGTCCTATAGATCCCCTTATTTGAGTTTTTTTGCAGATAAACAAGTTATAAAATTTGGCCCTTCTTTTGCCTAAAGTGAGTTAACTTTTCATGAGGATCAAGAGTTAATTCTGCATCCGTTTGTTCCTAATTTTTCTTCTGAGGAGGATTCTACCACTCCCTTGGATGCCAGCAGAGCTGTACTGGAGTACACCAGGTGATCCCTGGCTTTCAGAAGAGTGTAATCCTTGTTTGTGGATTTTAGTCCTTTCTGGAAAGGTTTAAAGCCATTAGTGCAATCCCCTGTGCAGAGGGTCAGATCTACTAATGCTCAATCATAGTGAGCAAGGATCATCCTTTCCTGGGGGAGTTTAAGGGAGATCTACCCAAGGCATCTATCTTGGAGATTTAAAAGGCAGCCACTTGGGCTACTCCTTCTACTTTTGTTAAACTCTACTGTATCTAAAGTGGGTGCTTGGATTGTGATGGTTGTGGACCTAAAGTGCAGTCAGTGGTATTGTAATGGGAGCTGGGGAGCACTTTAATCAATATTTCTGTATTAGCGTTTATGAAGTGCCTTCTGCTTTCTTTTCCTGCATAGTGTTATGAGGCCTGGGGAAAGGCCAGAATACCCTGAAAGCTTTGATATACGAAACAAGGATGGAAACAAGGAGGTAATGTTGTAATTACATACTGGCAATTCCATTTCTCCAAAATCATTCCAAGGCAGGTCTGGTGGCTTAGGGCCATATGTAGGTAGCTAAATACCGGTCGGTAACGGCCGAAATTCGGTAAATCTCCCGTTACCGACCGGTATTTAGGCAATCGAGATGTAGGAGGCCGGATTTAAGGAATCGGTAATTTACCGATTCGTTATTTTAAGGAATCGGTAAATTACCGATTCCTTAAATCCTATGTAGGGTGCACTCAAGTGAGTGCATTTTTGGTTTCAGGATTCGTTATTTACCACCAACTACAAGTTGGTGGTAAATACTGAATACCTTTTAAAAAGCAATTTTGTGCTTTTTTAAAAGTGCCGAGTGGCAGACAAACATGCCCTTAGGGCATGTATGTGCGCCACATGTGCACACATGCACGATTCAGGGGTGCAACAGGGTGTCAATTTGACACCCTGCCACCCTTGAATATGCTCCCTCTATTACCGATTCGGTATTTACCGAATCGGTAATAGTGAATGGCTTCCCATTCATTCCTATGGGCCTCCAGGCCCATAGGAATGAATGGGAAGGTATTCCTTATTACCGATTCGGTAAATACCGAATCGGTAATACCGAATATTACCGAATCGGTAAAATTTACCGAATGTTTACCTACATTCTATTTACCGATTCTTAAATACCAAATCGGTAAAATTCGGTATTTAGGAATCGGTAAATAGAAATTACCTACATATGGCCCTAAGTGTACTAATGTGTTCACTGTAGTGACCTGTGTTTGACTGCATGGTCACAGGTTCAAATCCCAGTGGGTCAACTCAGCTGTTCATTCTTCTGAGGTCAATAAAATGAGTACTGTTGAGTAATAATAAACATCTGTTATTCAGCACCAAGATACGCTTCCGCTGAAGGTGTGCTTGACTAATACTTATGTTCTGTTCTTCCTTGTTACAGTTCCCTGCTTAAAGAAATAGATAAGGGACTTTGAGAAGGGGTCGGTGGGAGGAGAAAAACTCCTCAGAGGTTAGAACTGTAATGAGGAAGGAAACGAGGAGGTACTAAATGACAAAAGTCCCCCTTTTATCATGAAGACCCACATGCGCCTACCTTTTTCTTCCGCGCAATTTTAATATAGCACGAACTCGACCCGAAGGTACTGGAGCGCCAGTTACCTTACACAAGGTCACATAAAACATTTTGGGCAGGGGGTGGGGGGGATATTTAATGATTTGTCCAGAATCACAGGATGTTGAGCCGACGCTGAGACTCGAACCTGGTTCTCCAGTCGGCAGCGGCAATAGCAGGTAGTAATGGTAGAATCAGAAAGACAGGAATACAACTCAACAGGCTATGAATCTAGGCATCGCACCACCCCTCGTTCGAAGTAAATAAAACGTATGAAAGTCACTGCCAGTGGGGCTCAGAAATATAAGCACTCACTGCTGCCATCTGTGGGTCAAGTACAGATAATGAACATTAATCCGAGCCTGGCCAACTCAGCGTCTCATCCTTCAAAAGTGAGTTTTGAATGTGTGTTTAGCGCCTCGCGGTGTTGTTTTCTTGTGCTAGTCAAATGGCACTATTATTTTTTATTGGGCTGGTCATGGGGCTGCACTATTAGATGAAGAGTGGAACAGCATCAAGGGATGAAGAAATCATTTTCATGTAATGACCATTTGACTTTACACTTTCCTTTGACCACAAATGTGAGGAATGTTGGAGAATGTGAGGAATGTGTATTTTAGGCTGCAAGAATGAAAAGTGCAATTTTATAGCGAAACGTCCGCTATAATCATGTTACATTTAAAAGTGAAGCAATAGTGCCCTCTAGAGGTCGCTCAAAGGAATTATGTGCAAACAGTATTTGTGTCAGTCCATCTCATAATCCTTTCCTTAAAATCCTGCTGAATAATATTGTTTAAGAGAGTGGAACATACTTATGTCCGGCCTTGTTAACAAGCAACAGTTGCAACCGGTGATTATATTAAAATACCGCTAAGGAAAAGAAGTATGCCGAGCACTCGGAACGCTCGTATCATTTGTAATTGTTCTGCGGTAATAGTAAGCGCCATTTATAAAGCGCAGACCCCAGAGGAATTGCCTCGAGGCGCTTGAACAATGTCTCTTTTTTTAACATTAGTTGCTGTTATTAGTATTATTGTTGTTTTTATTAATGTTGTTATTGTTGTTAATATTGTTATCACTATTGTTAGTATTATTATCATCTTTTGTGTGTTGCTATAAGATGTTAGTTGTGTGGATGTATGTTAGTGGGTATGTTGGTGCGCGATGTAGGTGTGCTGCCATATTATGCTGATTCTGTTGTTGTATGATTGCAATTGTGTTGTTCTATGGTGGGTGTGTTGGTTCCTCCTGTAATTTGTGAGAATATATGTTGGTGGGTGGTACTGGTGGGAGCTCTGCTAGTTGCTATGTAGGTAATGTTGGCACTTGTGATCTGAAGGTGGTGGCAATTTTGGATCACTGGCACTATATCGTGGTAAACAATATAATTGTCACAAATATTGTGTCAAAAATATCTTTTACCACAATATCGTGCTCCTATACTTATATTGGTAAGTACTAAAATATTGGGGAAAAAATATCATTGGCACTAAAATCGTCTAAAAATATACAAAAATATAGATTTTTTTAAATATAAAGAGTTGAAATTAGTCAATGTTAAATATTTTCATATACAAATTTAACATAATGTAAACTAAATAAATTTCAATAATATTTAATACTATATATATAAATATATACTTATATAAACACACAAACACATATATATGTATGTTTGTGTGCATATATATAGAAGTAGGGCTGTAGAAAAAACCCGGAACAGAACCAGGAAGTAGCTTCTTGCCGGCCGGCCCAAAGTGAAGGAGGGGTCTGCAAATACCGAGGAAGCTGACTCGGTAAAATATATAGCTTGCTTCGCCATGAAGTGCTTTCTGCCGGAAAGATGACGAATGTAGACCCGATACTGGTGCAAATTTTTTCTTTATTAGTGGACGCCCTGCACCACCGCCATGACGCGTTTCGAGCAACACAGTGCCCTTGATCACATGACGCGCATGTGGAGTGCTCTCATATATTTAAAGTGACAGTGCTAGCACGTGATGGTTTGAAAAAAATGCATTGGCATAGTGAACATAGAAAAAATACTTATATATAAATATATGTATAAATAGCTTAAAATAACACTGCAAAATACCAAAATGCATGTATATAAACACAGACAAATATATTATTATCATCATAAATATACGCATTAAAAAAGGCACAATTTAGTAAACTGTTTAAAATATCCAAAATATGTCAAAATATCTAAAACATGTAAAACAATCACTAGATATTACCAAATGATCTACAGACCGTATATGAATGTTAAACCTGGTCTGTTAATACCAATGTGCCCAAAAGGGTTGTAATGCAATGAATTAAGCCTAGTCCTGCCCAAGTGGGCCTTAGTTGCAGAAGTTTCTATGTCACAGATTGCCTAAAGTGCATGTGCAAACAGTACCAAAATTCACCTATAAAAGTCACAGCCGTGACTTACTAAAGTGCAATGTGCAAAAAATAAAATGAAAGCTAAAAACAATTATAATGCAGGCAGCAGCTTAATGGGTATAAGAACATACTTAAATCCTCATTAAAAAGCAATTGGAATCAATCACAGGCATGTGTAAAAATCCTCACTCGAATTCAAGCCCTGGGGTATTTTGCTATCCAGTTCTAAAATGTACCTAGTCTCAAGTCTCCTAAGCATAGCCTCCCGGTTGCCACCCCGTTTTTGAGGAAGGATAGTATCTAAGACAAAATATTTCAAATGATCTAATTTGCTGTTGTGATACTCCTTAAAATGACGGGCAACCGGGTAGGTGACATCAATATTAGTGATGGCCCTCAAGTGCTGGAGCACTCGTTTGTGCACCTGCAACTTAGTGCTTCCTACATATTGCAGGTTACACGGGCACTCCAGCACGTAAACAGCGTATTCTGTTTTGCAGTTGACACTCTTGGTAATAGGTACAGGATTGGGTTTAAAAGGTGTTGTGTAGCTGGTTCTATTAACCCCATATTTACATGCCTTGCAATTAGTGCAGCGTGTAAAACCATTCCTAGGACTGAGCCATGTTTGAGATACCACTACCTCTGGGCTGCTCTTTACTAAGGAATTGCTCATAGAGCGGGCCTTCCAAAAAGTAATACAGGGGGATTTGGTGATCTGACTACTAAAAACATGGTCACTGCGTACCAAAGCCCAGTTCTTATTTATGATTTTGCGTAGGGCTTTGTGTTGTAAATTGTAGGTAAGGATCAATCTGGTGGGGGACTCTGTACGTTTGTCACCAGAATCATAATTATTGATTTTAGTGAGTGCTTGGAATTGATCTAAATGGGCAGTTCTATTCATAGCCCTGTTAAGCATTTTTTCAGAATAGCCCCTATCCAGAAACCTGTCCTTACTCTGTAGCTGTGCCCGTCTGCAGTCAATATCCGTACTACACACTCTACGGATGCGCAGCATCTCCCCATATGGGATGCTGTTAATCAGATGGGCAGGATGGTGGCTAGTAGCATGCAAGACTGTGTTCCCAGCTGTTACCTTTCTATGTAATCTTGTTTCCATCTTATTGTTGGCAATGAAAACTTCTACATCAAGAAAACACATGTTGGTTCTACTCATCTGTGCTGAGAAGTTTAGATTCAAGTTATTGCAATTGATGTCCTCCACAAATTTCTGAGCGCTGTCATCAGAACCTCTCCAGACCATAAATATGTCGTCAATATATCTGTACCAGCATAAAACCTGATTCAATAACATGTCTTGATAAGAGATCCTTAGGACCTGTTCCTCCCAGAACCCCATATGCAGACAGGCATAACTGGGAGAGAAACAGGCCCCCATGGCTACACCTCTGATCTGATTAAAAATCTGATTGTTGAACAAAAAGAAATTATTTTCAAGACAAATCAAAATCATACTCATTAACATTTTGTTATGCTGGTACATGACAGTAGGTCTGGTATTTAAGTAATGTTCTACAGCTTTGATGCCATCACGATGGTTGATGCTTGTGTATAATGTTGTGACGTCCAAGGATATCAAAATACAGTTTTCTTCCCACCTCACATCACTCAGTTTCCTCAGAAAGTCTCCTGTGTCCTGGATAAAAGAGGGAAGTTTTTTGACATGGTTTTGCAAGAAGAAGTCCACATAGCGTGATGTATTCTCCAATAAACTTCCACAAGCAGATATGATGGGCCTACCAGGTGGTTTCAATTTGCATTTATGAACTTTAGGGATAAAATATATGGCTGGAATTTTTGGATGGTCATTTTTTAAAAATTTGAATTCCTCATTGGAGATCAAACCCGCTGATTTCCATGCCACTAGTTTGTTATAAAATTCGTAGCGTGCTGCATTTACTGTTTGCATATCGTTTCTCTTATAACAGTCCCTATCGTTCAATTGATTCAATGCCTCTTCCATATACATTTCATGTGGCCACAGCACAATATTGCCCCCTTTATCAGATTGCCGAACAATTATCTTTTTCTGTGCTTGGAGTTTTTTCACCAGTTTGTTGTAGATGACGTTCTGATTGTTATACTTTCTCGTTGAGTGTGTCACTTTGGAGTAGAGTGTTTTTAACTCCAATGTGACTTTATCATTAAAAAGATCTAAATTGTCTCTTAACATGATTGGGCAAAAGGTGGATGTTGGCTTAAATGGAGTGCGCACTGATGTTTGTATCACAGGTTCATCATAATTTGGTGTTTGTAAATTCATTGTGCTCTCAGCATGCAGTTCTTCTAAATCCCTAAGCAAATCCACATCTTGTGTTGATAATCGGTCTGTGTTATCAATTACTGACGTTTGAATGTAAGCTGGCTTTACTTTGGAGGTCCCTTGTAACAAGTGGTATTTGCGCAGCTTCAATTTGCGCACAAATTTATATAAATCAATTCTCGTATTTGCATAGTCAAAATTAGCCTGTGGGCTAAAAGATAATCCCAGCGATAGTGTTGTAACTTCTTCATCGCTTAATGTCATTTCAGTTAAGTTGATTATTGTATTGGACTTAATATCCTCAGCCTCTATCTGCGTCGCCATCTTTTGTTTGTCTGTTTTTTGTTGTTGTTTGGTTTGACGTTTGATGGAGCATCGGCGCCTTGCTCTGCGTTTTTGGTTCCTGTCTTTGGCGTGTTTACATTTTGCGCACTTGATCTGAGAGTCTGACGTCTGTCCTGGCGCAGGTAATCGACTTCCTGGGCCAGGGACGGTTTTGGAAACCCCACCGCTCGTGAAGATCTTGCTTGGTCAGTTTCAGAATCACTGTCCATAGCCGAGCTGAGATCAGATGCAGATGAAAGCATTGGAGCATTGCCACTGACATTGGACTGCGTATTGGCGATAGAGACATTGGTGTTGATTGCTTTTACATTGTCAAATTTCTTTGCGAAGGTGAACACACGACCCTGCTCATAATCGCATTTGTCCCGCTGGAATTTAAAAGTCTTGCGTTTTTTTATTTTGTCTTCTTCCCGCTGTAGTCGTGCATGCATTTCTTCCCGATATTTAGAAATTATTGATGTTTGCTCCAATTTGGTAATTTCATCGTTAATCTCACCAATCTTTATTTGTAACGCTATCCGATCGCTTTCAGCGTACTTAACCAAAATTTGACCAAGGCGTCGCGAAGAGTCTAGATTGGATTCAGCCCATTCTGCTAACATTTGCGGGTCCGGGTTTTCATAACTTGGTGCTAACATTATTCTTAACCCTCTCGGGATCCGTCCAACTTCTAGATAGCGTGTGAGCGATTTATGTTCCCACCATTTGTTTTGTTCGGATCTCATGAGCTTTTCTAATTTCTTGAAAAGATCCTTAACACTAAGATTGGTTAAAAGTGCTGAGTTCGAGTAAGTTACTGTCATTGTCTCCCCACTGGGAAGGTCATTAAACATGTCTGTGGCCGCTGCCTCGCGACTCCGTAGCGCGTCGGCTGACATGGTGCAAACGTGTGGGCGTATTGAATTAGTAACTATCAAGCTGTTGTTAGAATAACGGTGCTTGAATTAGGCACACTCCTTCTCCAGGCATTCAGCGTGTCCTTACCTTGATTGAAGATCCCGGCGTTGTACGTGTCCTCCGACACGGACTTCGTCCTTTGCTTCTCAAGCAGGATAGTTGTGCTGTCTGGGGGCTACCGCGGCTTCTCCTTGCAGGAGGGCTGTAGAAAAAACCCGGAACAGAACCAGGAAGTAGCTTCTTGCCGGCCGGCCCAAAGTGAAGGAGGGGTCTGCAAATACCGAGGAAGCTGACTCGGTAAAATATATAGCTTGCTTCGCCATGAAGTGCTTTCTGCCGGAAAGATGACGAATGCAGACCCGATACTGGTGCAAATTTTTTCTTTATTAGTGGACGCCCTGCACCACCGCCATGACGCGTTTCGAGCAACACAGTGCCCTTGATCACATGACGGGCATGTGGAGTGCTCTCATATATTTAAAGTGACAGTTTGAAAAAAATGCATTGGCATAGTGAACATAGAAAAAATACTTATATATAAATATATGTATAAATAGCTTAAAATAACACTGCAAAATACCAAAATGCATGTATATAAACACAGACAAATATATTATTATCATCATAAATATACGCATTAAAAAAGGCACAATTTAGTAAACTGCGTTTGCAGAGGGGGAACGAATTCCCCTTGAATACTGGGGGTCCCTGGGGGCCAACTAGCCCACCAGGAACCTCCAGTATGCGCCAGGGGCTGCGTTGCAGAGAGGTGTACAGAGGCCACGCCCTTTTACACCTCTCTGCAACGCAGCTCTATGGCGCTTTTTGAGGTATATGGTGGGCTAGTTGCACCCCAGGGACCCTCAGGATTCAAGGGAGTTAATCCCCCGACTTAAAACGCGCCACGGGCGCGTTTGCACAGTGGTGAAGGGAGGGGCGGGGCTTCAGGTGACATGTGTGCAAACAGGCCCCGTGGCGCGTTTTAAGATGGGGAATTAAATCCTCTTCAATCCTGAGGGTCTCTGGGGCCAACTAGCCCAACAGGTACATCCAGAAAGCGCCACAGAGCTGCGTTGCAGAGAGGTGTAAAAGGGGTGTGGCCTCTGTACATGTCTCTGCAACGCAGCCCCTGGCGCATACTGGAGGTTCCTGGTGGGCTAGTTGGCCCGTAGGGACCCTCATGATTCAAGGGGACTTAATCCCCCAACTTAAAACGCGCCACGGGGCGCGTTTGCACAGATGTCACCTCAGGCCCCGCCCCTCCCTTCACCATTGTGCAAATATTCCTCTAAAATCAGCCGAAATACGAATTCTGATTTACTCACCTGTTATCAGGAGAGACCTCAGTGCTGCATCTTTCAGCCCAGTACTAATCCTGAAAAGTAATTTTAACCATACTTACCAGTAACTTGAATTTCCTTCCATAGGCTAACATTGACTGGTTTCACTTGGAAATTCTTCTAAGTGTGGAGTTTTGGAACTTTAAAATATTCCTCTAAAATCAGCCGAAATACGAATTCCGATTTACTCACCTGTTATCAGGAGAGACCTCAGTGCTGTATCTTTCAGCCCAGTACTGGTCCTGAAAAGTAATTTTAACCGTACTTACCAGTAACTTGAATTTCCTTCCATAGGCTAACATTGACTGGTTTCACTTGGAAATTCTTCTAAGTGTGGAGTTTTTGAACTTTAAAATATTCCTCTAAAATCAGCCGAAATACGAATTCCGATTTACTCACCTGTTATCAGGAGAGACCTCAGTGCTGCATCTTTCAGCCCAGTACTGATCCTCAAAAGTAATTTTAACCGTACTTACCGGTAACTTGAATTTCCTTCATAGGCTAACATTGACTGGTTTCACTTGGAAATTCTTCTAAGTGTGGAGTTTTGGAACTTTAAAATATTCCTCTAAAATCAGCCGAAATACGAATTCCGATTTACTCACCTGTTATCAGGAGAGACCTCAGTGCTGCATCTTTCAGCCCAGTACTGATCCTGAAAAGTAATTTTAACCGTACTTACCGGTAACTTGAATTTCCTTCATAGGCTAACATTGACTGGTTTCACTTGGAAATTCTTCTAAGTGTGGAGTTTTGGAACTTTAAAATATTCCTCTAAAATCGGCCGAAATACGAATTCCGATTTACTCACCTGTTATCAGGAGAGACCTCAGTGCTGCATCTTTCAGCCCAGTACTGATCCTCAAAAGTAATTTTAACCGTACTTACCAGTAACTTGAATTTCCTTCCATAGGATATCATTGCCTGCTTTTTGCTGAAAAAGTTTCTAAGTGTTGATTTTTGAAACATACAAATATTCCTCTAAAATCAGCTGAAATCCGAATTCTGATTTACTCACCTGTTATCAGGAGAGACCTCAGTGCTGCATCTTTTAGCCCAGTACTGGTCCTGAAAAGTAATTTTAACCGTACTTACCAGTAACTTGAATTTCCTTACATAGGCTAACATTGACTGGTTTCACTTGGAAATTCTTCTAAGTGTGGAGTTTTGGAACTTTAAAATATTCCTCTAAAATCAGCCGAAATACGAATTCCGATTTACTCACCTGTTATCAGAAGAGACCTCAGTGCTGCATCTTTCAGCCCAGTACTGATCCTCAAAAGTAATTTTAACCGTACTTACCGGTAACTTGAATTTCCTTCCATAGGCTAACATTGACTGGTTTCACTTGGAAATTCTTCTAAGTGTGGAGTTTTGGAACTTTAAAATATTCATCTAAAATCAGCCGAAATACGAATTCCGATTTACTCACCTGTTATCAGGAGAGACCTCAGTGCTGTATCTTTCAGCCCAGTACTGGTCCTGAAAAGTAATTTTAACCGTACTTACCGGTAACTTGAATTTCCTTCCATAGGCTAACATTGACTGGTTTCACTTGGAAATTCTTCTAAGTGTGGAGTTTTGGAACTTTAAAATATTCATCTAAAATCAGCCGAAATACGAATTCCGATTTACTCATCTGTTATCGGGAGAGACCTCAGTGCTGCATCTTTCAGCCCAGTACTGATCCTCAAAAGTAATTTTAACCGTACTTACCAGTAACTTGAATTTCCTTCCATAGGATATCATTGCCTGCTTTTTGCTGAAAAAGTTTCTAAGTGTTGATTTTTGAAACATACAAATATTCCTCTAAAATCAGCCGAAATACGAATTCCGATTTACTCACCTGTTATAAGGAGAGACCTCAGTGCTGTATCTTTCAGCCCAGTACTGGTCCTGAAAAGTAATTTTAACCGTACTTACCAGTAACTTATATTTTCTTCCATAGGAATCCATTGTCTGGTTTTCAGCAGAAAAGTTTCAAAGTGTCGATTTTCACAAACTACAAATATTCCTTAAAAATCGCCTGTATGACTTAAACGCATTCTTTCAACTGTTTACAGGAGATGCACCAGTGCTGGATCCAGGATCCAACACTGAGTAAGAAAAAGTAACGATAACAGTTTTTACCTGCTAAGTGAATTTCCTTCCATAGGATAACATTGGTGATTCTATGAGAAAAAGTTTCTAAGTGTCAACTTTTAAAATACAATAATATTCCTTAAAAATCACGACTGTAACCAAAACGCTTTTACTCAACTGTTTACAGGAGATGTACCAGGACTGAATCTAGGATCCAGTCCTGTGGTTAGAAAAGTAATCCATAAAGTAACTAATTGCATTTAACTAGAAATTCACATTGAGCTGAATGTTGCATTGTGTTTGAAAATGTGTTGCCCATTGCAACAACTGTAACTACTGTACTTAAAAGTCTATTGCCTATGTGCAAAGTATTTAAACTAAAGTAATTCATTCTGAGAAAGTATTTTTTGTAATGTAATGTATAATGTAATTACAATGTAATTTAAAAAATAAAATATGTAAAAGAAATTGTTTCTAAAAATGTAGTAAATCAGTATGAAAAAAATTAATATAAAAATTAATACATTTAAAAATTGTCATTTAAAAAACCTTTGAAATTCACTGAAAAAACCGTAGGTTTCAGGCACGTTATAGTTACAAATTAGCATTTTAAAAACCTTTGAAATTCACTGAAAAAACCATAGGTTTCAGACACGTTATAGTTAGAAATTAGCATTTAAAAAACCTTTGAAATTCACTGAAAAAACCATAGGTTTTAGGGACAGTTATAGTTAGTTGGACATTGCACTCGTACAAAACCCGTGAAATTCCCCGTTATAGTTAGTTCAGCTAACTATAACTCGCGCCCCATAATGCACTGCTGATGACGTCACATATTACATCACTCATGACATGGTCAGTGACATCACTGATGACATCACTGATGACATCTCAAATGACATCACTGATGACATCATCCACGTGATAATCTGATGCAGCTCCTCACACCCTAATATAACCTTTGATACACCCAATCTAAATTACAGAGTGCCATTCGCAAAACCATAGACACTCCAACACCAATAACTACATACCCACTCACTGATTCTTAGGTCTACACACACACATCCACTCACTCACCCGTACAGCCACTCATACTTATGGTCACTCAGTACAGGACTATCATATGCACTCTTACTCCTATATAGACACTCAAACACCGCCACTCATCCATAGAGGTACTCACACACCTAGTCAGTCATGCAAATAATTAAACACACTGCCATTTACTCACCTATACAGTTATACACACACCAGCTCACTTAATCATACAAATACTAGCACATTGTTACGCTCTTATACAATCACTGATACAAGCACACACTCATCCATACAGCCACTATCACAATCACTCACTCTCGCTTATAGCTATTTATATACTCCAATACACATATATACTGCCTTTCACATATGTAGTTACTCACACATGTACCACTGGGACATACATTCACTCACTAACACACTCTTACACACACTTACCCACCCATACAGTCTATCACAGATGCACTCTTGAAACCATCCACCCAGTGAATCACCCACTCACACATCTATGCACAGTCGCACACACCCCATCCACACAAACACTCAGGCACCCATACAGATACTCATAGAACCAATCAATAACCCATATAGACACTCATGTAGCTATTCGCAAATCCATGCATCCACTTACACACCAACAGACGGATACAGACATTCACACAGTTTAGTCACTAACCCATGCATTCAGTAAGATACGTTTAATCACTCACTTGTAGAGTCAGTCACGCACGTACTAAATCATCCATTCAGACACTTATACACCCACTCATTCTTCAATACGCCTTTCCCTATATATATTAAACATATTTAAACTTTACAGAAACACACAGTCACTGGATGATGTCATCAGTGATGTCATTTGAGATGTCATCAGTGATGTCACTGACCATGTCATGAGTGATGTAATATGTGACGTCATCAGCAGTGCATTCGGGGGCGCGAGTTATAGTTAGCTGAACTAACTATAACGGGGGAATTTCACGGGTTTTGTACGAATGCAATGTCCAACTAACTATAACTGTCCCTAAAACCTATGGTTTTTTCAGTGAATATATATATATTCACAGTAATAAATGTTAAATATTTTTTAAAAAGTAATAGAATGTAAAATAAATATTTTTATTAATCATGTTACACTATATACATATATTTCCTTGACACAAAAGTCCTCATGTCTCGAAGCCCTGGTGGCAGTGGTGCGCATCCGGGTGAGGAAACCTTACAACTGCCAATTCACTTCTCTCAATGTACATAATTACTATTCAATACATTAATTAATTATCAATTAATAAATAATTGGTATACAATTAATAATTAATCAACTTCTCACCATATACCTCTACAAACCTACCAGCCTCCACCAAAAATATAAATATATCACTAAAAAAGAAGCATTCCTTTACATATTTAAAATCAATTTAAAAATTAATTTCCAATGAATAATTAATTGTTAATTAATTATTACTTAATCAAATTCCCAGCCAATACCCCTACAAACCTAGCAGCCCCCAGCTAAAATACAAATTTAAATAAATATGTATTACATAATTTACATATTTCGAATTCAATTAAATAAACAATTTACAAATAATTATGAATAGTTCTTTAATAATTACTTAAGCTACTTCCCACCCTATACCTTTACAAATCTAGCATACTGCAACTAACATAAGTAAACTAAATCAGTATTCCACATTTTACATAATTAAAAATCAGTTAAATAATTAATTAACCATTAATAATAAATTGTTAATTAATTATTACTTAACTAACTTCCCACCCTAGTCCCCTACAAACCCAGCAGCCCACAACTAAAATATAAATAAAATAAATAAGTAATCCATAAATTATGTAATTGAAAATTAATTAAATAATGAATTACCAATGAATAATTAATAATTAATTGTTAAATAATTATTACTTGGGGCGTGGCTTGGCGCGTCAAGATGGCGGTCGCACTCTAAGAGTGCTCTGGACCCTTCCGTCATCCGCGCCACAATCCACTGCCATCAGCACAAGATATACCCTCCCACCAACTGCCGAAGCCTTCGTCCTGCTTCACGCTGCCCTACGAGACGCTTGCTGCCCCCTTACCTGCCCGGGTAGTCGACTCTTATGCCTCGGCTGCTGAAGCACCTCTCCCGCAAGATGGCGGCGGCAGTCCTTTGAGGCCTTTCGCTGTCCCGGTGCCTGCCTGGCGGCCGACCTGCACAGACTCGCAGATTTCCCGCAACCGGCGAGGCGGCCTCTTGGGTCACCGCGGGGCTGGCCCCTACCTCTGCCTGGCCGGACTTGCTGCTGCCTCCAGTCCTCTTTGCGGCGCCGATGGGGTGCGCTTGGGGACACGGCTGCCCGAGGGCCGTATCGGCCACCAGTTCAGGGGGCGGTGTCTGACTGCCTGGGCCCCCGTCCGCGAGCGGCCCGCTGCTCGTGCCCTTCATTTCACCTGGCCTCCGCCTGGGATCCCGGATGCTCCTGAACCCTCCGGGCCGCGGTGCCTGCTCCCCGAGGCCTGATTGGGGACTGGGCCTTCCTGGGATTGTTTCCCCAGCCGGCCCTG
The DNA here is from genome assembly GCA_963921515.1 of Calotriton arnoldi. Classification (NCBI taxonomy): domain Eukaryota; kingdom Metazoa; phylum Chordata; class Amphibia; order Caudata; family Salamandridae; genus Calotriton; species Calotriton arnoldi. Next base: position 39,657 of record CAWUFW010013501.1, read on the forward strand.
CTTTTCACTGTGGTGGCTCGGGCTGCCGCTGAGGCCGTGCCACCCTCCCCCTTTGCCTGGCTTTGATCGGCCTTATTGGTGTTCCGCGGTTGCTCCGCTCAACGGCCTGATCACACGACGCCCCCCCCAGGGGCCCCTGGGCCTGCTGGTCATTGAGAGGCCTGGCTGCTGGCGCTGCAGGACTGCGGGGACGCTCCCCCGTCCTCCCAACACCCCGGGGCCCACTGCATCTACCTGCTGGGACCGCCTCGCCTCCGGAGATTGGAGGCATCTCTTCACGCCTGAATTTTGCTGGGACTCCACGACTCTACAAGGAGGTGGGTGCCGCTTGCTCCTGTGACTGAGGACGCGTGGGGGGCTCCCGGTGCTGCCTGTGCGCCCGTGGTCCCTCGCTCCACTTGTGACCTACCGGGGCTCGGCCTCCGCCCTGTAGCCCTCCCACCCCTGCACCCCACTCTAGCCTTCTACCTACAGACGCTCCGGTAGGGGCGCGGACACGCTGATCGAGTGGTCGGGGGTCCTGGCCTTGGGGCGCCCTGCGGGTTGGTATTCGCCCGGTGCTATCGGCCGCACCTATCGAGCGGTGGGACTTGGGGAGACTGTTGTGCGAGCCGCCTCCATTTTGTGGCTGGACCTAGGGCCGGGGAGGAGTCGGCCGCACTCACCGAGCGGCGAGAGGGGGCCTCCCTCTTTCTCCCCCCCTCCCCTCCTATCTTGTCTCCCCTTGGCCTGGCGGGGCCGCACTGGGATTGAGGAGCGACGCTCTCCCCCCCGATCCAGCCACCGTTCCGGGCGGCGAAAGACCATTGGACCTCCGCATTATCCTGGCGTAACCTCTGGTACTGCGATCTGGTGCCTGGGTGGATTCGACGCCCGGGCCTGAGCATTGACGGCCTGGGTGCTGGATTGCCCCCTCCCCCTGAGATCACCGGCCTGGACCTGCCCTCCCATCGGGATGCCTAGCTGAACTCACAGTGGAGATGGGTCGCGACCGCGCCCCGAAGACGCCCGCCCCACAAACTCAAACAAAAATGGACCAATACACTACCGCTGACCGGAGTCTGGCGGAGGAGGCGACGGGTGCCCCCCCCCGCTGGGGGCGACCTCTCAACTATCCTACAGGCCATCAGCACCTCTCAAGCATCGGTGGAGGGTAAAATTGGCGAGGTACGGGTGGACGTGGCCCTTATCCGACAGGACCTGCGCAACACCACAGCGAGAAATTCGGAGGCCGAGTCACGCCTCTCCGTGGCTGAGGACGAACTGGGTCAGCTGAAAAACCAAGTGGCCCACTTACAGACTCAAACCTCAGAACTACATTGACGGGCTGAAGATGCCGAAAACCGCTCCCGGCGTAATAATCTGCGCCTTTTAGGGTTCCCTGAGGGAGGTGAGCAGGGCCGGGCGGACACCTTCGTGGAGACCTGGGTGAAGTCATGGATGCCCAAAGACGCTCTCTCTGTGTGGTTCGCGGTTGAACGCGCCCATCGCTCCCTCGCGCCCAGACCTCCTCCCGGGGCGCCATCTCGCCCCCTCATCATTCGGATCCTCAACTTCCGAGACAGGGACACAATCCTTCGGGAGGCACGGGCCCACACCCCCCTGAAGTACCAGAACCATACAATAATGGTCTTTCCGGACTATACGAGGGAGCTGCAGGCCCAGCGGCGCACCTACTCGGAGGTTAAACAAAAACTCCGCAACTTGGGGCTCCGATATGGACTTCTCTTTCCGGCTCGTCTCCATGTTGTTTTCCAAGGCAAAGCCATCTTCTTCGACACTCCGCAAGCGGCCTGGACTTGGCTCATGGAGGAGCGCCCACTACGGACCCGGGCCCCTTCCCCCACCGCTTTGTCAACATCTTCACGGTCGCAATCGTCCCCTCCCAAACCTCAGCGAAGGCCTAATCGATCTCGCCAGAGGGGGGGCCGGAGGAGAGGCCCCTCGCGCTCACCGGGCACAAGCTCCCATTTGCTGATCTCCTCTGAAGTTCCCCTGGCACCTGCCGGCCAAACCCGAGCCAATTCCCTGATTGACTTAAATCACGATCTTGAGACGTCTGAAACGATGCGCCCCGTCCTGTCAGACTCCGTCCTATCTCGCAGTCCTGCACTCCGGGGATCCGGTGACGATGCCGTAATCTGATGACGGAGGCCCAGGAGACTGGTTTTGAGGCAGAACTCTTTGCTTGTTTTTCCCTTCGCATATGCTGGTGACACGAAGATATCCGTCCATATGGAGGGGTCCATCATTGCCACGAACTACCCAGCTAAACGTTTTAGATTAGCTTTCTGTTACTGTTATTGTTAACTTTTCCTTTTCAGGGTGACAGATGCTTCATTTCCGGAAGTATAGGGTGGGGGGTGTTGGGGGAGTTGGGGGGTGGGAGGGCCGTTGCCCTCTGGATTCTTTCTCTTTTGGCTCAGTTCGAGCCACTGGTTTTTGTTTTCCATGACAGCTCATCACACGCACACACCACTGCCATCGACAGGGGACCCACCGCCACGCACAGGCCATACCCTCCTACTCTAGCTGCGAGAAGTCACCTCACCTGGGACCCAGGCCCCCCCACACCTACTTACCCCCGCGCCATCCACTTCTCAGATGCCCACCCACGGTAGATCCCTCCACGTCCTGTCGTGGAACGTCAATGGCTTACTAGATCGTATCAAGCGGGCTGCAGTCCTTTGGAGTGCCCAGCGCCAGGGGCCTGACGTCCTTTTTCTTCAGGAGACACACCTCCTGGAAACCCACTGCACTTTTCTCGCCCGCTACGGGTTCGACAGGGTCTGGCACTCCGGTTTCACACGGGGCTCCCGAGGGGTGGCCATATTGACTCGTAGGGGGTCTCCCCTTTACCCCAGTACACGTGGCGACTGACGCACAGGGCCGCTATGTGGCCTTGACCGGTAGGCTTGAAGGACAGGTTCTTAACCTACTATCCACGTACATCCCTCCCGCCACACTGCCCTCTACCCTTCAACAGCTCACAGAGGTAATCTCCACTTTCCCTCAGGGTCAGACGATAATCGGGGGTGACTTCAATGCGGTTATGCAGCCTTCCCTTGACACGACAGGTGACCCCTCCGCGCCACGCCTCAACTCCGCTAAACGGCTTTCCGACTGGTCATCTGCCCTGGGCTTGTGCGACACCTGGAGGGTCTGGAACCCCCGCCGAGAACAATACACTCACACTTCCGCGGCCCATCATACCCACTCCCGCATTGATCTGATCCTGTTGCCGACCACTGACTGCCAACTGGTGTCTGGTGTCACTATTCTCCCCCGTGGAATCTCAGACCACTCCCCTATCTCCCTCCATCTGGGGCATGCCTCCGATGGGGTGCGTACGGTTTGGCGGTTAAACGCATGGTTTTTGCAGGATGTGGAGATCAAAGATGCCCTCGGAGTGGAACTGAAACACTACTTCCTGGTCAACAAGGGGTCGGTCCCTTCCCCGGGCACACTGTGGGAAGCCGGTAAGGCTACCTTACGTGGCGTGGCCAGAGGTCTGGTTCACACGCAACGGGCAGCACAGACTGCTCGCCTGACCCAGCTTGAGGCTCAGGCCGCGCGGCTGGAATTGGCTCCTGAAGCCACAGACGGTGCTCACCCCGCTAGACAGCTCGCGATGCTCCGAGAAGAGATCCGCCAGGTCTCCCTAGACTCGGCCAAGATGCTGTGGCGTTCCTCAGTGGCCCTTGTTTATGGGTGGGGCGACAAAAACGGAAAGCTGCTCCATAATCTGGTCTCCTATCCCAAGGCCAACCGAATTATCCCTGAAGTCCGCGACGCTGCCGGTACCCACCACTGTACCTCGCAAGCAATCGCCCAAGCTTTTGCGGGCTACTATGCCCAGCTCTACTCGACCCGGACCCCCGAGGCCTCCCTGGTTGACCTGTTGGAACAGACAGGGGTTCAGCTACCCCGTCTTGCCCAGGCCGTTTCGACGGACCTTGACCTTCCCTTTACCCCTGAGGAGATACATGGTGCTATTTCCCTATTGCATTCCGGAAAAACGCCTGGGCCAGATGGCTTCCCGCAGGAATACTACGCGACATACCGCGACTTTCTGGTCCCCCACTTGGCCGACCTCTTCTAACACGTGGTGGAGACGGGATCCTTCCCCCCGGAGACCGATGTGGCTACTATCCCTAAGACCCAGCCACCCTCTCTCTCCTGTGCGGACTACCGCCCAATCTCTCTCATCAACACCGAAATGAAAATCTTTGCCACTGCCTTGGCCCAACGCCTCCATCCCCTCCTGCACGAATTGGTCCACCCGGACCAATGCGGCTTTATACCTGCCCGCGGCACCCGGCATTGCATACGACGCCTCCATCTCGCCCTCGCCCATCGCCACCTGCTCACCCCGTATCTGGCCCTGCTCCTTATCGATTTTGAAAAGACCTTTGATACGGTTGATTGGAGTTATTTGGAGGACGTTCTCACTACGATGGGATTCGGCCCCCCTTTTAGGCGTCTTATCCGAGTCCTGTACTCCGACCCTAAAGCGCGAGTTCTGACCAACGGTGCCTTCTCGGAGGCGTTTCCCATCCGGAGGGGCACCCGTCAGGGTTGCCCTCTTTCGCCGCTCTTATTTGCGCTGGCGATGGAGCCCCTGGCCTGCCTCGTACGCAATGATCCCCACATCTGCGGATGGACTTGGGATCCCCATCACGTAGATAAAATTGCCCTATACGCGGACGATGTCCTCCTTTTCCTAGCCGACCCGGAGAACTCCGGCCCACGTTGCTTGGAAGTCCTCCGCGCCTTTGAGAATGTCTCAGGCTTACGGCTCAACCCAGCGAAGTCCACCCTGGTCCCCCTCCATCCATCGCGGGCCTGCTTTGATTGGCAGTCGACCATCCCTTTGCGCAGACAATCGTTCAAATACTTGGGGATTTGGGCGACCTTGCTCCCGGAGCTAGAGTGGACTCTCAACCTCACACCCCTGATCACGAAGGCTAAGGCCGACCTCAAGCGCTGGCACTCTCTCCCACTCAACCCCCTCGGCAGAGGAGCGCTTTTAGAAATTAATGATTCTCCCCCGTTTTTTATACATTCTTCAAAACATCACTTTTCATCTTCCGGGGAGTTGATTCCGCGAATTTCATGGCTTGCTCACTCGGTTCTTGTGGCGGGGCGGGAGGCCATGTATGGCCTTGGCTCGCTGCCGGATACCTCCCTTTGACGGTGGCATGGGCGTGACTAACCTCCACCTCTATTATTTGGCCACTAGACTCATTGTTGTCCATGACTGGTTCGCTGGCGGCTGGTCCGACCCGGCGTACCGGACCGAGCTCAGGACTATGGACTTTCCGAAGCTTCAGGACTACTTGTATGGGGCCCCCATACCGCATATCATCCCACCTATCACTAGAGCAGTCCTAACTGCTTGGCGCTCTGCTCTGCACTACACGAGATGGGATAAGAAGCTTACTCAACACACACCCTTGTGGTACGGCACCGGGCTATGTGAGGCATCGACCCTCCAGGGCTTTTGACAGTGGGATCAGATCGGGATTTCCCTCCTTGGGGATATTTGGGTAGGAGACCACATTAGAACTTTCTCTGACCTGCAGCAGCGCCACTCCCTTCATACCACCCAATTTTTTTTAAGTATTTGCAGCTTCGACACGCTCTCACTGCGCCCATCCCACCCGCCACCTCACTTCCTGAATTCAGCCCCCTAGAGGCCCAGGTCATGATGGGGAATTTGGGCAGAGGAGGGGTGTCCCGGATCTACCGCTCCCTTGTGAACAATGGCCCTGCGACCCTAGACTCACTGCGCGCCCGCTGGGAGGGGTGGCTTGGCCCCCTAGAGGAATCAGACTGGCGGGACGCTCTCATGGCTCCCAAAACGTTGACGACCTCCTCTAAACTGCGTCTGTGTAGGGCACGACTGCGCTCCTCCCCTGCTTGTACGCGGTGCGGCCATGCCCCAGCTGACTTTTACCACATGGTCTGGCAGTGCCCTACCCGTGACTCATTCTGGGCAGGTGTGGAATCGGAGCTCACGCAGACCTTGGGATGGTTGGTTCCCCACGACCCACTGCGTCTTCTCCTGGGAGTATTCGATGGATTGTACGGCTCTCGAACCGACAAACGCTTCTTGGGCACTGCGGTTGCGGTGGCCAAGGGAGACATTGCAGCGGCCTGGTCTCAGGCCAAACCCCCTACTGTACGGAAGTGGCGAAGAGGGGTGGACTGGTGCGCGGCCCAGGAGGAGCCTCTCTTTGAGACCCGGGGATGTCCTGAAAAGTTTGAAAAGGTGTGGGGCAAATGGCTAAATCTGTTGTTCTGATCGCTGTGCATGCCCCCCTCTGTCTTGCTACGTTTACGAGGTGGCCTACTCTGGGGCCCTGTGCTCAGATCTATTACACTGTTGTTTACCGGCAATGGACTCAGATACATTGTGCGTGCTCTTGCTGTCTTTGTGTATTTTGTTTTTACTCAAATGCTAATAAACTTAATTATCAAAAAAAAAAAATTATTACTTGACACTGCTGATGGATGGGTTGGTCCTCCCAGACCAGGTGGGCTTCATACCAGGCAGGGCCACCTCGCACAACCTGCGAACCACATTTGCACTACTACATGACATCGATCCAGAGATCTCAGTGGCTGGGATCTTTTTAGACGCCACAAAAACTTTTCATTCCCTCGAGTGAGACTACATGTTTACCATACTGGGCAGAATGGGCCTCCCTAAGCCATTCTAGGCATGGATAAGACTGCTCTACTCCCAGCCTGAGGCCATAGTTCAGGTGAACGGTCTATACTCCACTCTGGTCCCCATTATGAGAGGCACGCGGCAGGGATGTCCATTATCCCCGCTGCTCTATGCAATGGCTGTCGAGCCCCTGGCCACCAAAATAAGGCAACATCACAGAGATTATGCAATACAATACCCCTCTCGTCAGATATTAATATCATTATATGCCGATGACATTACCCTTTATCTACGAGACCCAAGCACTAACCTCAATCCAATCCTTCGGGAGTTTATTAGATTTGGCGACCTTTCCGGAATAAGACTTAACTGGAGTTAGTCACAGATCTTCCCGCTCATGCCTAACACTGCCAAATTTGCCCCGGAATTTCCATTGAGCTGGTGTGAAAATGAAATAAAATATTTGGGCGTGACCATAAGTAGGGACAGAGAGGAAACTCTTTGTGCCAACTATGGTACTGCAGTTGAAACTATTAGCAACTGGGTGGACCGTTGGGTCACACTGCCTCTCTACCTAGCCCGCAGGGTGGCATTGATGAAGATGAATATCCTGCCCAAACTCCTATACCTATTCATCAACATACCCTACAATACAGGACGCCCCTTCTTCAAGACTCTTCGATCTTTACTTATCAAGCTGGCGTGGGGGGGGGGAGCAACCCCGTGTGGGGTGGAGGATCATGACACAGCCATTTTCTAGGGGAGGATTAGAAGCCCCGGATATGGAACTATATTACCTCAGCACACAAGCCCATTATGCAGTATACTGGCTCCATCCACCGCCTTATATGCCACACCTGGCCATTGAGCAGGGATACATGGTGCCCACGCCCCTAAATTCCTTCCTGGGAAATCCGGTCCCTGGAGCGGGAGTGTCCCACCACACGGTAACCTGCACCAATCACGCGTGGAAGCGCTTAGCTAAAATAATGGACAAACCTGTGCTATATTCCCCGCTAATGCCGCTTCCGCATCTTCTGTTCGCTCCTGTCACTCAAGAGGTGGCATGTCGGGAGATGCTCTGTAAAAGGAACCTCTGTGCCTGGGGAGATTTGTACCGGGAGGGAAAGTTTAAAGACCAACAGGAGCTTTTGTCTGGAGACAGAGTCACCCCTCTGGAGGTGTTTCTGTACATAAGGCTGAAGCATGAGATTAGGGTCAATGTCCCGGGATTCCCAGTGGAGCCCCCCACGTTAGAGGTTCTGCACACAGTGTTGAAAATGTCAGGACCGGCGCACGCTGTGTCCCACATATATTGAACTGCGCTGACAAAACAACCACAGTTGACTTATGGGGTTAGGGAAGAATGGAGTAATGATTTGAAAACACCACTGATGAGCAGTGGACTTACTGTTGCTCACAGACAGAAGCCATCACGGCGAGCAGCCGATTGCGAATTATTCATTTTAAGTTCCTGCACAGAACTTGTAAAGACAAACTGAGAAATGACGACCACTGCCTGTGCTGTCGGCAGGAGGGAGCATACTTCTTGCACCTAGCGTGGCAATGCAGCGAGGTTCAGGAGTACTGGCTGGAGGTGTTAGACGCACTGTCCAAAATGATTAGCGCCCCTGTCCAGCGATCTCCCTTGCTTGCGCTCTTGGGCTATATGGCTGGCATACAGAAACCGAATAGGAAATTTGCAGCATTGGGACTCCTGCTGGCCAATCGAAGGGTGGCTTGCAGATGGGGCAGAGGGCGGCCCCCCAAATTCAAAGACTGGCTTACAGATTTCAAATATTGCAAGGATCAGCTTACTACTTATGCAGATCTCCTGCCTGCCCCATCTCGCCCCAGAGATATTTGGGAGCCCCTGCTAGAGTACCTACGTGAACATTCAGATTGAAAATGTGCATATCTGATTAGCCGCATGAGAAGTTCTGCAGAGGGATGTCTCCTCGGGGGGGGTCGGTGGTCGGGGGTGCGAGGGGGCTCTGCCAACAGGAGGAGGCTCATGTATTAGGGCAGAAACTCTGTCATATGTGGCGCGATGTTTTTGTAACCAAGGAGACCCCGTACATAATCAACAATCTGTAAACTGATGTGTGCTGAGAACTAATGCTGACATTGCAAGACTGCAAGACAATTGTATTTATATTCACTCATCATATGTACTGTACATTTGTATGTTATTATGTGCTATGCCTTGTCTATATGCCTGTTGGAAAATGTATTAAAAACATGTTTAAAAAAAAAAATATATATATATTATTACTTAATTAACTTCCCACCCTATACCTCTACAAGCCTAACAGCCCACAAATAACATATGACAAAAATGAATCATTATTAAATAATTTACATAATTAAAACATCATATAATTAAATAAAATGCATTAAAAAAATCATAACTAATTATTACCTAATTAACTTACCACCCTATCTCCCTATAAATCTAACAACCTGCAATGACAATATAAATTACTACTGAAAACTAAATAAAAAATTCTGAATTACTTACAATTACATGGTATATTTTTTTTAAAAACCATTTTAATAACAATAGTAACACAAAATTAATATATCAACTAACACACATTGAAATAATGTAATAACGATATCTTCACCACTATATTCTTGAAAATTATATTAATAACATCAGTATTATTTAAAACAATATTACTTACCTCCAAAAACAATATTTTAGTCAACATTAATTGTGCATCACAATATTTGTGTGTTGCAATATTTAATTTCCTGTATTTCTTTCTACCAATATTTTTAACTCACTATTTTGTCCAAACACCGGTAATTTTAGTAATGTTGACAGTGGTGTTAGTAATGGTGATGGAAATAATGGTTGGGAAGGTGGTTATGGTGGTGGTAAACGCAGTGGTAAAAGCAGTGGAAGAGGGCGTGGCTTGAGAGCCGACCAAGATGGCAGCTCACTAGCAGATCTCCGCGCTTCGTTCACCTCAAATCACCACCATCCACACAATAATGCGTCCCAGCCCGCACAGAATCACCGACGCAACGAAAGACAATATGTGGGGCAACAGAGCGTGCTAAAAAAGTCGAAGCGAAAACCGAGAATATATAAAATCGCTGGGGCAAGGCTGTGACGCACCAGCAGCGTCATCACGCCAAGAAGGGAGATAACCACTAAGAGGAGTACGTGACGGCAGAAATATATCCCTGACAGAAGGCTGTACATTGCAGGTGAGGAACAGGCAGCAATACCCCCTCCTCCCTTCCCCACCCGTTCTCACCGCAGCTGGAAGGTGCGACCTCCGTGGGTAGCCAGAGCGCGCCGGTTGGGGCGGCAGCACAGCTGAAGATCAAGGCGGCCCTTGGAGTCAGTCAAGCGTCAAACCGGAGTGGGGAGTTAGCAGGGAGGCTTGAAGCGTGGGAGTGCTCGGGGCTGCGCGAAGTGACGCGACGCATCAGCCCGCAGACCCGAGGCGGCATAATAATCAAGCAGCGCTGGAGGGGGAGGAGTGAGGAGCGGCCTCGGGCAGGAAGCTAGGCCGCAATTCAAGCACAGGCAGCAGAGAGAAGAGATTTATAAGCCGCTTGACTTGTGGGAGCCCCGGGATTCCCCAGGAACCCACTGAACAGGAAGGGGGCTGAGTGAAGCGGCCCAAATTTAAACCATGGGGTGAGACCTGGCGAGCACAGCACTGAAGCTGGCAGATGACTAACCCATGTGCTGGCAGCCTGAGGGCCCCCTGGGAGAGTAAATAGAATAGACCTACGTGGCCATCAGAACCAAGGCAGAAGAGACAAGTGGGGGCCTCATGAACAGTACACTGGTGAATTAACCCCCAAGATATAAGTAAGCAAGGACAAAGGGACACCCTATACGGAGGGGACCAGAGCTACGTACTGATTTACCAGCCTACAGGCAAAAGGACATAGTGGAGGAGCACTGTAGAGAGAGTATCTCCAGATCCCGTAATAAGAACTCGCCACTACTCCGAAGGCAATAACAGCCATTCAACCCAAAGCTTGCAAATGAGGCCCAAAGGACAACCAGGGGTGCAAGGTAACAAAATGGATGAATATGCGGTACCCGGGCAGGCAACAGGGACCCCGGGACAACAGATAGAGGAGCCTATTTAAGGCCATAAAGGTCAGCAATTACAGATTTAAAAGGACCAATTGAACCTAAATTGGGATGCAGTGACTCTTGATGTAAACCTGCTACGAGCAGACTTCCACAAAATATCAGAAAAGGTGGCCGCAACGGAGAATGAAGTGGTACAATTGCAGACAACCACGAAACGACTAGAAGTACAAACGCTTATAAAAGAGCAAGAATCCATGGTGGCAAGGCAGGAGGACCAAGAAGGAAGAGCACGCAGGAACAATATAAGAGTGGTAGGGGTCCCAGAGGGGGCAGAAGGGCCGAGTGTGGATCTCTTTTTAGAAGACTTGATACTTAAACATCTGAAACCAAAGCGGCTCTCAAACTTCTTCACGATAGAAACGTGCGCACAGAGCCCCGTTTCCCAGGCCAAAACCGGGGGCACCGCCAAGAACAATCATAGCTCAGATCCTAAACTACCGAGATAGGGATGCAATACTACAAGCAGCACGCATGCACGGAGTCCTTCTGTATGAAAACACGGCCGTCAGGTTCTTCCCAGACTTCACGATGCACTTACAATGCCAGAGAAGAACTTTTGAAGCAGTCAAGAGAGAGTTGCGTAATAAGGAGATCAAATACATGATGCTATTTCCAGCAAAACTGAGAGTCATGGCAGAAGGTAAAACCTGGCCCTTCTGGGAATGGCTGGAAGGCTGGCGTACCATTAGTCGCAACTCCCCAAGAGGTGGACGAAGGAGATCACCAAAGGATCGGCAGGAGGGAACAACAGAAGAGAGGGAGAATAACGCTGAGTGAGAAGAAACCAGATGGAGGTACTGGAACACTTTGAAACTGCATTGCATGGAGTCTAATGCTAGTGAACATTGAGACTGCTGGCTCCACATGGACAGGGGGGTTAGAACTCAAGAACCAGGTTATATCCTTTGATAATAACAGGGGTGGGGGGTGGATATTCAATGGACCTTACAATGGTCAGCAGGAATAGTACTATGATTGACACCCAGGGGTGAAGGGGTGAGCGACGATAGCTCACCACACTAATCGGAACTTGCCTACCCCGATTTAGTTAGCAAGGTTACGAGGGCGACAGGTACTCTGCAAGTTGGGGTGGTGGGTGGTTTTTAACCCGCCTAGCAGGGTAGCAGGGAGGGGTGAAGTTACGAAGTTGGAGTTTACTACATTATCCCCATTATAGTGGGACTGTTTACTGTTTGTCAGAGAAATGTCAAGTTGCAGGATACTTAATAGATCCAATACAGGATGGGGGAGGTGCTAGGGGGGTGAGCTCTTCGGAGACAAAGTGGGTGCTCATGGCCAAGGCAGATAATTGGTTAAAAGAGTATGACCGGCCCTCAATCGAAAGATATGAGCCTAAATACACAGACTCAGGGGGGACATAAAGGACTGTCGTTAAATGACCAATTGAGATACTACCCAGATGTTAGGATGTAACAACGAACTGTACCTTGGGCATGTAATTATTTTGAGCATTAATAATGTACCTGTATAGGTGAGGTTTTTTACTGCAACTGACAATGGTTTAATAAAAAAGAATTTAAAAAAAAGCAGTGGAAATGGTGTTATAGATGGGGTGGCGGTGGTAATGATGGTGGTGGAAACAGAAACTCTGTATTATGGACCATTTGTACTAGCATGCTCCTCCAATAGAATTATATTCTGGTTCTGATTCTTAATTGAGGGAAAGAGTATCACCAAATTGGTAATCAAGTATCTTGCTAATTAAAAACACAGCACCAACCAGAAAACCACATCTTAACAATGGGGAAGCATGATACAAGCACCAGACCTTTCCCTAGAGAAATGTGTGCAAATTATATAAGCAACACCAAAAACAATGTTAAAGTCAAGAAACAAACCAATAACATTCCTAAACCAATTTAGTAAATATGAGGAAACTGTAACAAACAAAATGAAAGAAAAATGGTCAAAATCAGATTTAAAGGAACCATATATTTTAAAAACTTTAAGTCTAAACTCACCACAAAAACACTAAGCAAAAATGTAAGTCAATAATTGCATTTGACAGTACTTAGGTGAGATTTCAAGTTGACCATAATGGAGCGAGGAGTCAGGCAAGCCTAGCACGTCACACAATTCAAAGGTTTTCCTTGGAGCGTAGTCATTTTTATCGAACTCAAACTCCTCCATCAGAATAAGACAGGAATCTGGGGTCGGTGAGGGTATCTTCTAATCAGATATTTCAAGCCCTGGCTCCCACTGAAGCCTCCAGTTTTGGTGCCAAAAAGCTCTCATCCAGACACAAGTGGAAATTTATGCCACTGAGGTCACTTTGCCATTAGGGTAACTTTGCTTCTTTGTCCCTGTCCAAGTTTTACCCTTGGGCTTAGTCACTTTGTGCCCTTACTGGGAGCCACTTCACACTGAGTACTCTTGATACCGTTCAAGGAGGAGTTTTGATATTTTGAAAGTGGAATTAATCTAACGGGCTAAATTTACTGATGAATATGAATATAGATTTGCATTGAAAAATAGTTTTCTTTAATTTCAAAAGCTGTGTTGGCTGCCTGGTGTTTTTGATTAACTGAAGTCTAATAAATTGATTGGAAGATTAACTTTGGAGTACAACATCTTTGGATTTTGACTCTCAATTTTATTTGTTGGAATATTATTTGGAGTTACCTCCTTTAAGAAAGATTACCTTTGGACTTAGTCACTTTTCTTGAGTGCAATATGATCAAGCTGGGCACGGTTGGATGCAGCAACCATGCAGGGTTCCATGAGGACTGATACCTGATCAACAGGTCCCGCAAAGATTTTATCTTTGATGCAAAAAACATAGAGGTTGCTCATTTCTTAGGTAGGCTAGGCACTTTGTCCAGTTCTTTGAAGGTTCAAAATGGAATAAATCTCAACTCTTGAAGATGCTAGAAACCTTCTTCCTGATGGATCCTACAACTCCCTAGCAGCCAGAGGAAACTCCTGGAGTCCAGACCTCAGTTTAGCAGTGGGGGCAAACTCAAACTCCACTATAGTACACTCCCAACTTGGCAGCTGGTTCTTCCACAGAGGAATCCTTTTCTTCAGCCATATTAGTCCTTGAAGTAATAGGTCATCCAGACTGATGCTGACAGCACTTTCAAAGCCAAGGGTATATAGTGGAGTAGGTTTCTCTTTCCTTCTCTAGGCAGGCTATAATTCAGCAACCAAATGTCCTCTTCTTCATTTAGAGTCTCCCAAGTACGGATGTGTTCTGAGGGACCAATGGTGGTGGGAAGCAATTTCTACAATACATCCAGTGATTGGTGGTAACTCCTAATCCAACCCTAAACTAATTCTCACAGCACAGTCTCTCTTATTTTGCAGCACTCCCACTTATGTTACGGTAAATTGATTCCAGAAATCCAAATGTTGCGCCTTTCCAAAGTGGCATTGAGTTTTGCCAGGGTACAGAGCTCGGAATTCCTATGCAATGCTTTCTAAAGAAATTAAGGCACACCTCCTGAAAACAAACCCTGACTGGTTCCAAAGTCAATCCCCCCACCCCCTATTGCTACAGAGACAATCTGGCTGGAGGTGGAGCATCTTCAAGGGCTTTCTGACTTTACAGAACCTCTTAGATTAAACCTTCTACTCTGGAAGAATCCTGCTGGTTATTTGTCAAGGTAATTTGCTTCCTGTCTATATTTCAAGATAACTGGCCAGTACTTATGACGCCCACATTTCCATTAATATTATAGCAGTATACTAATATTTTCTGCAGCTTTGTCCTAACTTGTCAAATAAAACATAGCATTTTATTCATAATCATAATTTTATCATTGGAAAACCTACTTTAGCCCATGCAGTGAAATAATGCTTTGTTTCTCGTCAGTGTAAGGACATATCTGGATTAAATATTAAGCATGCCGCACAATTGCACAATATGCACCTAGGCCATGCAAACTCAAAGACATTACTTCTGGGTGCTGTACCTGATATCAAAGGACAAAGATGTCAAACGCTTTTTATTTTAAGTCCCTCTCTGCATTATTTTCTACGGAAGGGTGTTGCACTATCATTGGTTGGCCTTTTGTGGTACTGGGCTTACTACTCATAAGATTGACTCCACCACCTTTTTTCAGAGGGAAGAGACATGTAAGTTTACACTTCTAAGTAACTTTGCATTCAGATTTTGTAAATAGCCCAAAGTAGCAAAGTTACTCTAAAGTGTAAGAGTAAATTACCTGGGTGAAATCCTCACAAATGTAAGTTACCTTTGTGAACAGTTCCCATAGTGTTCTCAACACTAAACATTCACCTGGTAAGTCTTTTCTTTTTAAATAGCACTGCACTTCTGATGTCTTTTAGAATCACAGCCCGACACCATATATCCCTGCTCCTTACAACTTCAGAGTACCTGCAGAATCTCCAGTGGTGCTCTGTCTTCTGATTAGCTGTAAATGAAAAACAAGCATTTGCAATGCAACCGGTCTCGCCTTTGGGACCTTATAAGTATTTAGCCATGCTGCACATTATCCTGGGTGCTGCAACATCTACTGTTCTTTAACATGGAAGCTTTGACACTAATAGGCACATTATCCCACTGCTTTTAGACTGATACAACTCTTTCAGCCATCTAGCCCTACATTTTAACACCAACATCTGATCGCCGGCCTGCAGCGCCCGCTATGCCTGACAACTGTATCTTGCAAAAGGCACAACTGTTTGGCAGACGCCGTTCAAGGTGGCAGAGGGCCTGTCACAGTTTAAGTTGTGTAGAATTCAGGGGCATAGGTATGATCAGTGCCGCATGTGCAATGGCACTGGGGCCCAGGGGTAAGATGCACCCACAGCACACTAAATATGACAAACATTTACTAGCCAACCAGGGTACCTGAGGCATGTCTTCCTGTTTGCACTGGTCCCCAAGAACCTTTACAACATCGCACATTTCCAGGGGTGCAGTAATACAGAACCAAGTCACAGGAGGAATACAGCGCAGACTGGGGCACGTAAAGTCGGTCATGGTTAAAGAGCGGGGACAAAAAAAATATTCTGCTAACTACTTTGGCACCCTTGGTCAAATCTGCACAACGGGTGACAGGAATTTACAGGTCTCGTTTACTGTTGCCATGTCAGGTTATGGCCAGATCAGGGATTCCAGTTTGAATGCGAATGTGAATACAATGAATAAAGGGGGAGGGGTCAAAAAAGCTTTGATATGCTAATATGTTTGGCACCATTTGACACATCTGCACAGAAGTAGAGCTCCTAAACTTGGTAATTACTTGCAAACTGCATGGTCAATTTGGGACTAGGAGGTTGGCTGCCAGCAGCATCTGACAGTTGTGCACGGCCAAAGGATACATGCAGCAAGCAGCGAGTTTTGTGGAGGGCCTGGCCTTTGCCACTGATAGGATTTTTTCAGTTTCCATTAGTTCACATCTGGCCGAGTGTTTTTTTGTTGTGAGGAACGCCTATCGCTGAAATGCATTTACTGTGACATTGCAAATAAATTATGCAGGATCACGGGAATGCATGCTGGCTTTCTTGGATGCACAGTTTTTTTATGCATATCACATGGTGGCTACTGACCGCAGTTGCACCAGGCCCGTCAGGAGTATGCACTTAGGTATAGCAAGCGATGGAATATATATACACACACACCCCTTTAACACAATGAGCAAGCTGTCTGGTGCGCCACTCATTCTTGCATTTGGCAAGCGCCTTAGGCACATTACATCAGAGTAGTATAGTGGTACAACCGAGCACTATGTCATGAACCAAAGTCCCATAACCATATGAATCTGGCTCTTGCTCAGTGATGATCTATGCATCCAAGTACAACCAAGAGCTATGATATAACAACTTACAATACTGGTTATCCTTATATGGTCATTGAGATATTAACATAGTACCAATTACATGTTAACTTGTTGAATGTGCGCATATAAACAATCTAAAAACACACTAAACTTTGATCCACAGTGTATAGACCACCCAAAGCCTATAGTCCGGTTATCTTGAAGTCAGTCCAAAAACAACTAAATAATATGTTTGAGATAGAACAAAAAACGAGCAGCAATCATGGCTAAGCACAGATAAAAATGGTTTCGAAACGAAACACTCAATCTTATATGCAAAGGAATGTGAATAAGTTGGTAGTCACTTAAAATCAAGATTTTCAGGTGATGCTCCGAAAGTGGAAGGTATACAGTACTGAATAGATATATATTAGGTACTTACAAAGATGGCTATCGGTCATTTAGCGAACAAAATACCCAGAGCTAGGAAGGCCAGGATGAAGGGTTTTTTACAGAGTCAAAGCAAAAATGTAAAACACCCAACAGCTCCAGGTGCAGCTTGTAAGTTTAAAACTACAGGTGTATCTTTTTATTATCAAAACTTGTAGATGTGTCCTCTAGAAATTAGGTTGTGTGGCGCCATAAGAGGGGGCTCCGCTTAAAGTAAATACAAGCCCTAATAAACAAGGCTTATATTGCCGAAGAACATAAGGACATACAGATACAGAGGCCCACCCCTGCTGCACCAATCTTCACATCTGTCAACATAAGTAGTGTCAATACATGGTGCAAACTTCTGCCCAAACATACAGTAACAAATATTTCTAATTGCTACCTCCTTGGCCTTTGGTAACAGTAAAAGGAAAATTGTGAAACAAATCTTAGGAACTCCCAGACACTTTACTTGCTAATTCTACATGCAGTCTTGCAGTAAGAAAGAACTCAGGTAAGGGAAAAGAGACCCTTGACCAACGTGTTTAAAATGTTCAAGGGGAATCAACATAAACATAGTACTTAATTCATCTAAATCACAATTACCCAGCTCAACTGTACAAACCATATTGATCATGAAAGGGTTGAATCATCAGAAGGGCTCGATTGTGACCACGGGGACCTCTGCAACAAGTACTCAACCTGCTGAGCTGACATAAGGCAGATTATTTCCCTTAGACCACAAATTGCATACAGCATTTAACAAGGTTAAGACACACAATATAACCATGTTCGTGGGCAGATTACATTAGCCAAACATGAAAGCAAGCTAATTTGCTAATGGTGGTGAAGATTAAGTAGCCAAACATAAATAAATTCAAAAAGAAAAAATAAGTGTATGGCACTTTCATATTCTTAACTTCCCATAAAGGCCAAGACGGAAGCAAATGCCGCAGTTGCGGACGAAGATTCAAAGGAGCAATCTACCCAAAATTCCTCAGCATTTTATTATTATTATTATTATTTTAATCACAAATGTCCTATTCTGCATATAAAGTAGATCTCCATGACTTCAGAAATCGACTTCAAACATTAACTGCCCGATGGCTTGCCTTTTTGAAAGTTAATGAAAGTCCTTTGTTTACGAAATCACTTCATGATCAAAAATGCTGATATTTACTTGTAAAGTTCATGCCGTAGAATGTCGATCTATTGGCAAATTATATGTGAACGATGGCATTGGCTCTCTGGAACCTTTTATGGGTGTACTATCGTGATCAGCTTAGTGTTCAAGGAAGTTAGCTAACTTTAAAGCCATAAAAACAACAGTTGTCATCTGTCAACCAGAGAGGGCAATCAACCATACGGCGTGCAAATAGACGTAGTATGTTTTCCAACACTGTAAAAGCCGGCATGCAGCCTTTCAGCACAACTGTCACTAATTTTGGACACGTTTTTCTCGTGAACGTCGTCCTAAAGATGAGTGGAGCCACCTAAATGCCAAACATCATGCAGTAAAAAAAATAGTAAACACGTTTCAATTTCCCGTTTGGCTTTCCTAGCAAACATAAACGAATAAACTACACGAAAAGATAACGACATTGCCAGTATTTGAGTAACGAGAAAAAACAGGTAGCACAAACCGGAGCTTGAAAAGTGTCCCAAAAAGTAGGTTTACTGTCTAATGTTGCTGGACAAAACAAATACAAACCTGTCAAATCCGTAGCCCTCTAATTCGACTCTGGCTAACATTTTTCAGAACATTCGGACACGCCCCTTTTAGAATGCCGGACATGCATGCCAATGTCTGGGGGTTCACAACAATCTTCAAAGACCCGGGCTCTCCGAAGCTGGCAGATATACGAACTGACCCGTCATGCACTAAGTATGCAGTGCAGGCCATTGTGTACCAGGGTTCATGCGAGGGCCCTGGGCAGCGCTTCCGAAACCAGGGCCTTGCTCTGCTGCTGGCCAAGAACGTGCTGCGCACAAAACAACTGTGCGAAAAATGCACTTTGCAGCAACTGGCCAAACAACCTTTGCAAGATGACCTGTAAAGGGGTTCGACAACTCTGCCACAATGTGGTTGTTATATGTGCTTGGCGAGGGTGCCTGTACTAGAAAGCTACCCGAATGGGCGTAAGGAGGTTGTGTAAGATGGGAACTGCTGGCGGAGGAAGCAGTGAGCCTGTTTTTATGGGCGTGAGTGGGGAATCCTGAGGTGCAAGATAGCTGGGAGTCGCTACTGCTGCAAAGGTAGGGAGGGGGCTGCCCCAGGTATAGACACGCTGGAAGGGGGTGTGGGTGGACTCCACCTACTGTGGGGGCGTGCTAGCGCCACCATGAAGGATCTTCCCCGCTGCAGGAGGTGCCTATTCCTGCAGGGCAGGTCACTCGCTGCTGCAGGACCCCATGACAGGCAGGGAAGGTGTAGGTGGCCGGATGTTGGTTGGAATGCGTGGCTTCGGGGCAGGGCACAGGCCGGGGATCGTGCCAGCTGCTTGACCTCCGGTGCAGGCGGGACTCACCTTCTGCGAGGTCTGCTGCAGCACATTCTGCTCCACAGTCATGGCCCGGCCCTGCGGCGGCCGTGGCGGGCAGGTGGTGCAAAGGAGGCGTGAGGCCCAGGCGCTGCAGCGGCACGGAGGGAGACCGGGCCAACGGGCGAGAGAGCGCAGGATTACCGGAGAGCGGCCGGGCCAATGAGAGCCGACGTCTGACTGCGCATGCTTCTGCACAGACACTCTACATGTGTCAGCTTTATACTCCTCCTCAGTGCAGCCGGACGATACGAACTACTTTAAAAACAAGCATTTGCAATGCAATACGACTCGCATTTACGCGAGACGTATTGCATTAGAAGTGGGGGTGTTTAAAAAGGCACAAACACATCAGCCAACACCTACGAAGTCTCCACTGGCTCCCCGTGGAGAAAAGAGTCACTTTCAAAATCCTCACTCACACCTACAAATGCCTACACAACAACGGACCCAAATACCTCAACAGCAGAATCAATTTCCACGTACCCAAAAGAAACCTCCGATCTTCCAACCTCGCACTGGCCGAAACCCCTCGCATCCACAGAGCCTGAGCAGGCGGAAGATCCTTCTCTCACATTGCAGACAAGACCTGGAACGAGCTACTGGCAGACATCAGATGCGCCCCCTCCCTGAACACCTTCAGGAAGACCCTCAAGACCTGGCTCTTCGGCTAAACAGATCTGGGGACCCCCCCCCCCCTCAGCGCCTTGAGACCCTCATGGGTGAGTAGCGCGCTTACAATTCCCTGATTGATTGATTGATTGATTGATTGATAGCCAGGGAAGGATACAAATCAGAACATGGCCATCAGGAGGAGGGACTAACAAGCCAAAAACCAATCAGAAGCCAGCATTTACAATCTAAGCCAATCCAAAAGATGGGCGGAGAGTGGGCGGAGAGTGGGCGGAGAGTGGGCGGAGCTTAAACGAAGCTTCCCCTGCTATAGTGTATACTGCATGCCTCGCAAAGCGATAACAGCGCATTCGCGCTGCAACGCTAGGCGAGACCTAACCAGTGAAGCACAAACTGCCCTCCACTCTCAGAGAAAATTAACTAGCCTGGAGCAGCACCTCACAAAAAGAATATACTGCCTCTCAGATACCAAGGCTCTTACCGACAGCCTCAAAAGCAGAATACAGCTTGCATTTTGCTTCTACATAAAATGCTTTTTGCCATCCACATATTCTAAGGATATTAAAATTCGCTTAGGAGGGCTGTACCTGTGTCAAGCATTCAGTGTATGGTTTTATGCCTTACCTGGTACCAAAATCCTTGGTGAATAATGATCTCTTTATGATTTGTAGTTGGGGGCTGCATTATTGTGTGTACTACTAGCCAACTTAAGACACACATTTTATCAATCTAAAAAGGATTCAATTCGGAGTCTGGTTTTAAAGGCAAACATGCCTTAGCAGCAGCCCCTTGTCCCATTTTACTGTGTGGATGAAATTTTAAAGGCCAGCGCTTTGAGATGATCAGAAACCACATTCAATCAGTCTTGGTGGAATGGAAAAGGTAAGTTCTCATTTGATTTGAATGGAAAGCTGCAGGCTGAGAGCATAGATGTACATTATGACCTATTGTGACCTACTGTGTTCAGAGTACTTTACATGCCCTGTAGGACTGCTCATCTGGTTAACATGCAAAATGTAGTGATGGATGAGTTTCCTGAAGGTCATGTCAGCAGGTCTGGCTTAGCCTTTCATCCTTCCAAAGTCAAACAAGCATTGGAAAAACCAATATGGCTGGTGTTGGCTCAGACCCTTTTGGCTTTGTCAATGCTTGTTTTGTTTTGCCATGGTTATTGAAAAACTTTATTTGTGAGGACACCGCCAGGCCCTTGTCAATCTAAGAAAAACATTAATTAAAAGCAATAGTATTTATAGGTCTCAAAATGCAGACATTGCCACGGTAGATCCTAGCATGGAAGGGAACTACTTTGTATGTGGATTTTCTCCTTGAAATAGGCCAAAATGCTGTTACTCGCAGTTGGCTGAAGTGGCCTGCTCCTTTGCATGGGGAGCAGGGTCGAGACTGATTTGCATATGGCTGGGTCCAAACTGGGGTGGCATTGTGAGCAAAAAAACGATGGATTGGGATGCGGCTCGAGCGATAGCCAGTGGCTGAGATTAATTCAAGCATTCCATCCATCACCTTGTTGTTTTTGCATTTGCCACCCTAAGCGTGCCGGGTATGCCCAGACGTGGGTCCCGGGCTCACTGTGCCACTGGAACCAGGCTATAACTGGCTGATGAGGGGTGATACCCTGAAACTGGTCGCAGAATGCTTGTTTCTGGTCCAGGGAGTACCTTGCCTGGCAGTTTGGGCTGGACTGTTCACATGGGGAGCAGGGTCAAGTCTGATTTGCATATGGCTGGGTCCAAACTGTGGTCGCATGGTGGGCAAAAAACGATGAGCGATTGCCAGTGGCTGAGATTAATAAAGGCATTCCATCCATCACCTTGTTGTTTTTGCCTTTGCTGTAGTGGGTGGGGAAAAAATGTGATTGACGCAATAGCAGACCAATAAATGAAGAGAGCTGGCTGAAACATATACAATTGTATTATATATATAAATTTAGTGCAGTCAAAAGGTATTGGCTAATGCTAGATCTAAAAAGATCTTAACTAATGCCAGACCTAAAAATGAGAATCACTTAGTTTGGCAACGTTAGGACCTTTTATTTATTTATCTTTTCAGGTGTTTAGATATGTCATATGGCCACTGTGTAGCACCGGACAGGCGCGGGAAAAGAGAATGCGATTATACTATATAAATGACATTATTATCATTTTTGTTATCCTTCTTGTTAATTTAGGTTTTACTTTACCTACTCCTGGTGAGGTCTAAAGCGCTTTATGGTTGATGAAGCGCCCCTGCGTGCGTATAATTCATGTAGCACTGTAGAGCCCTAGCGAAGATACAGAGACCCTTGCGCCCTTCTGGGTGTTTACTTTATATGATCTTGGGTACATTTTGGCTTATGTCATTTATTAATGTCATTATTCAAAAATAACATAGGAAAATAAATCCTGACTTGGGCAGAAAAGCATGAGCTAAACTTTCACAGAAAATAAAAGTCAAGTCATGTGTTTACAACATTTTATTCCTTTTCGGCAGAGACCATGGAACAAAACAGACCTTTCCGTCATGCAGCTGAAAAACCATGTCATTTTAGGACACGCTCTTGCGGTTTAATTTAGTCGTAAAGGGAATTCCTTTAGTCTTACTATCCTGCAGCGCCACCTACTGGATATACAAAGCAGCAGCCTCTCAGTGGAGGCATTTGTCGTTCAGATAGATGTTTGGAAGTGTAAAACTGTAACTTATCAGGAAGATAATATGTGTGCAGAGGAGACCATTGGGTAGCTCCAATTTCTGCTTCTGGCTGATGTCTCCACACATATATATGCCTAAAACTTATTAAACCCAGTGGCATGGGGAATAACTATTCAGATCCACGTTGGTTTAATGCACACATTTACCACATGGGACCAGACAGCAGATATGTGTCAGGGGCGGAAGAGACACCGGGCCCCCAGTCTTCTTTACATGAACGGGGCCCCCTCAGCATGTCTGTGCAGCGTGTCTCTAATAAAGCAGCTGCAATGTGGAGCCTTCTCTGAACGGACACCACTGCTGGCCCAGGACTGGAAAGAAACAAAGGCCCAGATGTACATAGGAAAGTGTTTGTGATTGTCAAATAGCGATTTTTTGCAATTCACTTTTTGAATTAGGTCTCGGTTTGCGACCCATTGGGAATCGTAACAAGCATTGGCATAGCCAATAGGTCTCGCCTTTGGTGCCTTATAAGTGTTTAGCCATGCAACAGTTGTTGTTGTTGCACCAAGGATATTGTGCTGCATAACTAAATACTTAGAAGGTCCCAAAAGCGAGACCTATTGGCTATGCCAATGTTTGTTTTTCTTTGTTGCAGTTTTGTATAGTGCGAACTCGACCTGAAGGAACTGGAGGCTCTCTACATGAGCACCAGTTACATTCATTTTCTATTTAAGGCACGGGAAGATTACGTGATGTGTCCAGAAACACAGGATGGTAAGCTGACGCAGAGACTAATAGCACCGATAGTGTTTTAAAGAGAGCAAGCATTGAAAAGCTGTGTTTGTTTATAAGCAAAGCCCTGTTGTCCTGAGGGGTCTTATCAGTATAAAACAAACGTGTAACAACACAACAGCGCTTGATGTAATGGCGGCTTTGTGCAGTGTACTGTGGGTGAGAATTATGTAATCTTCGGAGTGTCCCACTTCTGCTCCTTTGTGTCGACGACCAAAACACAGATGTCCAGAGTAACAAAGGCTTAACAAAGGCTAACAACACCAAAGTAAAATGATTGGACTCCCGAGCTGAATTCCACATAAATAGATTATTTTACGATCATCTGTCACATTTAAGGAAGCGGGCACGTATGTGCAAAGGTAAACAGACGGTGACCACAATGACTTGTCAAGGGACGACGAGGGTGAAACATAAGAATCGCGCACAGCCACGCTAATTAATAAAAGAGATGGTCACAAAATGTTGTGCACACGCAGCAGCCACAGCTTTAAAAGAAAGCAGGGCTGACTCTAACTGTCATCCTTCCTATAACTCGTAAAAGCATTACAGTAATACTATTCAGTTAGGTAATAAAGACAGTACATAAACATTATACAGAGATTAGAGGCAGTATGTAATAGGAGAGAGGGCTTGTTTAGATGGTGTGTGTAGAGAGCAGCCCTTGTTTTAAATTGAATTGACAATGTGAGAGCTAACGTTTTTTTTTAAAATTGTAAATAACTAAAACCAGGGAAGGCACAAGGAGAGTAATTGATTTTGCACAGGTTCACAGGGTGTTGAGCTAACGGCGATATTTTAGTAATTTTTAGTAAATAATAGAAGGTGGTTGTTGCTTGCAGCAGTGCTAGAAAGGAAACACCATAATGTAGCATTGTGAAGGTAGGGAGTAGGGCCTTTTATAGTATCATGAAACGAACATCTTTTAAAAAGCGCTACATAAATAGCACATTTAATTAGCCAGAATGATTTGGAGTGAGAGACTGGAAACCCTGCCTATAGTTGGTGTTGTGCATAAGCAGTTGTACAAATACATTTTGTTAGTGTTTACAGTTCTTTGCATAACTGGTGCCAGTTGCTAGCAGATACTTCTCACAAAAGTAAGAATATTGTAGAATCACGTGCTACATATAAGGAAGCGGGCGCGTCTGCGAGAAACATATTTTATTAATTTTGAATAAACAGTGGAAGGTGGGTGTTACTTCCAGCAGTCCTAGAAATAGCAGTGTTATTCTGTATCCTTATAGAGAAGCAAAATAATAAGTCCTGTAATAACTTGTGAAAAAAAGCTTAAATGACATTAATATAATTAAATACGTGCTAGCAGGGACTTTTGCGAAAGGATGGTTAGTTTTAGCGCAGCTGCTAGATATGTAGCACAGTAATCGGCAGAGATGAGCAAGCGTGAAACTTGTTTAGGAGGAGACGGTTATGAAGGAAGGGTGAGAGTGAGACAGCCACGGGAGAGAGAGTAAACAAATATAAAGAACCTTGCGCGGCCACGCAATGAAGGAAGGGTGAGGGTGAGACAGCCATGGGAGCGAGAGTAAATAAATATAAAGAAGTGCGCACGTCCACGCAAACCAAAAACAAATGGCTACAGAAATTTGTGCGCACTGAGCAACTACAGGTTGAAATTAAAGCAGGGCTGATTGGAACTGTCATCCTTCCCACACTTGAGAAGTACCGAAAGTGATCCCCAGATAGAGGCTAAAAACACCGCCTGTACTTGTTGTTGTGCATAAACTATTTCAGAAATACAGTTTGCTCTTAGTGTTTTTATATTTTAACATTACTGGTGACAGATGTTAGCAGGTACTTTTGTGAAAGGATGATTAGTTTCAGCGCAGCTGCTAGATATGTAGCACAAGAATTGCCAGAGATGAGCAAGCGTGAAACTTGTTTAGGAGGACACGGTTATGAAGGAAGGATGAGGGTGAGACAGCCACGAGAGACAGAGTAAAGAAATGTAAAGAAGCGCGCGCAGCCTCGCAATGAAGGAATGGTGAGGGTAAGACAGCCACGGGAGCGAGAGTAAAGAGCAAAGCGCGCACCCTGCTGTGTCCGCCGCAGCAGCAAGCGCGCTCGCCAGGAAACTGAAAGCGCCAGTTAAAACAACAAGCCTAATCAAGCACTCGTGCTTGTGCTGGCATCCACGAGAGCGAGCAGCGGTGCGCAGGCCATCTGTTTTCAATTAGCACGCGCGCCGCTGCTCGCTCCCGCAAGGTGGATGCCAGCACAAGCACGAGTGCAAAAAGAGCTGACCAATTTCTAAAGGTCATCTCCTAGAGCAACGCATGCGCGCTGCCTAGGCGAGACCTAAAAATGACAGGGATGGTGGCCTGCTGGGGTCAGCAGACAACCATGTCTGTGATTGCTTTTCAATAAAGCAATTTTTTTTTAAATGCAGCCCATCTTCCTTAAAGGAAAACAGGATGCTTTCAAAAATAAAAATGAAAAGCTTTCTTTTCATTTTTAAGAGTAGGCAGTAGTCAACTGCCTGCTCTTAAAAATGTTTTTAAAGACATTCTCAAAGGAGAAGGAATCCCTTGGGAACACCTTCCCATTTCCGAATGGGTTACCACCTACTTGAAGTAGGTGGTAAAATGCAAATGTTTTGCAACCACATTTCGGTCGCAAAGCATTCACTCATTCCACTTTGATTCGGTATTAGGAAGGGAAGCCCAAACACACCCCTTCCTAACAGTGGCGGCTGGCAGCACCAGAGAGTGGTGAGCAGGCAAATGGGTGGTGGGTGGGTTCACTTACTCGGGCCAGGGCTACTCGGTGTACCTTTCCCCATGCTGACTGTACCCCCCCCAACCCTCTATGCCTGTAAGAGATTTCATCAGACAGATCTCTGAAATGCTGTTACAACTGCAGTCATTCTTATGTCGCAGTCAGTCTCCACTCTTGAAGGCTGGTACAACTGGAGCAGGGCTTGTCAGTCACATGTCAGCCAGTTTGACCTCTGAGAGGTCAGTGTGACTTGAGCTGCGTCACTCACAGGTCAGAATGATCTCTGAAAGTTGGTGTGATTGGTGTAGAGTCAGTCAGTCACATGCCGGACTCCCCTCTGAAAGGCTATGGATAAGTGAGTACAGTCAGTCACCAGTCAGTTTAGACACTGAAAGGGGCTGTGACAATAGTGTCTGATCTATGAAAGGATGTATTACCTCAGCAGAGGGAGCGACTTAGCCACGTCGCTTTTGCCTCGAAAACTAATGCAGGGATGTCGCATGTAGGTTTGTGTCAGTGCAGAAAGGACTAGTTTCCGAAAAGAAGGCAGGGCCGAGCAGAGCAAATTAACTGACAAGCACTTGCAAAATGAAAAAGGAAAGTAAATGAAAGAAAAAAAATAAGCTCTTACCTGCACAAATGTCCTCCTCGCTCCGATCCGGTTTTCTTCCTCTTGGCTCTGCCTCAAGCGCAGGACCCTCAACAACTCCCCTAACCAATCCTGCCGCTGATCTCATGCTGTTAACCAGCATGAGAGCAGTACCAGGATTGGAGGGGTACAGCCCCTTCGGCGCTCCCGATGCGACTGGAGGCCTCAGCATGGCCTAACCCAGCTGTCATATGACAGCTGGGTTAGAGAGGTTTCAAAGTGCGCATGTCTGCCTGGCCGTCACAGGACGGCCGGCCAAAAGGACATGCGCAATTTGAACTGATGTGCCCTGTGCCCAGGCAGCCCATCCTCCTCCCTGCTGCTGTCACTCAGCAGGCCCCGCCCGTTCTGACACTGGGTTGGGGACGGGTGGACAAAAAATAAAATGGTAATAAATTAACTTTATTCCCATATTATTTTTCGTCTCTGGGGCTTTTGGGAGCATTTTGGTTGGTGGGGCGACACGCCTCCGCTCAAACTGAGGAGCCCTGCTTCTTAATACCGAATTGCAAGCCCAATTTGCAGTTTGGTAATAGGAGACTGATAGAGCGCGATTGTGCTCTTTATTTGTAGGGGTGCATTATAATCATGAGTAGTTCACACCTATATTTATTCTTTTGTCGTATTAACCTGTGATTGTAGAATGTGAATAGTAATAAAATAAAATGTGATGTGCTGGGTTTATTTTCCATATAAAACGTGAACAATTTAGCGTTGCAGTATATGTGTGTTTAGCTGAAACATTAACGTGTAAAATGGTGCTAGATGCTTGCACTTATTAACGCATTTGATGTGCCCATGTAACGTGTTGATTCAGAAACGCACAGTGCAAGAGTGCATTTATATGTAGATTCATGAGGCCTATGTGCTATTCTCTTATGTTGGCCGAACTCTGTAGGCCTGAAAGGCATTCTCCCTGATGCTCTCGTGTTAAAAAGCTAATAGTTGAATTTCATGTGCATGTTGGATTTGTTCCTTTCTCACGTTTCTGTTGCAGGTGGAAAAACCCGCCTTTGTTAGTTAGAATAACGCTTTTGTTTTAGGAGTTAGGCTCAGGGGAGGAAAGAATACATTTACCCAAAAAGCGCTGATAACATGGGACGGTGTTCTTTCTCACTGGAGAAGGCCTGGGAATCAAGGTCATTGAGCCAGCGGCTGGGAGTATCGAAACTAAATGGAAAATCACCTATGAGGAGTGCCCAGCTGAATGAGGTGAACGGAAGATGAGCAGTGGGCGTGATCTGTGATTTTGGTGTTTGAATTCGGGATAGTGCCCGGGGGTTGAGTCAGGAGAGGAGAGCAGACCAATGAGGAGAGAAGGAGCATCTCAGAACGAGCTCTGTAGCCTTTGGCTACTTGACCTATATAACGTGAGTGTACTTCTTAGGAAGTTTTCACGGGCTGACACCTTTTCCTGACTTGCCTGGGGAATGCTAAGTAGGGATTTCACGGTAGTGGTAGTGTAGGGACAGACTAATGCTTTTTAGTTACGAACTTCCAATGAAGACTGATCTAGACGTGCGGACACTTATTGCCTGTGTCCTGGTTCTGGATTCGTCATTCTTTTTATGCTCCAGAAGTTCAACTTCGCTCGTAGGTTTGGTTTTGTATTCGTTCCGATGTATTTCTATAACCTCGTTCTGAGGTGCTTGTATGTCCAGTTATTTTTGGCTTTGTAATAAACCCACTAAATTTAGAACCGGGAGTCTGTGATTCTTCGGATTCATAACGCATTGGGGTTTGATCTGATCTGAAAAATAGTTTTTCCCTGCCACACATCCAGGCAGTCACAAACGGTCCATCCGCCGAGGGTTCTAGCGTAAATGAGAAAAGAGAACCCAGCCCCTTCAGTTGGTAGCAATATCGGATGGTTGTCTCCTGGAGTGATGGGAGAATCTAGAAAGATTAGGGAAAGTCTAGCCATAGAGCCCCTAAGAGCCCAAAAGATGAGAGCCCAAAAGATCGAGAACGGAGAGCGATGGGACCTAGTGGAGACCGACGGAGCGTGACGGTGCGGCGGGAACAGTGATTCACAGTGGAGTGAGTATGAATAGGGATGTGTGTGTTAGATTGCGGTGATGATTTGATTGTGTGATGTCTAGCGGAGTTGGGATGAGAGTTGAGTGATTGTGGTTTTGGGCCGAACGCGCGCGGTCCATGTGATACAATTTGATGATTTGGATTTCAGGCTCAAGGTGTAGCCTAAGATCCCAGGATAGATTTGAGGTGTAGAAGACACCGAGTGATGTAATTGTCTGACCAGTGATTGTGGGAGTCGTGAAGCACTATCGACGACCCGTTTGGAGATAGGGAACATGTGTGAGTGAGCTTGATAGAATCGTGTGGAAAGCTAGTGCACAAGAGTGGACCACAGCAATTCGCGTGACCAACACAGGTCGTGGGTCACGGTGTGTGAATGGTCTTGAGAGATTGGATCCTATCGATTTTATTTAAATGACTGTCCGGTCGTTTCGTGGACAGATAGTCTGAGGTGCAGCTGTCCGGTCGTTTCGCGGACAGACAGTTGCCAGAGGTGAGGCAGACAATTACTCGAGACTGTCTAGTCGTTTCGTGGACAGACAGTCGGATATGTAACTGTCCGGTCGTTTGGTGGACAGACAGTTACTAGATTCTATGAGTGAAGTGCGTGAATGTGTAGAAAGAGAATGTAAAGGAGGGTGAACTGTTGTGTGAGGGGGAAGAAGTGACGTCGGAGTGTGCCGCGCTGCGATTGGTCGGTTGGTGTAAAGCCGCACTGGGATTGGTGGATTGTCATCAGGAAGTGGAAACGAAAACATCTTGTGGAGAAAAGAATTTTGATTTAATCATGCAATGCTTTAGAGTGTTACGAGATCTTTGTAGGGGAGAGAGAGGAGTAGTGACTCAAGTGGGTGAGGAAGCTCCACCTAAGGATACCCCAGCATATTATATGGCCACAAATGTAGGACTCCATACCATAGTTTGGCTTCAAAATTGACAAAAAATGACTGAAAAAGAGGGAGATTTGGCCTTTCCATGTAATGGTTCATTCAGATTAGAGGTGCTGTATCAGTTGAGAGGAGTGATGGCTTCATTGCGATCTCCGCCTAGACAGACACAGTTTGAGGCATTAGATGCATGATGAGAGCAGCACAGGCAAAGAGTAGAGAGCGAAGTCAGGGAAGAATAAAAAGGGCGATGAAGGCGTATCAGGATGCGCGATGGGATGCGCACTTGAAGAAGTGGAGAGTAGACACCATCGAGGGAGAGAGGCTATTTCCATTATTAGTGAAAACAGGAGATGCCCGGAAGAGGAAGGAAGAGGATGACAGTGATGCTGTTGACAGCTTGTTAGATAGGTTGCTAGCAGAATGTCCTCCTCCATACAACCCAGACTCAGAGGAGGGAAAGCGAGCACTCACAGAGAAGACAGGAGAGCCACAGACGGGCCCTAGTGCAAGAGTAGTGGTAAAGATATCAACAGGAATGGAAGGAACAAGGACATCAGCACCGAGAAGTACAGAAGTGCACGGAGTTAGGGCTGTTACGCGGTTTCCCGAAGCCCTTACGGTACCGGTTACCATTGGACCCATAGTGTCAGTGTACGACCCAGAGGAGGGGGAAAACAGTATCCAGTTGCAGTCAGGAGTAGGAGGAAGAGCAGATGCTGGAGGGAATAGTACCATGAACGGGAATGGCCTATTTTTGGTGCCTACAGAAGCTAGTACTCCATTGCCAGCTACTGCAGACTCTTCAAGAGGGCGTGTTGGGTCGAGAAGAGTAAGGTCAATGTCATTGGCGGACTCGCGTTCTGATCTGAGGATGTGGGAACCTCCAGTTAGGGTCCCATGGGGAGGGTGTCAGAGATGGGAGATGATCAAGGAACTTCTGTGAGTCAAAACATCCCACGGAACCTGACAGAAGGGAATTCTCGTAGGAATCAGAGTAGCGAAAGTGAGGATCAAGGTGGCAATAAAGGCCAAGGTGCTAGATGTGGTAAGGTTAAAGGTAGAAGTAGACGAGATAATACGCAGAAATTCGCCCCTGGAAAGGATGGAATCCTATGAACAAGATGAGTTGTTGTTTTTGGCGAAGGATGTCACCCGTAGGGCAAGGAAAGCACATGAGAAGCTGACAGAATTGGCACAGATGTATAATGTGGATTTGTCCAAAACTAAGATGTTACAGGGAGGTCATAGGTTAAATTACAGTGATCAGGAATTGGAAGAGAAAAGGATCATAGGATTGAAAACCCACATTTGAGAATTGATTGTAGGGATACGTGCATGGAGCATGCTTGATAAGTGGGATGAAAAGTGGCCCAAGAAAAAGAATGTCAAGAAGGGAATAGGAGATATGCCGCCTCCAGGAGGAGGGATAGTAGGAGTAGAGGCTTACCCATTGCGAGAGGTACCGAGTGGAGGGTATGTGCATGTGCCTTGGAGCAGGGGTGATTTGGCAGTTTTTACCAATGATTTTCCTCGACTGAGGGAAAAACTTGTTGAGTGGTACAAGCAGGTTGATTGCTTCGTCAAGATTTCAAAAGTATTATGGATTGATTTGAATACCTTGTTTGACATTGAGGGACCGAGTGATCTGTGGTCTGCTTGTAAAATTGCGGTCGAATGGCCAACTTCTGAACCCGATCGAGACCCCGTAACTCATGATCCTTCACCAATAGTCATGACAAAATTTGAGCAGGTAATCACGTGGTTGCAGTCCAGAATTTCACCACAGGATATTGATTGGGTTAAAATAGATTGGACTACCCAGGAGCCTAAAGAGTCGGTACATGCTTATTATGAGCGGCTTCTACAAGCCTTTAAGCAGTACCGTGGGCTGGACATGTTAGATTCTAAGGACATGGGACAGTTTGTTTCCAAATTTGTTTTAGGATTGAGACCCAAAATTAGTTTCATGATCCAGCAGCATCTGATCTGTTGGCCAAATAAATCCGTTGATGAGATTCTACGGTATGCCAGATATTGTAGTGACTCGTAGCATAGGAAATTGAAGGATATGGTAATGCTAGTCCAGATGAGCAATGCAGACAGGGTAGACCAAGTACAGTCGAGTGGGGGAACATTGGGATGAAAGCAAGGAAACAATAATGGAGAAGCCCAGAATGCATTGTGTCAGGGAAGAGGGAAGCCCATAGATCCCAAGACAGGGATAGACGTTGGTACCCTAAAGAAAACTACTGCATGTCATTATTGTCACAAAATCAGGCATTGGAAGCGCGAGTGTAGACAGAATCCAGCTAATCAGATCCAAGATGAGGAGGTAGTGCAGGTACCTGAGGTCGTAAACACCGTGACAAGGCCTAGGTCCGTACAAGGAGGGGGCTTGAGTCAGCAAGTGTAGGTTCCCCAACCTCCAAGGATCCCACAAGGGAATCGAGTGTACCAGCAGATGTCCTTTATCTAGACTCTAGATGAGTTTGATCTATATCCATTACAATGACCGCATCTGAGGGGGGAGGAAGACTGTACCCTTGGAGCGGTCTTGGAGGTAGACCAGAGAGGACCGTATGTGAAGGCAAATGTAGACGGTCATCCCATCACATTCTTTTTTTTTTTAAATTCTTTTTATTTAGTACAATACCATAGTAATACGACAGAATTATACATCATTATACTGAGCATGACCATCATTGTAATACAATCTTCGCACCAACCCCCTTCTATCTTTCCACTTTGCGCTAACTGTTCTATGGTATCCCATTTATTCTACTACTGGAGTCGTTTGATGGGTCGCAAGTCGAGGTTCACAGATATATCCCTTATACTCATTCCATCTACCCCATATTTGTGTCCATTTCCTTGAGCATCCCCTTGATTCGTACACTGTTCGTTCCATTAACATACACCAGTCAAGGTCTTTCTTCCATGCTGTAATCGTTGGTGTCTCTCGCGCTCCCCACAACCTTGCAATGTTGCGTTTTGCTACCAACATCCCCAGCGCCACCCAGGTCTTTTCCTTGCTGCTGAGGTCTGTGGGTCCCCAGACGTTCAGGAGGCATAACTTTATCTCACGTTTTACTTGGGATCCCAGGACTTCTCCCATGCATCGGGTCACTGCAGACCAGTAGCGCTGTATATGCACACATTCCCAGATGACGTGAACAAATGTGCCCTCCCTACCGCATTTTCTGCCACAATGAGAGTCCTGTTTATACCCCATTTTTACGAGGGTAGGGCGTGATAAATATATCCTGTGCAGTACCTTGAGTTGCACAAGTTTTAATCTAGAGGAGATCGCTGCCTCCCGGGGTGAAGCTAAGGCTTCCTGCCAGTCCTCGTCTTCCATTTCTCCCACATCAGTCACCCAGTGTTCGCGCAGCCGCAGGAGGGAATCGGTCATGTTGTTAATTAATTCCTGATAAGTCAGTGCTATGGCTTTTCGAGGCATATGGCCGTCTAGGATTCTGTCTTCCAGCAGGGTGGGTTCTACAAGGGATTCCCCTTTGGGAATGACTGATCTTAAAGCATGTCTTATTTGTAGGTATCTGAAGTATTCTTTATCAGCTAATTCAAATTCTGTTTGTAGCTGTGCAAAGGGGACCACATCTCCCCTTTTCCAATATCTCTCACCCTTGATATCCCAATCATGTCCCATTTGTCAAAGCCCCTGGTATTTCTCAATGTGCTGAATCTATCAGAGTCCCACAGCGGGGTAATCTGCGTGGTTATCTTTGTTCCCTCCAAACTTTTATTTGGTGTGTGCCATATACTGGACAGCATGGTCAGTGGGGCCTTTCAGGCGCAGTTTCACTCGGTTTAAATATAGCACTCTTGTATAATCACCACCCGGGAGGAGCTAACGATCCATATTGTACCCAGGGTCATCGCGGGGTCTATACATGCCCTGGTTTATGGCTGCAAGTTGCGCTGCCCAGTAGTACCTGTGCACATCCGGCAGTCCTATACCACCGTCGTGCCAGCCTCTTATCAACTTCTGTGTTGCAATACGGGGCAGTTTCCCTTCCCACAGGAGTTCTATCTGCTCTTCTTTGATGGCCCTGAAATAGTTGGTTGGAATCGGGTGTGGTGAGTTTTGCAATATGTATAGAAAACGTGGCAGAGACATCATTTTAAATAAGGCAGCTCGGCCTAGCAGGGACAAGGGGAAATGTTCACCTCATCGAAAACCTTGAAGTTGGAAATCTTATAGGTTTAAAAAGTGTTCGTTGATGCCACCGTTCTATTTTTATGCACCAATTGTGCCCGAATCGATGCGCCGTGATCAGAAGTATCAAATCCAGAAAACAGGATCTTCGCCGGTATTGTAATCAATATATATGGCGGATAATCTAATATGGTAACTCTGGCATTTATACAGCCGATAGTTTAAAATCTTTTAAAATTAGAACGGCCTCCTTGCGACCAACCGAACAGCTTCCGGGTCAGGTGTATTATTCGGGCACAATTGGTGCATAAAAATAGAACGGTGGCATCAACGAACACTTTTTAAACCTATAAGATTTCCAACTTCAAGGTTTTCGATGAGGTGAACATTTCCAATCCCTCACCCCTACAAATTTGATTCACTGAAACGTCTAGTAAAATTGAATTCTAGATACGTTTTACAGTGTTTTTAGAAAACTGTCCTGAAGAAGGTGTACATTTGTCTAGTCACTGAAACGCAGCGTCGACAACTTTGTTTTCTTGTATTTGGGAATTTTATTATGATATGTTTTTTATTTTTGACAATTCTGTTTTCTGGCAAATTTTGTATTTTAATGATGAAATGTTTTTTGATACTGACTGTGTATATATTTGCAAATAAATATTAATATTTTTAAATATTTTATTGTCTTCTGTTGCTCTGACCCACTGTTTTTTAAGTATATTAAAGTGTATGGACTTCTATTGATATTCTGACCACCAGTACTGTGTAGAATTTTTAGTTTTCATTAATTATTTTCTATAGGGACTTTTGTGTTTTTTTTATTAAACTGAACTGTACCATCTATTGCACACCCAAAGGAGTGGAGCTGCAGACCAATGATGATGACATTGCATTCAAACTGGCAAATCAGAATCTTTGCATAGAGATGTTTCCGGTGTTGACAACTGAAGATTTGCCATACGATTTGAGGGACTCAGTCTCTCAAGAGGTGTGGGATTTCACGGGAGTAGAGATAGGATTGATCCAAGGGGTTGAGCCAGTTAAGATCCAGATCAAGCCAAATGCTGAATTTCCAAGAACACCCCAGTACAACCTGATGCCAGAAACGGTGGCAGGGATCAAGCCAGTGATTGAGTCCATGATCTAGCAGGGCATTTTGAAGGAGATAATGGGGAGTCCATGTAATTCCCCTATAATGGGACTGCAGAAGCCAAGTGGGAAATTCAGGATCGTGCAATACCTGCGAAGGGTCAACACGATTGTAGTTCCATGTTGTCCTGTGGTACCGAATCCATCAGTGATCTTGTTTCAGATCCCTTGTGAAGCTGAATGGTTTATTGTGATTGATCTATGTCAGGCATTCTTTTCAATACCCTTACACGAGGAAAGCCAATTTTTGTTCACTTTCCGTCTGGAAAATCGTGTGTAAACGTGGTGTCAAATCCCACAAGGGTACACTGAAAGTCCATCAATTTTCAATCAGATTTTGAAAAAGAATCTTGAGAGTTTGGTACTGTCGCAAAATTCAGTTCTTGTGCAGTATATTGACGACCTCCTGATCGCATCAGAAACGGAGGACTCTTGCAGGATTGATACCGTTACACTGTTGAATCACCAGGCAGAGAATGGACACAAGGTGTCACCGAGCAAACTACAGTACTGTTTGCTTGAAGTCCAGTATTTGGGTCATCGCATTGAGAAAGGCAAGAGGAAGGTGCCAACAGACTGCTTTGAGGCGATCATGAAAATGAATGCGCCTACCACGCAAAAGGAAGTCAGGATGTTTCTGGGAATGGTTGGGTACTGCCGCCAGTGGATTCCCAACTTCTCATTGAAAGCAAAACCTCTGCAAAGATTGACACACAAGGATGTGAGTGATCCGGTACCATGTGATAATGACTGTTTGGTTGCCTTTCTGGAGCTGAGAGAGAGCTTGTGTCGCACTCCAGCTCTATGAATGCCTGATTACAATAAAGCATTCTCGCTGTTTTGTTGCGAGAGGGATGGGTGCACACTGTCAGTGCTCACACAGACTCATGGAGGTGTCCGTAGACCATTTGCCTACTTCTCAGCTACTTTAGATCCCGTAGCTTCAGCGTTGCCCGGATGTCTCAAATCCGTTGCTGCAACAGGTGTCAGCATTGAAAGGTGTGAAAGCATGAATATGTTCCACATTCAGTTGAGCTCCTGATGACGAGAACCAAAACACAGCATTTGACAAATAACAGACTCACGTGCTATGAACAAGTCATACTTGCCTCAGAGAATGTGACTCTGAAGAGATGTTCTGTACTGAATACTGCTACTTTGATGCCCATTCCAAATGTTGATGATGAAGATTGTGAAGACCATGAGTGTCTCGATGTGACTAAACCTTGCACCAAACCGAGACCCGACATTCTTGATGAACCTCTGCCTGAATCAGATGTAATCCTTTTTGTAGATGGTTCATGCCTAAGAGACAATTAGGGTTATTTGAGAGCAACATTTGCTGTTTGCACTATTTCTGGAGTTGTGGAAGCTGTTTGTTTACAGGCAGTACACTCCGCACAGGTAGCTGTAATCATTGCCTTGACACGTGCATGCCTGGTTTCTGACCAGATCCGAGTCACCATCTACACCGATAGCCAATATGGGTTCGGTGTGATTCATGACTTCGGACAGCTATGGTCTCAGAGGGGGTTCTTAACATCATCAGGATCTCCCATCAGAAACGGGGAATAT
The DNA here is from genome assembly GCA_963921515.1 of Calotriton arnoldi. Taxonomy (NCBI): domain Eukaryota; kingdom Metazoa; phylum Chordata; class Amphibia; order Caudata; family Salamandridae; genus Calotriton; species Calotriton arnoldi. The sequence continues at coordinate 76,477 of CAWUFW010013501.1, forward strand.
GTAAGACAACTGTTGGAAGCCTTGCAACGCCCAAAGGAAATAGCTGTGGTAAAGTGTGGGGCTCATGGGAGGGGGAACGATTTTGTGACTCTTGGCAACAGGTACGCTGATGAAGTTGCACGTTTCTGTGCTGAACAAGGGTGCATTTTTGCGGGAGAATATACTGGAGAGAGCACAGAGATAACCGAGCTCAGCATGATGCTAGCCATAGTGGACACTTTGGGTGAGGTCAAGCGTCTGTAGGGAGAAGTGTCAGAACAGGAGGAGGCTGGTTGGATTAAAGCAGGTTGTGAGAAAAGAGATGATGACATTTGGGTTTCAACGGATGGCCAAGCAGTGTTGCCAGATGATTTATTGAGCCCTATGGCGAGGCAGATTCATAGAGCAGTACACATTGAAAGAGATGCCATGGTGCGAGTGTTCAGACAGACGTGGTTCAATCCACGGTTTCGTGCGTTTGCGAAGCGGTGTGTCACAGATGTGTTACGTGTCAACAGATGAATGCTGGGAAAAAGATTGTGGTTGCATTGAGTCACATTGGGAGATATGGAGGACCTTTCATTAGGATCCAGCTTGACTTCATAGAAATGCCTAGGTGCAATGGGTTGAGGTACATTCTAGTGGTCGTGTGTGCTTTCTCACGGTGGGTGGAAGCATATCCAACGAGGAGGTGTGATAGTCTCACAGTGGCGAAGCTGCTACTTAGAGAGCTTATACCATGCTTCGGATTTCCAACCTCATTGGACTCAGATAGAGGAACTCACTTTCATAGTGAAATAATGAAGCTACTTTGTACCGCCTTATAAGTTGATCAGAGATTGCATTGTAGCTACAGGCCCAAGGCATCTGGCCTTGTGGAACAGATTAACGAGACTCTCAAGATGAGGATGGCAAAGGTCTTTTCGTCCACGTCCCTGAGATGGCCTGATGCATTGCCTTTAGTGCTGATGAGTGTGTGTAGCATCCCCGATAGGAGGACAGGACTCTCGCCACATGAGATCCTGATGGGGAGGGCGATGCGGTTGCCAGCGGTGCCAGCTACAGCGTTGCTAAACATCACCGATGATTTGATCTTTGATTATTGCAAAGGACTGGCTGACGTGGTCTGTTCTGTGTCTCACCAGGTTGAAGCTGCAACTGCCCCGACCTCGAAAGACCTCTGCCACGACCTGTGGCCAGGTGACTGGATACTCGTTCGGAAGCACGTGAGAAAGAGCTGCCTTTATGCTTGTTGGAGAGGTCCCTACCAAGTGATTCTGGTGACGTATACGGCTGTAAAGTGTGGAGGCTTGCTGAACTGGATCCACGCCTTACACACCCGCAGAGTTTCAGGACCCCTGGAAGAAACAGCTCCACTCCCAGAAGGAAATCCAGCCGTGGCTGCGAAGCCACTGGAGAGGACGAGTCTAGGTGTGGGGGTTGCTGACAAGGCTGGTCACACACCAGAGCGAGCTGAGGAGGGTCACGCTACACAAGGCCCAGGTATTGACTCTGAGGGAGACGGTAACGTTGCGAGTTGTACAGAGTCAGACTCAGCTGGAAGAGCTGGTGTGGAAGGTGATGGGGTGCATAGAAGGAGAGCAGAATTTGCAAGAGAATCGTGGCCTGTGAGACAAAAGAGGCAGAACCTGAGATTGCCATCCGAGAAGGATCTTGCCCCTGTGTCTGAAACGTCTGAATCAGAGCTAAGTGACACAGGACCAGCACATGAGGGCCTGAGGAGATCAAGAAGAGCAAGAGTGCCTTGCCAGAGGTACGCTGCCCCAGAGTGGACCTATCTGGTTACAGATGCCGGGAACAGTGTGGACCGGGAGACTGAGGTCTTCACAAGTGGTCAGCAGAGTTCCGAAATTGATCATTGAAATCGAACTCTTGGTTCCTTGAATAGAGGCTGTTGGAGAGTTGACGGTGGATGTACCAAGGCCTCCGATATTGAGTGGTGTGAGAGCTTTGATTTTGCGAGATTTGTCTTTTCCCACGTATGGATATCAGCCGCCGGCTCAAGAAGTTGCAGCAGTTCGTCTTGAAATTCTACAGTGTGTTATTGCTGAAATTGGCTCTGAGCTGGTGAGAGTCTGTTAATTCAATCACGGACTGTAAATAACCTTTGCTTTAAAGAAGATAACCTAGGCCCGAGTGGAAGAAGAAAAAATTAGGTATTTCCTGTAGAAGAAGAAAGAGGGCTAAGGAAGTTTTTTGAGCTGTGTAAATAAATGTACAACGAACTGTGAATTGGTTTCCAAGGCTCCTATGAACTGTACATGAACCTTGTTGAACAGCAATCAGTGGCAGAGAAAGAGAAAGAAAATTTGTGGTGTATCCTCGTGCTGTGCTGAACCGAACTCAGTTAAAAATGGAGTCTGGAAATCCGAATCGTAAAGCAAAGTGTGTAATAGGCAGTGATATTAGTAATAGCAGTAGTTATTATAGTTTCTGTAAAACTTTCACACGATGCAGAAGTTGAGGGGGTGGGATTACAAGAAACACCCACACCTGTTACTTTTGGCGCTAAAGAGGGTATTGTAGGAGCTGATAAGGCTATGCTAGAACAAACTAGTCGCAAGTTACATGTAGATTTGTCCAAGGGTGATTATACGCTTAATGCCTATGCGAAGCTGCTATATGAATATGTGAATATGATGGATGTGAGAGATTGCTATGTGTGTATGTAGTTACCTGCGTCAGTGGAGGAGGGTATTCGTTACCATCACCTGCCCCTGACTTATGGGATTTCATGCAGTTTATTGCTTAGTCTGTTTTATGGTAAGGGTCACTATGAGTATTACTTTTCCAACTATGTTGGGGTGCTTTCTGAAGTTCCAGCTTACAAGCACCTGAATAAGTATGATTATTACAAACAGGAAGAGAGAGTCAGGAAATATGTTGTACCTACCGTTGCCCTAGATACAGCTTATGCTCATCGCCATAATTTGAGCTGTCTACTAACGGACGTAAAAAAGAAATTTATAGATCAAGTAGAAGATAGACATAGACAATTAGCTGTAAAACTTAACAGTAGAGAGGGTAAATTTGAGTGGACCAAGGAGGAGTTAGCGCACAAGGCAAAGGGGAGCTATGGTCCAATAGCTTTAGATTTTGGACAGTGAGGGAAGCTTTGCATTAGACAGGTACAAACTTATTGTGATAGAATCTTTGTGGGGCAAAGTGTGTGTCATCATATTTTCACAATTGAAGCTACTGCTAAGACGTTTCTGCAAGAAGCAGTGCAAGTGGTGCCTAATGTGTATTTTGTGTGTGGGAAGAATGCATATGTGCGGTTGCCACTGAATTGGTATGGCACATGTTATTTGGCTGTTGTGTTTCCCAAAATTTATCACGTTGAGGATTTGGCTCCGTTGGAAGGTGAATTACATCATACAGAGAAACGAGGCGCAAGTGCAGGAGAGATTATTGGAGATGTATTTGGAGCAATGATACCAAGTTTGGGACTGGTTTTGAATGATATAAAGATTAGAAGGTTGTCAACTATTGTGGATAAGCTGTCAGCAAACACAGCCCAGTCTCTGTTGCTTGTGGATGGAGAGATGGTGTCGATAAGAGCTATGGTGAAACAGAACCGTCTTGCTTTAAAGGTATTATTGGTAAAAGAGGGCGGAGTCTGTAAAATGTTGAGGGTCCAACAGTGCTGTACTTGTATCCCAGACCATAGTAAGGATCTGAGGAAATATATAAGTAACATCACTGACATTCATCATGAGGTCCATGGCTTGGCAACAGAAGGAGTTTGGGATAAGGTTGGAAAAGGACTTGGAAAGGTTAGAAGTATTTTTGCAAACCTGGGTAAGGGAATTCTTGGTTATATCTTGAAGTCAATCATCATAGTGGTGGTTTGTGTGATTGTCTTGTTTGGAGTGGTAAGAGCCTACAAATGGCATAAGGCAGGACAGGCTGAGAGATCTCTTAGAGAGCGAGAGAGGAGGATGGAGAGACTTTAGGACAGTCATTATGAGAATCTCAAAAGCCTAGAAAAGTTCCGACAGGGAAAGCTGGCAACAGCGTCTGTTTAGGTCAGTTCTCTCTACAGGGAGTTATAGATGGTTATGATGACACTTGTCATCAGAGGGGGGGGGCTGATAGAGAGCGATGGTGCTCTTTATTTGCAGGGGTGCATCATAATCATGAGTAGTTCACACCTGAATTTATTCTTTTGTCGTATTAACCTGTGATAGTAGAATGTGAACTGTAATAAAATAAAATGTGATGTGCTAGGTATATTTTCCATATAAAATGTGAACAAGTTAGCGTTGCAGTATATGTGTGTTTAGCTGAAAACATTAACATGTAAAATGGTGCTAGATGCTTGCACTTATTCACGCATTTGATGTGCCCATGTAACGTGTTGATTTAGAAACGCCCAGTGCAAGAGTGCATTTATATGTAGATTCATGAGGCCTATGTGCTATTCTCTTATGTTGGCCGATCGCTGTAGGCCTGAAAGGCATTCTCCCTGATGCTCTTGTGTTAAAAAGCTAATAGTTGAATTTCATGTGCATGTTGGATTTGTTCCTTTCTCACATTTCTGTTGCAGGTGGAGAAACCCGTCTTTTTTAGTTAGAATAACACTTTTGTTTTAGGAGTTCGGCTCAGGGGAGGAAAGAATACATTTACCCAAAAAGCGCTGATAACATGGGACGGTGTTCTTTCTCACTGGAGAAGGCCTGGGAATCAAGGTCACCGAGCCAAGAGCTGGGAGTATCAAAACTAAATGGAAAATCACCTATGAGGAGTGCCCAGCTGAATGAGGTGATCGGAAGATGAGCAGTGGGCGTGTTCTGTGATTTTGGTGTTTGAATTAGGGACAGTGCCCCGGGGGTTGAGTCAGGAGAGGAGAGGAGACCGATGAGGAGAGAAGGAGCATCTTAGAACGAGCTCTGTAGCCTTTGGCTACTTGACACATATAACGTGAGTGTACTTCTTAGGAAGTTTTCACGCGCTGACACCTTTTCCTGACTTGCCTGGGGAATGCTAAGTAAGGATGTCACGTTAGTGGTAGTGTAGGGACAGACTAATGCTTTTTACTTACGAACTTCCAATGAAGACTGATCTAGACGTGGGGACACTTATTGCCTGTGTCCTGGTTCTAGAATTCGTCATTCTTTTTATGCTCCAGAAGTTCGACTTCGCTCGTAGGTTTGGTTTTAGTTCCGATGTATTTCTATAACCTCGTCCTGAGGCGCTTGTATGTCCAGTTATTTTTGGCTTTGTAATAAACCCACTAAATTTAGAACCTGGAGTCTGTGATTCTTCAGAGTCATAATGCATTGGGGTTTGATCTGATATGAAAAATTGTTTCTCCCGCCACACATCCAGGCAGTCACCAACGGTCCATCCGCCGAGGGTTCTAGCGTAAATGAGAAAAGAGAACCCAGACCCTTCAATACCGAATTGCAAATTGGGCCTTTGTACATCAAAAATGCTTTTTTGTGGTTGCAAACCACCCGATTCTGCTAATCGGGCAGTGTGAGACCTCAAAAAAGCTTTGCACATCTGACCCAAAATAACGTATTTGTTTCTTTTCAGTCCGAGCCTGCCAGGCACCTTTCAGGTGTGGGTGGGGCTCCTGAGACAGAGCGTCCTCCACAGACCACTTCTCATTTTAGAGGAAAGAGCAGCACAGAATTTACTAGAGTAGAGACAGGTTTGCCACCTTTCCCAGATAAAAATGCCAGCCTCTCTCCACATTTTCAGATGCTGCAAATGCCTGCACACGATTCTTCAGCAGAACTTTATATGAAATACTCTGCATTCTTCTTAACATAATCTTTCTGTCTATGTTTACTGAAATTAACATGTTAGAAGGAGAAAGTGGGAGATTTAAAAAAATTAATTGAGAGAATGTATTTCTCCCTTTGACTTCTACTGAAGAAGAGGTGAATTCAGGCAGGAGACAGCCAAAATAAGCCCTTCTCGGCTTAAAAAATCAGAGTCTTCTGCCTGAATAGGGTCTATTGGCATGTATGCTGCAGTAGAACATATTTTAAAGTGTTATTATTAACTGCTTAAAGTATGTACTGATAAGAAGAAAAACATACTGACCAGGTAAATGCTAGGCATTGCACGTGATTCTGGCTGGAATCCCAGAGTTCTTGTTTCCCTCAGGCACACTTTGAATAACCTGTCAGGCCAAACTTAAAAAGCAATATGCAATACATACAGGGGCATATTTATGAGATTGTCATGCAGTGCAGCCTCAGCAAGTCACCTTGGTGCGCTGAACTGCGTGACAGGGAAAGGGCAGGAATGTGCCTTATTTAAAAGAATACAGTGCATTCCGACCTTTTCCCCTGCTCTGGAGCAGTTTTGACTGCCTAGCGCCAACGCAGGCACCCGTGCACTATGGTACAAAGGTACCTACATTGTAAGGGGGATTGTTTTTGTGCAGGAAGGGGCACCTTCTGAGGTAAAACTAGGAGAAATAAAAAAAATTGTAAATCTGAGAATGCGCCAAAATCCATGGATGTTGTATAGGAACACCCACACAATACCCCTGGAATGCCTCCCTGGTCCAGAGTAAGGCAGTGCAGCGATTTGCGCGGCATCACTTTATTCAAGATTTATGAAGCCACTCAGGCCCACGCAAGGTGGCTTTGCATGGCTTCATAAATCTAATTTTTGAGTTGCGTCGTTCTTGCACCACGTTGTGGTGAAAGAGCGACGTAACAGAGCTCATAAATATGCACAAGAGTTTAAAAATAATTAACAAATATATACCAATAAAAGCACAGCATTGAAAAATGAAAGTGACCAACTTTACTGAAATATATACAAGCGCTTTGTGCACTTATTGTTTAAACCCAAGTAAAGTTAACAAAGCAGATTACATAAAAAGATTCAGTGAATTGAATATTCAAATAGCCACATTAAGATGCGGGATTCTAAAGCCGAAATCTCAACCTCTCTCTTGTCAGATGTATCTTTTGTTTTCTAAACCCTGTTTTTGTTATTTTGCTTTTCCCATTATAGACAGCACTACACGTACCAGAATGCAGCGCATCAACTACTCACACCTGAAATGGAAAAATGCGGGATCACGGTGTAAGGTCGAATTGATCGTTTCTTTTACTCAAATGGAGCATTGAAGCCTTTTCCTTCATTGATTCCATAAAGTATGTTTGTGTTTCCATACTTGTAGCTCCCATAACAGGAATGTCAATTTTAGTTTTCTTAGGTTTCCTAAATAAAATCCTTCCCTTATGTATAGAAAAGCAGTCAGTGATACCAAATCAATGTCTAGGGGTCGTCGGGGAAGGGCAGATGTTGATAATGCTAGACGGCCGTAAGGGAATTATTGCTTAAAGGGGGGCATGATGTTGTCAGATGTCCAAATATAGTCAATTCATATTGCTAGATACAATTCCTGGTACAGTTAGGGTAAGCTACTCACAGAGGGTCCTTGAATGTGCCTCAGGGAAAAGTCCTGCTATGTGGGCATAAAGATGATCTGTTTTGGTCAAAGAGAAAGTTTCCCCTAAGTTATCAATCAGAGTGCTGCATGTGAAGCCTGAAAATGCCACACATTAGCTGCTGCAAAAAATGGAATGTCACACATAGGCAGACTTACAACTTGGTAGCCCTGGTTAACATAATTAAATGTAGGCATGGCATCCCCTAATTATGCAATAAACTAAGGGAGACGTTCTGTAGGGACATGTGATTTATTTTAATCCAAGCAGATGCATTGAAAATGTAACGGCATTCCTTACCCTGAATGAACCCTATAACAAGTAATTTAAATTTGTTATAAGGGCCATTGGAATTAAGAAGCATGAATGCGCAGCAACAAAAGGCACATTACACAACATTATGTGGCACATTTTGTGATAGTATTATTTCATAATTTTGTCATTGTTGTAACAAGTTAACGGTGCCTGGGCAAAGGGTACTATTTGTACTAGTTTAATATACAAATACAATAAAAAGCAACCGAAATCTAATCAGTAAATTTTCGCATAGGGCCTTCCACTACAAGGAAACATGTCACTGAGATTGTAGTAACGTTTGGTCCATGGGAATTAGAAACAAATTTTGTTTTGCTAAAATCTGTAGCCTGTGCAGCAGATGATGAGTTGTGGCAAATGCGGCAACTCCATTATGATGCGTAAAACAGTGCAGCCGCAGAATTGCAGAATTCCAGTGGCCCTATTACCCAAAACATCAATTACCCATATTACCAATGTCCGCGTGAGCCATCACATGCATCTTCATTATTTTCGCTAAGCGTTTTTATTATGTGAGATGTTTAAAATGCCACTAGCCAGTGTCCCTAAAAGTGAACTTTACAGCGTCACACACTAAGTCACAGACAAACTTGTGCTATACCTGGGCACTGAGAATAAGGCATTAAATGGAAAGGGGAACTGCCAGTCTCGTAGAATGGGAGCTCCACAAATTTATGGTAGATTAACTCGCTCGGCCGAAATGTAAATAACCTGCTTAATCTTCACCTTTTGATGGCTAGATTTAATTTGCATTTGCACATCCCTTGCAAACTTACTTCCCTATTTAGGCGTCAGCAAGGGGAACATTCACTCAGCCCCTAAAGTTAAATTTTGCTAATAAAAATAATAATATTAAAGCAAAAAATATGAACATGACTCAGTTTTTAGTGTGCATGTATCTAGAGCATACTCATCCAACAAGGATAACATTTTTTTCTTTGGCGCTAAACATATAATTGAAAACTCCTGGCCTTGTCATGTGGATGTAGGAGTCAAAGGTGAAGTACCTCTACAGGGTGGTTGACGACTGGGTGGGAATGGGCAGTGAAAGGGCGACCCCCACACCATTCCTTGCAAGGGAGCCCACTAAGGCTTTGTTACACCACTGATATGGGTGGGTGAGCTGGGGCAAGAAGGAGTAGAGGTTGGTGGTCAGGGTGGATGAGAGAAGGTTAGGATGTGGCCTTGCTTGGGGAGGGTCATAGTAAGTTCCCCTTTACCACAAAAGACAGTCAGGTGGGGATCGGGCTACAGGTCTCCCAATTTGATTTAATCATCCTCATCTTTCAGTTGGTAAAATCGAGTCAAGTGTTCCTGCACCTTAAAAATCAGAGTGTGGGAATATCAGGAGGTTTTTAATTGGGCAGAGTGGTATCCCTCCCAGCGATACCATTCCATCCAACTAAAATCAGGGCCTCAGTGAGTAATACACTACTATTATTCTTGCTTGATTTTTTCACAATATGCGCCTCTCTTATAAATATCCTGGTTTAAAACTTTTCACATTTCTGATGTGATATGTGGGACTATTTCAATTTGAGAATACTTTTGAAAGGAATATTAAAATTTTGTACATACAAATATGTGTATATAACAGCAGAGCTCTAATATAAGCCTTTTATCTGCAACGTGTAATCATATTCGGCACTATAATACAGGGATGACTAAAATTCCAGAACCAGGATTTTGTATTTAACATCACAATTCCACTTGAGATTGCGTGTATGTTGGAATGTGGATTATTAGTAGTGGCAGATATGCATTTACCACTGGCAATAATACCACTAACACGATATAGGGCTCAGAACAGGTATAGAAAATTATTCCCATGCTGAACCCTTAGTAGCTTGGCTGCGTGCAGACAGGCTTAACTTCAAAGACAGGTACGTAAAGCATTTAAAAACACCAATTCAGTAAATAATTAGGATACAATACACAATAAAAATCCAACACCAATTTATAAAAATCTTTAAAATGACACCAAAATAAAAAAGATTCACTTTTGGACATTTGGTTGCCTCTGTCAGGGACAAATTCACATTTAGCAATTGTTCTGGAAATTTTCTCACCAGATGTCATTCAGCCTCCTCCAGCAGGCTTAATCCTGTTAGGAACTCCTTCCTGAAGTTCCTCTTGCAGGTCCAAAGTGTCCAAAACACAATCCAAGGGTCTGGAATCTGCTAGAGGGTACTTGAAAGTTTGGGACTTCAGTTCCCACAATCCACTTCGACAAAACCCTTACAAATCCACTGGTAGTACTCCAGGCTGAGGATTCTTTGTGGTGATGGTCCAGGTTAGCTCTGGTAACCTGCAGCTTGCAGGGAGTACACTCTTTCATCCTTTTGAAGCAGGTTTGATCCACAGGGCTGTAGTTTCAAAAGGCACAATCTTCAGAGTGCAGAGCCTGGTGAATGCATATCAAACTCCTCAGCATGGGCCCTTCTGGTTCTCTTAGGTTTCAGAAAAGCAGATCTGAAAGGCATTTATTTTTATTTATTTATTTGAAAAGTTTTATATAGCGCTGGCTAGAACCGGAGGTATCAGAGCGCTTTACATGAGATAAGACATTGCATCAGAACATTGTTACATAGTTACATCAGTTACAGTTACAGTTGCAGTTGCAGTTATCAGTATATGCTTGGGAGAAAAACGTGAGCTTACACAATAATATAAGATATTAGCGCGTAGCATATCCAAGACACACGTCATATGGGGAATGGAAGGTAGTGGGGGAAAGGTAAACAGGGGAGAGGAAAGCAGACAGAGTCAGATAGATCTGACGGGGGAGAGTACTCCAGGGGGAATAAAGCAGTCAAGGCAGTCGAAGAGAGAGACAAATAAAACCATGAAGAACCGTGAAAAACAATGTCCGATGTCCGACTGGGTAGGTGACGGCCAATGGGGTGAACCCAGAGCCAGACTCCGCTATAGCTACATAGGGCAGCTCCACCGGGCATCGGCCATAATTGCTCGGTCTCCACGGTCAGTAAAATGATCACGATTACTCTGAGAAATTTCGAGCCAGAGAACCGGAGAAGACTGCGGGCAGTACGGAGTCAGGGCGCGGGCACCATCTTAAAGTCAGGCGTTGTCCTGGCCCATCCTTACAGTGGACACCCCAGTCTCGAAATGCCCCCAGAATAGAGCGCCTTCGTAAGGGGGGATCAGCTGGAATGCCCCAACAGCTCAGTTTGGGAGTGCCCCGGGGCCTCAGGAGACCCCCGCGGCAGTAGTCAAGACCGGCCACAGCCGCCATATTGGGGTCAGGCACTGCAGCTACTCCATCTCTGTCTGAGTTGCCAGCAATGTGGAGGGCAAAGGGGAGGGGGGGCAAGAAGTCATGGATGCCTTTCCAGCAGGAGACGTAGACCAAGGTCAAGCAGGTCGTAGGGCCAGGAATCCAAAGGTGTAGCGAGGCCGAGCCACAGGCAGGAACAGTAATGGCTGTGGGGCGCGAGGACAAGATACCTTGTGTTGAGTCTCACGAGCGCCCCGAAGCGCTATAGAGGGGAGTGGGGGTACTCACTGCGGAAGGCGAAGGTTCAGCTAAGCGTCGGATGCACCTCACGGCAGCGCCGGTACAGCAGCCAGTCCCAGGATTCAACGACACCGGGCATCAACCAGCTCCCCAGCCGCAGCAGCACCAGGGTCCCAGGAGTTGAGCCGCTGGCCAGGCGCGCGCCTCGGAGCGCCGCGGGAGCTGCAGACAAACGCGAGCTCAGCAGCGGTCTGCTCCCCAAAGCCAGGGGGGACACGCACTACGCACACGGGATCGGATGTAGGCGGCAGCTCTCGGCCGGTGTGGTGGTGTGGGGTGGTCCCGCGATCCCGAGCCCCGAGGAGATGCCTTCCACTGAGGTGGCCGAGGAGAAGATGCGGAGCTGGTCCTCGGCTCTTCTTTGACTGATGGTTCTCTCCCCTCAGGGCCCTGCATGCACTCACCAAGCCCGCCTCGAAGTGTCCGGTCGGTTTCGGTGGCGCTCGGGGCATCTCCACACAGCCAGGGCAGGAGCCACGACGAATTCACGGGCTTCGGCAGCGCAGTCAGGTCCGGTCGTTTTGGGGGCCAGAACAGGTTACAGGGATAATCCAGCGAGGCTGTATTTGCTCTCAGCCAGCCTGGCTGGCATCAAGCTAATTATCTGCCGGCGCCATTTTGCACATCAGGTTCCGGAGTTAACAGGGCCAAAATCAAGTTAAATCGTCCTATTTACACAGCGGCTTTCGGCTCCATCGCAGCCGCTGGTCTTCCGGTCACAGAATTTGCGTTTTGAATGGGGATTCTTTTGATGAAATTGCCGTTTAGTGCTGCAGTGCTCGGAGTCTTTACGGAGTTTCAGCTCCAAACGGCCATTGCGGCCGCTGGCTCCTCCTCCTTTAGGCATTGCCCCTCTCAGATACTTATTCAGTGTTCTCTGGGGTCAAGCAGGAGGGCACTCCTGTCCAATGAGGCGCAAGGCAACACCCCAAAGCATGGCCACTTCTTCTAAAGTGTGGCAAAAGGATTACCCAGAAAACACTATTCCTCCAAAATTCAATATGTCAGAATTTTCAGCAGGGAGAGAAGAGCTGGCTAAACAACCCCCCCCCCCCCCGAATGGCTAATCTCCATAGTCTCTCCCCCTTGCATCTGCTCATTCCTTCCTTAAGCATAGCATCTGCCTTGGTTCAAAGAGGAGAGTTGTAAATGAAATGGGTGTCTTTAGCTTGTCTCCTCCTTCCCTTGAAGAGCATTATTTACTACCCCTCCCCCTGGTTCTTGCATTCCTCTGCTCAGCAACCTCTCCTCCCCGAAAGGCTTCCTAACGCCAGGGCTCATTTATCACCTCTTCAAAGCAGCCAGGCTAATCCACTTATCTCTGACCAATCAGGGCAGAGCACTACAGAATTGAATTTTGGCTTACAGACAAGAAAGTCTTATAACTTCTTGTCTGTACATTTTAGAAGAAATTCAACAATACCATATTGTATGATTTATCCTTACCATTCTAATGAGTACTTTAATCCTAGTTTTATGGCTTATCTTTCTCCAGTTATTAACTAATAACCTCTTCCAATGTTAACCTATGGGCTGGGGATCTGCAATGGAAAAATGAACTTGGTAATTTCTCCAATACCAAGGCCTATACAGCAGGTTTTATAAGGACCCTGCTTATACCTACAGGACCCCCCACCCCTGGAACACCTAGGAAAGAATTTAGGGGTTCTGAATATGTCAAAATATTGCAGATCCTCATTTCACAGTGATCCTAGCACAACAGTCAATTTTGGGAAGCACTTTACTACAAAGTGGGTAGTGAAATGTGCAATTTTACTAACCCCAGGGCATATAAAACCCTTTTTATAAAGATTCTCCTTATAAGTACCTGACCCCCACCCCTGGGAGCCTACGGGAGACCCTGGGGATACCTACGGTGCCCATACATTGAAGTTTATCCATTTTTAAGTGCTCCAAACACCAAAGTCGAGTTTGGACACAATTTGCATTTTAAAAGCAGTCCTGCAACACAGGGCTGCTTTTAAACTGACCTCCGGTTCCAGCAGTGCACACATGCAAGTGCAAAAAAGGCTGCTGGCCTCTAAACTGAGCTGCTCTATTCTATACTAGGGCTTAAATGTAGTTTCAATCCCCCTGCGCTATTATGTACTAGGGCCTTATAGGGGATGTCATGCCAATCACAGGGATACCCTAACCTATAGTGTACCCGAGTTTATGTAGGTGTTTTCACTGTATTCTAAGTGTCTCTTTCAGCATAGCACTGGCCCTGGGCCTGGTTAGGCAGAGCCCAGGGTCAGTCAGAGTCAGTTACCACCAGTACCAGTCAGCAAAAGCACATGATGACTTTGCAAACAGTGTAACTTAAACTCCTTACATGTCAAAGGTAATATAGTACTCTGATACAAAATCAATTCCCCTATTTAAAATATTTAAAAAACATGCTTAGAAATGAGACACCAGTGGCACGAGTGTAGTCGTTACAATGCGGTATATTACATCATGGTACTTTACAGCATGTTTTTACTACTCCTGCCATTACGACACGTTGTAATGTGCCACTGTGTAATGTACCACTACAATGCAGGTTTTTACAATGCATGGATTTTTGAACAACAAAAATTAAATAATATCTATTTAAACTTGAAATTACTGGCTTTCATTCATATATTTTGTTTTTTAAAACGAAAATATGTAGAACAAAGGAACATTTGAAGATAAATAAAATGTCCACAACAAATAAAGAACAAAAAGACACACAAAACGGTCATGTCAAATTTGTCAAAGCGATTTTTAAAAATGGTTATGTCACAAAATTGCAGTGCCTAAAAATTCTGATTCCAAAACGCATTTTCTTGAGAAAAGCAGTCAAATCTAAAAAACAAAGACCTTTGAGGTGAGAGCAGAAGTGAAAGAGTGCCATATCTAAAATTCAAGGCTAATGCAACCTCTAAAATTCTCCGAAAATAAATAAAAATAAGTAACAATGAACAACTGTATAAACATTTTTATTCTGTGTTAGTGCCTCCTCATCATAAAGCGCATCTCTGATGTGAGGAAAATAATGTTCTTTTAGTCATAAAAAACACAAGAGATGTATGCAGAAGTTTCAGAAAACTAGACCAAGCTGCTACATTTTCATAATAAGGTAATCTTTTTATTAAAAAAAAATGAAAACTGGAAATTTAAGAAACAAAAAAAAGATAATGTTAACCCTTTTTTCTCATAATTTACAGACTAAATGTAATTCTTTTACAGCAAAAACCTTGGAAACATACCTACATTAATGTTATGTTATGTTATGTATAGAGTTTATAAAGGGCATGGCCGCCCCACAATGGGGCTTCCCAGCGCTAGGCCCAAAGGATTGACAATCTACATCTAATATTAATTGTTAATTAAAAACTAATACTTTTAGGTTTTAGGAAAATAAATAAGTATCTAATTTACGTTGTCATGGTATGAGAATACAGAAATCACCAGAAAAGACGAAAATTCCCCCGAACAAATATAGAAACACTGACGTCTAACATTTTTCTACGGGATTTTTTAAAAGCAAGGTAAACAGAGGAAAATTTACAGTTTAATCCTATTAAAACATTAAATACAGAACATATTTATAAATTCTAAAAAATGTTTTCCTATCTGTACTTTATATTTATATTACTAGCAATGAAAATGGAAAACATGAGACCAACCACACAAGTATAGCTTAAAAGTGAAAGCAACTTTTGATACATCAAGGGTACTTTTAATGCAAGGATGGACCCACTGAAGCCAGGGCTCACTTGGGGAATGTGAATTATTTCTCTACTCACTGCAGGAGCAGAGAGGTTAGTCTGAGGGACTCTATTGAATGAACCCCTGAGCATAACCACTCCTCCTCAGCTATTGAAGTGGGAGTAAGAGAAAGTGTTCAACAAATAAAATCACTTGCAAGAACTTCCAATTAGCCCTCTGGAGCAGTGTTAAGATAAGTCTCCAAAAGCATCCCTCTACATGTTGCTACAGAAATGCCGTCCATTCCAAATTTAAAAAGAATTATAAGCAGAAAAATACAGGCGAGTAACGTCTTTTCATCTCAACAAAAAACCTTTCATGATATGGAAATAGCGAAGGAACCAACGCAGACTTTTAACCATGAACCTTTTATACGCTGTGATAATAACAACCCTCAGAAAAGAATAATACTTTTGGAGCTCTTCACAATACTGTAATCCTTGAAAACAGTTTGATTTGGATGATGGATGGTTCATTCTAAACAACACCCCATCCATTCACCTAACAATACATAATACATTATAAAATTAACAATTCTACCATGCCTCAACTCGACAGTTTACTTCCAGACAAACATTCTTCCACCTACACTGAGTTTTTGACAATTATGAACGAATAAAACAGCCACCAAAAAAAACAAGAAAAATAATAATTTACTACAACTAGGCTATGATTTCTGTTAATGAGAGTGTTTATTCCACTTTACCTAGGCAATCTGTTGAAAAATAAAAATAAAACATTCTTAGCTGGAGATTACATGTCTGACAGTAAGCAACAATTTGAATTTTTAAAAAACTATCCGTGTTCATAGGTGCTGGACGTAAGGGTGTGGGGCGGGTGCAGCAACCCCAAAAAACCCATGGTGGAGTTCAGAAGGTGAATGGGCAATAAAGATGTCTTTGAATTCTATCTTTGTTTATGTTATCACATTTGCTGTACATTCAAATACAAAGGTCAAATGTCAGGATATGTGTTCTGACAAATTGCTGCTTATTTTAACTAGGAAACAGTTCCTTACTTTTCTTTCTCTCACTGCAAAGTGAGAAGATTTTGTAAAGGTGACCAAGGTAACAATCATTCTGGTGCACAGGTAGTGAAAGGAAAGGCTGTAGGATGTCAGTTTTGTTTCTACCATACAACATAATTTAAATACCTTTAAATGAATTATACATATATTTCAAAATATATCAGCAATTTGGAAAGCACAAATGAAGCACATTTTTTTAAAGTCTGAAGTGTGATGAAAACAAAGATTTTAATAGGATCAAAACAAATCCAGACACTTCACTTGGTGATCCGCTAGTGATAAATATTCGGTGAAAGCTGATTTACACATTATCATTTGTTCGCTATAATACTTTTATCTGTAAAACTGCACATCTATGCAAATTCATTAGATATTTCAACAGAATTTGTGCTGTCTATAAATGAAGGTGCGCTAAAACACCAGCATCTCAAAATGCAGAACTGGCTACACACTGAATGGGCCTGGCACATTTGCTACACTTATTTCCTCTGTGATGTTTGGATTTTTAAAAATCCCTATGACTTTAATGATGTAACATTGACAGCACCCCCACTCTGAAAATTGTTCCAGCACCACTGTCTGTGTTAGCCTTTGTTCTTCTTGATCAGGTCAATGACTTCTGCACTGCAATTATTCAATCACAACATTACTCTCAAAATTTAGGAAAATTTACACCATTACTAAATTATTTTGAAGAAACCTGGATTGGCCATCTAAACAGGTCGGGTCACGGGAGAGTTGCACGTTTTCGCATTGAGAGGTGGAACTGTTCCTCTGCCTTTTAAGGACTAACACAAACTAACCATGCCATGGAGGGATGGTCCAAATATTTTTACAGGCATTCTGCAAAGTAATAAAACAGAGGAAATGAACAAAAAATTGCCTTTAAAAAGTTCAATTCATTGGCATGTTTGGAGAACAGACTCTTATGGCAACCCCTCAAGCAGGGTGCAGTAATTGACTCTTTGGCATCATTCTAGAATGTTGCACATTGTATGTCTGGCTCCCAAACCCTTCTCCTGTACCCAGATATTATCAGCCATGGCCGCCTAACTGCACTCACCCATACTTAAATTTGAAAGGGCCAGTACCTTTCCTCTACCCCATCTTCCCCCAGAGAGACTCCACCTAGGGAACATAAACATTGCACCCAGCCTGCATAGCGTCACTTGGCTTTGTCGGATTTGACCAAAAGGAGCTTCTTGACCCGATTTCCCTGATATTGCTCTGTACCTTCCAGTATCTTCATCCCGGCAGCATGGGAGATCACTTCAAACCTGCAAAAGAGAAAGGAAACTTTAGTAAGTCTAGATCTTTCCTAAAAAACATGCAACAACTGGCTGCGCAAGGGAATACCGGCTAATGGAGCCTGTCTAGACTTGATCTGACTTTTTGGAAAACCGGTTGAAACAACTGAGGCAAGAACAATGTTTGGACCCACCTACAGGGTTGAGACTTTTCAAGACATTTATTTTGTTTGCCTGTATTAAAGATTATTATGCCTTAGGAAAGGACAACCAAGATAGAGGACCTAGAGAACTGATAATCCCCAGTCACGGAATCCAGGAAACTGCACCGATCTTTCTCTCTCTCGCTCTCTCTCTCTTCTCTCCCTACCCCTCTTCCCTTTGGTAACAGCTGCCAGCTCACGGTTGTCATCCCTGAGTTGAGAGTTTATCTTGGTAGGAGTGGGAGGATCAGCATCGCCCCGGCATAATACCTGGATAGTCAGGTGAGTGCCCATCACAACAACAGACTACCTGGAAGAATTGCATTTATGCTGAACTACTAATAACAGAAACCAAATTGCTAACATATGTAACATTTTCAACTTTTCATTACTCTCCAGCCTTGCATTTAAAAAAATGTAATTAGCAAAATGTTCCCTCGCAATACTAAAATGAAAACCATAATAAAATTTTGATAAGTAAAAAAAAGTATCTTACTTGGAGTTGTGTTCTATCTTCAAGAATTGGTGGTATTTTAGAAATCTTTCCACCAACGCTCAAAAGTAATCCAGATAGTAAATACATAATCCAGTTTGAAACCATACACAACCCGGCAAAAAACTCTAGTAACTCTAGCTAAAAGGATAGCAAGGTTAATCCTGCCTTGTCCCATTATAGATGGTCCCAATCCCTGTGTCACACTCCAGGTAATTAGGGCACAAAACGGGGAAGAGGGACGTGGAGTTAGAGGGATAGAGAGAAATACTTCTTTCCAGCAAGATGGTTGGTAGAAAACCTGGACTGCCCTCTCTGAGATATAGGATGGCATAGTGTCACAGAGGCACAGTACGGCTCATTGTCAAGAAAGGAAGGATAAGACGGTCAATATCCGATGACAGAAGAAGGGTACAATGACAGGTAAGTATTATAAAAAATTCTGTATACTTCTTACCCCATGTGAGATGAAGCATTGCTGTAACTAACCCTCAGGCAAAAGCACAAACTTGCCCGAGGACGGAAGATGAGTATCACTCCATTCGACCAGAAAGCTGAATTGTCGTGGCCAAACCAAAAAGGGGAAATCTGAAGCCAGGTCAAATGTAGGTTCCTAGTCAGCAAAGCCAAATAACAGGAGATAACTGGAGCAAGTCAAAAAAGAGTAGCCAGGTCAAAAACCAAGGCCAATTAAAACAAATACAAGTGTCAGTACAAGGAAGCAGGAAAAGGGAAACTGAGGGTAAAAACAACAAAGGTGAGGGAAACAGAATTACAGGTGTGAACTACAACGTTAAGCAAAGGAGTCAAACAACAGATGTCAGACACAGTCTTCTGTATTCACTAACCCTTTTTAGGTCGAGCCTAGACAGCGCATGCGCTGTCGCAAGACCTGTGGTAAACACAATATGGAGGGTAATTTCTCCTGCCGCTTGCCATTGGTTAACTCTGGCATTGCTCTTCTTAGCTGGCTTATTGTTGGCTGGCGATCCTATACGTCACTTCCGTTTTGTAGAAAGCAGCACCGACCAACTACAGTTTAGTTACGCTGCTGGGCTGTAATCTTTTCATTTAGGGACTACTTCCTTGTTTACGGTAGAAGTCAAGCACAGCCTGAGCGACTCCATTTTCTAAAGCGAGATGACATACAGTCCGTGCGCCTCCATTACGCGGCCGCGCTTCCACACGTCGACCAGTCTGTGCCGTCACGGATGAGACCGGGCAGTACAGGACAGCAAACACAGAGGTTTCAGTTTCTGCCAGGAGCAAGAATCTGATAGACGGCCAGCTAAGTCCATAAAGATATCACCATAGAAAAATGGGTAAAATAATAATACGGCCAATTTGCTCAAATAACCAGAAAACATTTTAACGGCTCTCCAAAGGAGCATCTATGACAGAGACGGGGCGCGGAAGCCGCAGACACGAAATACCCAGTGTTGTGCAAGAGATAATAAATATTACAAGCGCCGCCATTTTTTTTATATCTGTTTTAGATAGTCCTTTGTTACCAGTGCGTTTCATATTCACTATTTTGAGTGCTGACTCGTTGCATTGTGCTTACTGGTGACAGGTGGCGTCTGCCGTCAGCCCTTCGTAAACACCATTAGTGTGTGCTCAGTATCACGCTCGTTTCATGCGCACTGCAAACGGTTCCCTACCTGCACTTTTTTGGTAGAGAACTTTTCAGTTATGAAAATCTGCCGTAACGTGACGTGAGTGTCTGAAATCCCACATAATGACGGGGTATTAAACCGATTATGGAAGGACGCTGAAGGTCATTCTTTATTTACAGGGCAGGTTTGTAATACTTAGAGCACGAAGAAGAAGGGGGTTTAAAGGGTCGAAATACAAACCATACTTACCAGGTTACTTTGATGCAATATCTGGACTCTACCCTTCACCCCTAATAAAGTGTCTCAGCTTTTAGCCTGCGCAACATACAGGCAGAAATTCACATCAGCATATTTTATTTTTAACTGATACTGGCAACATTAATTACCCAACCTGGTAGCACTGATTTGATCAACCTTATAAACAAGCATTTGCAATGCTAAAAGTCTCGCATTTGCGCGAGTTTAAGCTATTGGCTGGTAAATGACAATGCCTATTATTTTTGTTTTTTATAACATAAATAAAAGGCATTGTCATTTAAAATGACAATAGCTTAAACTCGCGTAAATGCGAAACCTATTGCATTGCAAATGCTTGTTAGAGTTCTGCCCTCTCTGACCAGGAAGCCAACCACCGGTCCTCTGGTTGCAGGGGCAGTGTGTTTCAAATAAGTACCCTGGAAGCTGTTGTCCTCCATGACTGTAGTCACCATTGCCCCATTCTCCATCTCACCCATATGGTATGTGTTATGACTTTCTTGTGTTCCTTACCCCAAAAACTTACCATTAGCAGTCTTCTCATACAAAAAATACTCCCGGAAAACACGAATCAACATAGTGAAATTGTTGAGTTAAAACAAAAGAAATACTTTTACTCCATTAAAACCCTTTTTAATTTCAAATCATTTGTATTGAAGATTTTATGAGACGAACTATAGACATGGTACGGTACAGGTGAACAGTCGCTTAAGGGGGTTTAGGGGTTGAGGTGCGAACATCATCAGCTGCTTTGAAGTAATAACATCTAAGGAATGATGTGATGTGATGCAACAGAAAAGATCAACTGTATTATTTTACTCCTTTAAAATTTAATCCACAAAGGCACATCTCAAAAATCCCCAACGAAGGTTTTGGTTTAAAGAAGAGTGGAGAGGGTACTTAAATCACCTTTAATATCCAACACACTACTGCTCCTACAGTTGTATCCAAAGCACCCAGAAGACAAATCAAAGGTTGGAATAAACATACAGAGTAGAAAAAACAATGCAGCACAACCCCAAACAATTACGGAAAGAAACATATTAAAAAAGACCATAAGCCCCTACTCTCTATCACCTTAACTTTTGTGTTTTATAGAATACACTCCCGACACACGTGCCCTGGAAAGCACTTTTTGCATCAACTTGTGTAGGGAAAAGTTTAAAAAATATACAAAACATACACACAATACATTTATTTACTATACTAACCAAACCCCCTTACTCTCCCCTTACAACAAATGGGGCCCACTGTGGGGTTTGGCAAATTGATCTCCCTTACAGATACAGGATAACCCCATGGCTAGCGTACATGAATTGACTCCCATATGAGGTGGGTGGGAACATCAGCACTGAGAACCCTGCCAATGTCTTATGCTACAGCAAGAGAGAACTGAAAGCTGTCCTCATAGGAAATAGAGAGGCTGAAAGGGAAAACAGAGAGAGTCCCAAATCAACTATGCGTAGTTACTGCTCAGGTTTTGTTCAACAAGAAACTCAAAGCTGTCTGCTAATGGTACAAAATACACAACATAGATTTTACCTTACAAGACTACGGATGGGCACGTTGCACTTTATGGTAGGTTCCAAGTCAACATGGCATTTTATCCTCTTATTCAAGTTTAATAGAGATATCAGAAAACAAGCTTTACAACCGTTGTTCATGCCTGAAAAACGAATCTACTATCAGGACGCCTCAGTAAGCTTGATAACGGGGACTTATGTTATGCAGGCTCTGTTTACATTTTAACTGCTATTAAGAGGAGGAAATCTTATTCACATTTGGAAGCCCTAACATATGAAGTTGAGTAATAAGGCGACCTAGATTGTGACTCGCGTACATCTACCAGTGTTTTAGTAATGATCGTAGATTTTATTCCTGTATTTTATTTGCAGCATAGCCCACACCTTTTGCAGTATTCCATAGACCCTGTCCTTTTTATATCGCCCCTGGACCATGAAGGATTTACATATTGCAATTATTGCACGTCATCATTTTGCATTGTATACAGATGCTCAAATTGTAAAGAAACTGTGATATTGTTAGGCGACCTGGATAAGGATGACAGACTGTGACTAATGTTGACACCCCTAGATGCTTTTCTATATATCACTGAACATCATATATATTTATAGCGATGTCCCACAGATGGATCCTAACCCTTGCTTTTAGACCTGATGCCGCATATTTTCACTTTTTAATATTTATGATGCTTTACTGTGACATTGTATTTTACTATATTTTATTGTATTTTATTCTGTGATTCTTTTATCCGACTAAAGAGTTATATGATGATGAACAAATGTATGCTTTGTAAATGTTATTTTTTTTAAAAATAAGGTTTCTATCTGCGACAACCACCAAATGAAGAAACAAAAGTAAAAAAACAAGACTACTTAAAAAATGGCACAGGTAAAAAAAGGATCAGTTCCGTACATAGAAAATAATGGACATCTGTGGGAAAGAACAGGAAATAATGTCAATAAATTTTTTTATATTCTGTACTGCATTTAAAAATTGAAAATGAAAGTATATTTTTTTTAATTAATAAAATACCTTTTAAAAAGTCATATATGTAGTTACAGTTAATGTTCAAAAATAGATATTAAAAGTGTGGTGTGTGTTTACTTTTGTTCATGAGCGTAGAATGTTAAAATGAGGACTGAGGGCCTAATTACCATGAGAGTCGGAAAGCCTCCAACCTCAGGTCAGAAGCTTTCCGAGTCTCATCGCGGTTTCAGTTTTGACCGCCGCATTACGATGCAGGCGGATGAAAGTGAAACCAGACGGTCATTCCGGCTGGATTCCGACGGGCTCAAGGAGCCCGTCGGCCAGTCGGAGGCCTGCCCGTAATCCCTATGGGCGGCGTTTCTGCCGTAGGGATTACGTTGTCGGTTTCTCACAGGCTTTCAATGTCGGGCTTAACAACATGGAAAGCCTGTCGGAAAGCGACATTGGGGGCCCCTAGCAGGGCCCCCTTTACCCTACGGCCTCCGGTTGGGGGCACCTATGGTGCCACCTTTTTACTCCCTGCACCGTGGGGCAGTCACCCTGAGGTGCCTGCCATGCGGTGCAGGGATGAACAGGTTCTACTATTTGTCTGTGGGAGCTTGTGCAGGACAAGCTCCCATAGACAAATGGAGTATGCGACATTGTAATCGCGGTGTCGGGACCGCCAACGTAAGCCCACCCAACATCGTAATTAGGCCCATACTGTACCGTATGAATTACATATTGAAAATGTTTTCAATATTCTATAAACATTTTTTTTTAAACTAAATACCCACAGCACCCCAAAAAACGAATACACAACCCTGAAGTCCTAAATCCAGTCACACAAAAAAGTAATAAATACCCATACCCCAAATTAATTACCTCATAACAAATTGCTGCCCAGGCTGAGCCACTAAAACCCTAGTATTCTGCTCCTAAAACTCACAGTGCATAAAATAATAAAGATATCTTTCTATATTAAAAAATAAACACATACACCCCAAAAATTAATACACCTCACAGAACCCTGAGAGTAGTCTCCTAAAAAGTGATAAATACCCACACCCCAAATTAATTACCCCTAAAAACACATTTCCTGTTATTTGGTAGCCCCCATAATCCTTAAACCCCACTCCTAAACCCTAAAAGGCCACACACACAAAGGCATGCTAGTTTATTAGCTCTGGCTTTGTGTGGAATCCTAGGTATATTGCACTGTTCCCCCCTCACATTCAGCCCCCTTCCAGACATTATTGGGAGTAGGTGCTACGCAACACAAAGCGTGGTTGGCACTGTACTTGCATTTTGTGTGTGTGCCTGTGTGTGTGCCTGTGTGTGTGTGTGCGTGTTTTTGAGGGTGTGTGTTACTATCCTTTTGGGGATTCAGGTGTGATAATGTAACACATGCCCTAAAATAACTATAACTTGTGCCCCCACCATGCACAATGTTGTTATCAACGATATCATTACAAATGTGGTAGTGGTGTTATTAATGATGTCATAGAACATGCCATAAGTGAAGTAATATTTGAGGCATTTAGCAGTGCATTGCAAGGGCATGAGTTGTAGTTACTTTAGGGCACGAGTTATAGTTAAGTGAGATAACTATAACTGGTGAATTTCAGTGAATTTGTTAGTTTATATTAGTAGGTATTTGCTGGCATTTTCACCTAACTATAATGTCCCTTTAACCTTTGTTTTAAATTGAAATTCTAAGGGTTTTTTATGTAAAGTAACATATTATGACAGTTCCTAACTATAACCTCACTTTAATAGTTGGATTGTTCAGGGAATTTCTATGTTTTTTTAATGTAATGTAAGATGTCCATCTTCATGGGTGGCGTGAAATTGGGCACAGGGCCTAGACTATGGCCAGGCCCTGCACCAAATCCCCGCTGTGGCATATAGCCGGCTGTGTCATGTAACAATATAAAAGGTGTCATTTTAAGTTAGGCAGACCTAATGGCTTTGTTAAGGCTCTAAATACCAAACTAATAGTGGCTGGGACTATTGGCTTTATCAAGGGGTCAGCACATCATATATATAAATCAGACCTAATGAATTTGTCAAAAATTAACTAATAACAATAATCAAATGTATTTTCATAAATTCACACAGTGCTTTTAAAAAATGTGATAAGCCCTCCTGGGGTCATAGATTTAATGACCCAGGAGACTTAGGGCCTGATTACGAGTTTGGCAGTCTTATCGCCTTACCACCACACCTCCACGGCGGCGGTCTCTCGCCTGCTGTATTAAGATGTCACCACTGGGCCAGCTGCGGTGTTTCTGACTGCTGGGATTATTTTTGCATATGTGTCGATGCAAGTGTGTATATTTTGACAGCACAAGTATTAAATGTACACATATTCATGACTCAATGAAAAATATACCCACTACCAGTACTTTCCCATTGCTGTAGTCTGGATCATATGTGCCCAGTCCAGTCAATGGGTAAATACTGCAAAACAGACTTACCTGGATGTCGGCTCCAACAGTTTAGTTTTTTTCAGGGTCAAGATGCTGCTGTGAAGGGGGGCCCTGGAGGAAGGGATCCATGTGGGAGGCTGAAGGGAAGAAAAGGAAATGGGTGAGTATGTAGTGCACTTCCTTTGATTTTGACGACTCAAAGCAAGTGGTCTTCCCGCCAAGGTCGGCTCAATGGGAAGCCAACTCACAATTCTGACGGTAATGAACTCGTCTGTACTGCCCTCTGACAGCTGCTTTCCCCATGCCAACGTTGCGGTGGTCGGTGAATGGCTAGCAATGGTGCTTGGGCGGTCTTTCGCTCTGCAAACTGCCAACATCGTAATATGGCAGACGGACCGCCAACTAGGTGGCGGGGTTTCCAACGCCATTTCAACGGCAGTTCCCTTACCGCCAAACTCATAATCAGGCCCTTACTTGGTATTTTTTATGTTGTTGGGGGGCACCTCCTGCCGCCCTCCACAACATAGACCAAAATGTTTGGTGGTGCCCAAGCCCCTTCTAGGGGCACCACCAGCCGGAAAATATATACTTTATAAAAACCCTAGGGCATTATGGGGCGCTCCTTGCCAGAGAAGTGAATAATAAATGAGCAGCTCCCGCCACTCATTTCTTATTCTTTTTTTATTTTTTAGACTTTTTGGAGTGCCCCAGTGCCCACCCAGGGCACGCATGGCTTGGCTATTTGTTAGGGGCAGTGGAGGGAACTCCAATGGCTCCATGGCCCCAGCTGGTTTCCCAGCCACTGCTGTGGTGGGAGCTGGCTATTTGTTTAAAGTGGATGCTCTGGTGCCCACCAGAGCCACCACAACCCCCACCATTGTTGGGGAGGCAGGGGGAGCCTTAGAGCCCCCGTGATGAGACCAGCTCCCCAGGCTCCAATGTAGCCAAATCACACATTCAAAACCCTTTTTTAAGTGGGCAGCCGGGTGCCCACCAATGTTCCCTCTAATTATTTTTCTCAGTGTGCGACAGCCAGGCATCTGTGTGCATTCTTTTCCAAGCTGTGCACGCAAGCACTGTCTCAGGCGAGACCTAAAACTAAAAAACACCCAAACAGTATGCCTCCCAGGTATTTTACATTGGCAAAACAAAAATAAAGTTCCACAAAGTGTCTGTGGGAATTAGGGATTCAGATCAGCACATAGATACAATATCCACTGCAGAGTGAGCTATATAAGTGCTATCAAGAGAAGCGTTGCAGACAACTCCTGAACCTCTGTCTTGTATTTAAGTCTCACTCCAGATTGTAAGGCCTTCAAATCTGAACACATCTCTCCACCCACTACTACCACAATTCAGCTCACCCAGCAGACAGGCTGCTTGACCACTTTCAACTGCCACGCATCTGCCTTCTAAGAATTCCCTTTTTATTAATCACTATACTGTGCCAATGCTCCTACATGGTATCTCCCAATTTAAGAACTGTTGCTATATCAAGAACCTTTTTGAAGTCTTGTGACTGTGCTGTCCAGAATAGAGCCTGTTGTGGTGTCCTTTTCAAGTGGCTCTATGGGTTTCAGTGGCGAGGATGATTAAACTAATGCCCAGAGGGTGGTGTAAGAGTAGCATAGTTTGTAGTGTTCGGGTAGATCAGTAGTTTAAGGATGGTAGCAATAGGTTAGCTGTTCAATCGGCAGACAAAGGAATGTCACCTAGGTACAAATCTATTGCCCGCCCCTGCTTCATGACTGGTCAGGTGCAAGTCTCAGAATTTATAGGCTAATCATCTCTTGGGCAACAACGGTGAGTACTGTGATGGCAATGCCACATAAAGGGCTTCGATAGCTATTCAGGTAGACCCATGCCTTTGCGACAGGCTCAACTTTTATTGATTACAAACCTCTTTAAAAAGCATTTTGCATAGCTAACCGTGGTGTGTTCTGGTTCTAGAGCACCTTCACAGGCCACAATGGAGCCAGAGATTGTATCTCTGGACACCTTGCCTCTCGCTGCCTGACAATTTTAGGCTCAGGGTTCTGAATGTATTTTTGTATTCTGCATTCTGGTTCCAAGTTTATGTCAAGCACTCCATGACACGTGAATAAAGATCTGTAAATACTTGGAATTAATAGTTCCACTGTCAATCTTATCAGTGATAATATTTTATTAAAACTATTCTGTTGTTTGAATACTCTGAGCCAATAATCAATACTGTATATTATATTTTTTATAATTTCTATAGTATTATTTTGGGGCTCTTAAAGTGCGCATTTCAGCAGTCAAGGGTCACCTTGCCTCACTGTTGGCACTTTGTGCAACCTGAGGGGCAGATTTACAAGAAAGTGACTGAGTGCGTTCCGCAAGCCATTTGGCTGCGGCGCACTGAATCACTTTCAAAGCACAGGGATGCAACATATTTACAACAATATGTCGCATCTCTGTGCTTCCCCCTGCACTGGCGCACAAACTGCTGCCATGCGCCGGCGCAGGCACCCTTGCACCATGGTGCAAGGATGTCTGCGTCATGGGGATGATTGTTTTTGTTCAGGAAGGGTTCCCTTCCTGCACAAAAACAATCTGAAATGCCGTTTTTCAGCTTCTATTTGTGCTGCATTAGCACACATAGAAGTTGAAAAACGTCATTGTTTCAATGATTGTTAATGTGCAGGAAGGGTTCCCTTCCTGCACAAAAACAAGTTGAAATGCTTTTTTTCAACTTCTATGTGTGTTGCATTAGCACACATAGAAGTTGAAAAACGTCATTGTTTCAGTGATTGTTAATGTGCAAGAAGGGAACCCTTCCTGAACAAAAACAATCATTAGAGGTGATTTTCTCTTTCTATGTGTGCTGCAGAATGCAGCACGCATAGAAAGAGAAAAGAAAAGAGGAGAAATGAATACATTTCTCCTCGTTGCCTCCCTACGCCTCCCCTGGGGAGGCGTAGCATTCACACGCATTTCCAGATTTACGATTCCTCGTAAATCTGGAAACGTGTCTGGTTCCATGGGTGTTGCGTGGGAACACCCACAGCAACACCCATGGAACACCCCTTTCACGCAAAGTGCTGCGTGCAAAGGGGCCATATTTACAAGGACAGGAAAAGTCACGCAGGGTGGCTTCTCCTGTCCTTGTAAATATGGAGCAGTAAATTGCGCCACCGGTACGACACAAAAAGTGACGCATCGGTGGCACAAGGGGCTTGTAAATCTGCCCCTAAATTTGTGCTGCAGACTTCAGAAACAAAACAACCCATGACAGGTCGTTCTTAGCAGGCCACACACACTACGTTGGAATGTAGTTGTTACCTCTAACCTCCTTTAGGTTCCAGTGAGTTTCAAGAGTTTCAAGGCACTCTGCGGGGGGGGGGGGGCTTGAGATTTGTTTCCATTCCACATTTAGCATTTAAAAGGTGCTGCTGTTGCTTTGCAGAAAAGCCCTTTGTAATGTGCGCTCATCCAGGTCCCCTGCGGGGGGTTTTATGGCCGAATGCACGGCTGCCCGGGAGTGCACCTTACAGGGAACTGTGATGCCCACCCAGGGCACCCACATTCAGCAAAATGTTGGGTACGCAGAGGGAGCCCCAAGGTCCTGCGGCCCCAGCCAGCTCCCCAGCTACCACCCATTGGGGTGCTGGTGGGAGCTGACTCAGTAACTCTGCTTCCGCTTGGGCGAGAGCGGCATTTTATCACTGCAGGAGCATAGTTTTGTTTCCTGCCCGAGCCTGCCCTGACTCTCCTGGGCAGGGAACTCCAGTGTCCAGAGAGATGGGGTCTCTGTGACGCTGCTGCTGTATCGGGCCCCTGCAGATGGCTTCCTCCAGGCCAGATCAATGGCTCAGGGAAGGGGACCACATGCCCCCCTCACCATATTGTAATTATCGGGGACAAGCCTCACCTCCCCTTAATATTCATTATTAGGCCCCGGTGGATGGGGTCCCTGGACTTCTACAAGGCTCAGGAGGAGAGGCTGAATACTGGCCCCAGGGAAAATGGTCCCCAGGTCCTTATGAAGGCTCGGGGAGGGGGGCACATGCCCCCTCCCCTAAAAACAAAATGCACCGCCCCCCCGGGCCCTAGCCTACATTGGAGGGGGCAAAAAAGGCAGTAGACTGCTGTATTTTTTACCCCTCCCATAAAAAAACAATACACTGCTCCCCTGGGCCCTGGCCCACCATGGAGGGGGGGAGGTGGGAGAACGCTGTATTTTTTTAGTAATTGTTGCTGCAGATTCGTGGTCCTCTGCAGATCCACAGCACCAATTGAAAAACAAATTATATTTTTGTCCCCAGGCCCCTCCACCATGGGGTGGCAGTGAAGGGATACCCATGTTTTTAAAAAATTGTTTTTATAGGACAGGGGACTGGCCCTAGAGTCTTAAAATGGCTATCGCCACATCTTTTCTGATGTGGTGCCAGGCAATCAGATCTTATCTCAAGGTATGTTGACTAAGTCTTGATGGTGAACTCCGCTCTGCTCGCGGAGTTTTCCGCACTCTGCGTTACGCGGAGTTCCGAAAAACTCCGCTTTGCGAAGCTGAGCTTTTTTCCTCGCTCGTGTTCGTCAACGTCAAGTTGGCGAGCGCGAGCGAGGAAAATCCACCTCCTGGCGAGATTTTTCCTCGTTCACAATCGTCAACATCAAGTTGTCGATCGCGAGCGTGGAAAATCAACCTCCCGGCGAGATTTCTTAATGCGGGCGGTCAGATTTCTCATTGCGAGTGGTCGCTTATGCTCGCGAGCGCTCGCGTTGAGAAACTGTCCGTTCGTGTTGAGAAAACTGCTGCTCGAGTAAAAATCTACGTGAGCGGCAGAAAGGAAGCAGCACCCGCTTGCGCTGTGCATGGTGCCGTTCGCGATGATTGCACAGTGCGGACAAGCATCTGGCATTGAAAATCATCGTGAATAGCATTTATCTAACGCACTCCACTGCTTGCGGAGCTTCGCGTAGCGTGGCAGAGGTTTTTTTGCACTTCGCTGAGTTTCGCGTAGCAGAACTCCGCAAACTCCGCCCAGGCTTAATGTTGACACTGTGGATCCTCCGCACCATGATATATCTATAAATTGTGAGCCTTAATATCTCACAAACTACCAAACAGATTTACACCAAATCACGAACAGCATGCTTTCTGGATCAAGATCTAGCTTTCTGCCAAAAATGCTCATGTCAAAAACGGCATATCGGGATGACAACAAGGGCAGCAAAAGGAAGAATAACAGAACACTGCAGCAATATCAGGTGCGGCAGCACAATGACAAAAATGCTCGCTCACTACACCGAAATGGGCCCCACACCAGACGAGCTACACTGGACGATCCTTGAATCTCATGCCAATATAACCCAACAAGCTCTCTTTTCCAAAGAACAATGATGGGTTTTCCGACTTGCCACACACCTAACAGGACTTAACGATGACATCCCTAGGGGGGAGGTGGTACGCTAAAATACTCTCACACCACAATACGTGTGACTCATGGTCCACTTGATTACCCGCATGTGTCCCTTTCCCCTGCCCTTTCCCCTTCCCCAATTGGGTTGGAGAATCATCAACTTACTGTGTCAGGATAGCTCTGCGATGCTTATGCAGCGCCCCTGCCATCCTCAGGCATGTACCCTAATGAGCCAGCACTCACTTATCCTTCTTTTTATGCATATATGCCCCCTACGGGTACAATCAATACTTACGAGCGTCCATCCTCCCTCTTTGCACCCTTGGCAGTTTTCCTTCAACACCATGGGTCCGTGTGACCTTGAACCTCGCGCCTCAGTCTAGGTCCACTCTCTCCCCGCAGCTCCGCTGTGCCGTCTCTTGCCTCCAGACCCCGACCTCCTTCTTGGGAGGTTCGAGGCTGCTGCCCGCTCCACCTGGGACCAGACTGCCTGCAACCACCGTAACCTTTCTCAGCCGTTTTTTTTTTTTCTTAGTTTTTCCCTGTTGTGCCACTGTTATTGTGCCCATCTGTGTCTTGCTCTAATTCCACCACTGTTTTTATTTTCTCGTGCCTGCCTGTTCCTTTCGCCTTTTGCCGCTGCTGCCCCTGCGGCCCCTCACCCCCGGAATTCCCCTGCTCTCGCCTCCCAGCCTCTCCTCCCTCCCACCTCCCCTACTTAATGGCAGCCGCTGCGTGGTCGCGCAGCGGACGCGTGCAGAGGGCACACCGCCGGTGCGCCAAAGGCACGCCAAAGGCAAGCCCATCTGCGCCCGTCCGCGACCCGACCACGGCCAGCGCCAGGAACCCTGGACCTCCCACTACCCATCGCTACGACCCCACCACCCTTCTCGCACTCAACCCGGGAAGACTTAGAGAATGCCAACAGGCCTCGCCAAACACGACCCACGGCCAGTTCTCTTGCCTCCACTGCCGCCAGACACTCACCGCCACCCCGGCCTCCAACACCACCGATGCCAGCACCGGCGACAACCTAAAATGCATCCTCCTCAACGTACACTCCGTACACAAACACGCCATGGAAATCTGGAACCTACTCAACTCTCTCTCGCCCGACATCGCCTTCTTCACAGAGACCTGGACCAACGCATCCTCCGCCCCCGACATCAGCACCGCCATCCCAGACGGATACAAGATCCAGAGGAAAGACCGCCCCAACCACCCAGGAGGGGGCCTCGCCATTGTCCACAAGAGCACCCTCCGCCTCACCACCTCCAGTGAAGCCTTCCCCTCTGCCGTACACCTGCACTTCCAGATCCAGACCTCCCCCAAAGCCACACTCCGAGGAACCCTCATCTACAGACCCCCCGGCCCTCGAACACCCTTCCCCACCACCATCACCAACATCATCGCACCCCACGCCATCGCCTCAACAAACTACATACTCATTGGAGACCTGAACTTCCACCTCGACAACCCCAGCGACCCCAACTCCACTATCCTTCATGACAACATCGCCAGCATCGGACTTAAACAACTCGTCAACACACTGACCGACAGAGCAGGACACACCCTCGACCCCATCTTCACGGCAGGAAACAGCATCCAATTCAGCCACACAACGCAGCCGCCATGGACCGACCACCACTGCGTACAGTTCGCCATCAACAAAACCAAGGCACCCAAACCAGCCCCAAGCCCACCTCGAAGGAACTGGAGCAAGGTTACCGACGAGCAACTCAACTCCACCCTCACCCGAGACAACCACACCTGGGCACCCGACGCAAATGACGCAGCCAGAGAACTCCACACCTGGATCTCCAACTGCGCAGACGAGCTCGCCCGCTACGCAACCCCGACAGACAACGCCCCAGGAAAGCGGCCTGGTTCACCACCACTCTCCAAGAAGCCAGACGCACCTGCAGACGCCTGGAGAAGAACTGGAGAAACACCAAGACAACCGAAAACCACACCACCTACTAGGACGCCATGACGGACTACCACAACTAGATCAGAGCCACCAAGAGGAACTTCTTCCACAACAAAATCCTGGCCAACTCCACCAACTCCAAGGAACTTTTCAGTGTCATTCAAGAATTCACCAACCCACGCAGCGAAGCCACAGACATCATCCCATCCCAAGACCTCTGCGACAAGCTTGGAACCTATTTCCACCTCAAGATCAAAAACCTCTACGACAACTTCATCGACCATCCACCAGAAACACCAGCCAGCCCACCATCTCCAACTGGACACCAATCACGGCCGAAGACACCGCCTCGACCATGAAAAGCATCCACTCGGGGGCCCCCACCGAGCCCTGCCCCCCTCACATCTACCACAGAGCCGCGGCCGCCATCGCACCCGAACTACAACGCACCATCAACACCACCTTCAAAACAGGCACCTTCCCAGATGACTGGAAGCACGCAGAAGTCAGACCCCTGCTCAAGAAGCCCACAGCTAACCCCACCGACCTCAAGAACTATCGGCCCATCTCGCTCCTCCCCTTTTCAGCCAAAGTTGCAGAGAAAACAGTCAACAGGAAACTGACATGATTCATTGAAGAGAACGCCGTCCTCGACCCGTCCCAATCCGGATTCCAAAGCAACCACAGCACAGAGACCGCCCTTCTCGCTGCCACAGACGACATCCGCACCCCCCTGGACCAAGGCCACTCCGCAGCCCTCATCCTACTCGACCTATCAGCAGCCTTCAACACCGTCTCCACCGCACACTAGTCGCCAGACTACACGACGCAGGCATACAAGGAACAGCCCTGGACTGGATCCGATCATTCCTCACCGAAAGAAGCCAAAGGATCAGACTCCCACCCTTCCTCTCCGACCCCACGAAAATCACCTGCGGAGTCCCACAGGGTTCATCACTGAGTCCCACCCTCTTCAACATCTACATGGCCCCCCTCGCAGCCATCGTCCGACTACACGGCCTCAACATCGTATCCTACGCCGACGACACCCAGCTCATCCTCTCCCTCACCAAAGACCCCACCACTGCCAAACTCAACTTCCAGAAAGGAATGCATAACGTCGCAGTCTGGATGACCAGCAGCTGCCTGAAGCTCAACGCCGTGAAGACAGAAGTCCTCGTCCTCGGTACCACCCCTTCTGCATGGGACAGCACCTGGTGGCCGACCGCCCTCGGGAGCCCACCTACCCCCTCAGACCACGCCAAGAACCTCTGCATCGTACTCGACTCATCACTCACCATGAACCGACAGGTCAACGCTGTCACCTCCAGCTGCTTCAACACCCTCCGCATCCTCCGCAAGACCTTCACGTGGATCCCCCCTGAGTCAAGGAAGACAGTCACCCACGCACTCATCACCAGCAGACTGGACTATGGAAACGCACTCTACGCCGGCATCAACAAGTCCCTACTCCGCAAACTCCAGACAATACAGAACACCGCCGCCAGACTCGTCCTCGGCATCCCCCGACACGAACACATCAGCCAACACCTACGAAGTCTCCACTGGCTCCCCGTGGAGAAAAGAGTCACTTTCAAAATCCTCACTGACGCCTACAAATGCCTACACAACAACGGACCCAAATACCTCAACGACAGAATCAACTTCCACGTACCCAAAAGAAACCTCCGATCTTCCAACCTCGCACTGGCCGAAAACCCGCGCATCCACAGAGCCAGAGCAGGCGGAAGATCCTTCTCTCACATTGCAGCCAAGACCTGGAACGAGTTACCGGCAGATATCAGACGCGCCCCCTCCCTGAACACCTTCAGGAAGACCCTCAAGACCTGGCTCTTCGGCTAAACAGATCTGCGGACCCCCTCCTCAGCGCCTTGAGACCCTCACGGGTGAGTAGCGCGCTTACAATTCCCTGATTGATTGATTGATTGAACCTATACTCCAACCGCATTGGATTGGTTACATTAAATAAAATAAAAAATTCCCCCATCGCCCATACGAGCACATCAGGACCCTCTACATTTCAACTGCCTCATGGGTTCTGCATTTCTCTATTGTTCTCCCCAGATAACCCCTTGATTATACTTCTGTGCACCTTTGAGTACCTCTACCCATATACAGTCCCTGCGCCCACGGTGCCTCCACTCCCATATGGCAGTGGGCATGTTTTTCCCACCAGGTCACACCGTTACAAGATAGCGCCCACTCTCCTTCTTCACTCTTCCTTCCCAACATGGCGCCCATTTGTCCCTCTTGCCATGCATATGGGTACGCTCCAGCTTACCTGCATCTCACGTAGTTAAGACCGCCCTGGTACAGATTCAGGTATCCCTGGAGATGTCCAGACGTGGTTACGTCCCGCGTTTGGAGAACCTCCAACTGAGTGAGTACAGAGCCTACTTTCCCGCTATACCTACAAGGCGGCCATTTTTCGGCCACTTTACTAGAATATATTTTTTCTTGGGTATCTGCGCACTTTACCTGCCGCGCACAAACGTGGGCTCACCGCTAATCGTGGCGTATTTCACCTGCAGGCTGAATGCCGCCTGTGGCGTATTACGTCCACCGCCCACTCTGGCAGTGTATTCCCCCAGGAGTTCCTTACCATTTTGTATGCATTGTCACCACCATTACCAAACCGCCACACGATGCATGTGCCACTAGCACGTCTTTTGCCAATTGACTCCCCATCACCTATACAATGGACACGGCCCCTGGTTGCCGGGCCCTACCAGAGCTGATGTGTGGCGTCACACGCCCTGGATCTCCCTCTTTCCTCTACCCCCCCGACTCGATTTATTAACATTGCCATGGAAAAGCTCGCATTTTTCTGCTGCTCTTTGATCATGGTGCATACCAACTGGGGTTCTACCGTTAGCTACCTGGCTACCGGTGACTTCCACCCGCTGCCGGAGGCTGCCCCTGCCTCTCTTTGCTGTCCTTTCCTTTCCACTTACCAGTTATGCAGCAGCACATCGTCGCCAAACCACTCTAACTTCCGATTAGCACGCACGTTCCTGTGCGCATTGACTCTTTCAAAATTAACACTTGTGTGCCATCATGTTACAGGTTCCTCTTACCTCGTCAATTCGAGAGTATCCTAGACGTCACGGTTGAGGCCCAAATGACCTCCCTTTCTAGGTGAGTCCATCTTCAGTGTGAAAGGGACACATGCAAGGGGATACTCCTGCGGTGGGACACCACCACCCGCCCTCGCAGGACAATCCCTTATCTCTGGGCATAAAATGTTTTTTGGCTTTGCCACATACAACGCATGATCAATTAATGAGTGGATTTGCATGTCCTTGAAGATCCACTACAGTTTTGAAGCTGCACCCATGTTTTTATCTGATATCTTGCGACTGCGCCCATCCCTGGGCAACGTACCTCCGTGAACCAAATGTGACTGTGGTTATTTAACCTTGTTGTTTTACTTATTCTTTCCCCTCCAGGTTTTCTCTAGAAGGAATACTGCACTTTTTTCCCTTCTTTCCACATTTTTACCTTCACACAGGACTACGACACGAGTCCAGACTATAGGGGAC
The DNA here is from genome assembly GCA_963921515.1 of Calotriton arnoldi. Lineage (NCBI taxonomy): Eukaryota > Metazoa > Chordata > Amphibia > Caudata > Salamandridae > Calotriton > Calotriton arnoldi. Next base: position 112,135 of record CAWUFW010013501.1, read on the forward strand.
ATGATTTTTACTACACATACCCTAACCGTCCCCCATAGAGTATATGAGGATCCCCCGGTCCTGAAGAAATGCCAAGATCCAACTGGACGATTTAGGGCATGAAACATCGACCATCTCCACCCCACACATCACTCTGAGCTGAAGCAGGTATAATTTTCCCTCCTCAGCTACGACTTTTGTAGTCGGTTGTTTTTATCCATAGCATAGGAACCCAGCGAATAAAATTGTTTTTTTGGGAGTCCTCTAGCTAATTTTAATTCACAATTTTTGCCTCCCATCTCTACTCACTACACATAGGCCCCCATATTACTTTTTCTAGCTTCACATCGGCAACCAGAGAAGACCTCCGGCAAAGAGCCCCCCTGCGGGGCCTGTTGGGCATTGCAGCGCCGGCCCAAGGAGCTGCCCAATGATGAAGCATGACACCCTTCGGGGTGTGTGAGGGCCCTTGCTCCTAATTGGAGCTATTCCATTTTTAGTTTCCTTCCGAAAACCTGGAACACCTAGCATCCATTATCCTCAATCCCCTTTTCCCCCTCCCCCTTCCCCCTTCCTTTCCTTGCCCCCCTTAGGAACTGCACACCTCTGTTTTTGTCAAAGCATAGCTCCCATGTGAACCCATATCCTATGTGACACTAGAAAGTTTTAACTTTTTCTGCCACCAGTCTTCTGCATTCTGGGACATGTAGTTTTGTTTTTGCTATTAATGGCATGCACTTCCCTGTTGCAGCGTTCAAGTGATGTTGGCTAACAAGGCAGATTTGGCTGGGAGTGCCACAGATAGAGCCTGCGAAAGCATGCAGATTTTCAGGTAGTTTAAGGATAACTCAATTAGATAACACTTTTGACAGGGAATGATCTATGTAGACAATACTCTCTGAAAAACTATTATTTCTCAAACTGCTCTTTGTGGTATTATCAAACGTACTACAAAACGTACAACAAAATGTACGTTTTGCCTGTACTTATATGTGCAGAGCTCTCTGCCCGATTGTGGTGTCTCTGTACATTTAAGTATAGTTTTTAGTGGTAAATGTGGGAAGGACACAGGGTTGTTCGTGGGAAAAGCTGCAGACCTACTACTACTAAACGGGATAGGATTAGGGAGGAGTAGTAGGCGTTTAGTGAAGGTCAGGGAGTGGTTTCGGAAGGAATGTCACCCAACCACACAAGAGTAAGCCAATTCCATTACTCTGGGGGTGGGGACACATAATGTACACAATTATAGTAAGGTTACACTTGTTTCAGTTAAGTTACCACAAAGTGTAAACTTAATCAAAAGTTTAACGTGTGTGTGTGTGTGCGCGTGTGTGTGTGTGTGTAACCCATAAATGTGTTTAGAATATTGACAGCTATTTCCTTTCATAGAATATCCACCATATTAGTGCGGGAAATTAATCTTTTTAATGCACCTCATTTGCAAATACTGTTATCTGCCTTTGTCTTTGCATGGTACAAGTGCCGAAAGTTATAATTCTGTCTTGTGTATTGAGGAAACCACTACTTTTGATGAAAATATTAGCATTTTAGCATTATTAGCTAGAAAAAAGTTAAAGGTGCTACAACATAATTATATTTTTTTCAGGCTTCGTTTTACAGAAGAGTTACAAAATGTCTACCAAAAAGGACCACATAAACTTTTAAATCTAACAAAGAAATAGAAGGATAATTCATATTTTTACCTTTTCATTAGCTGTAAGTGAAATTAATTGTGCCTGCTTGGCGGGTGATATTTTGAGTAGGCTGTGCAAAAGTAATTACGCCTGCTTGGTAAGTGACGTTTTGTGTACAAAAGAGCACCTTGTTCAGGGGCGACACACAGAGTTGGCACACCCATCCTTGACCATTGGCCTTGATAATGAACCATCACTGGTAACGTTTTAGCCAAAAACATGATCTTGAAGCTGACAAGCTTTAAGATGCGGATACCTTTAAGCTTTGCAAACACGAGGGTGGGGCCCAGTCAGAGCTTTCCACCACACTAGACCAAGGGAGCTCTCCGAAGACCAGTGGAACCCCATCATGAGCACTATGCCACACTGTGACCAGGCAAATGGAGGCAGGCGCGCAACGCCCATTGGGCTCAAAGGGCTTCAGCCCCCCCGTCGTGTGTGGCAGCCCGAGCTGAGACAGCTTCCCGGGCGCACACACAGCCGCACCCGAGTACTTCACAGGTCTTTAAAAGACCATTTGCGGGGGCGTGGTCTCGCCGCGAATGGCGTGAGACGTGCGCTGAAGGAGCTCCCGCAAGCCGCCACCTCCAGCTGCCTCTAAAGCAGAGCTGGGCGTCCATCGGCACCGCAAATTGGGGCGCACAGGCAGCGGAACACTAGGGGCACCCCCTGGAAAGCGGACCTCCCGATCCTAACGGCTGGATCCGGCGGCCGCCGCCGCCATCTTGCCCCTAGCGAACCCGAGCCTTAGCTGACATCGCACTCCGCCGCCTGCCCTCGCGAGCCTCACGGACGAGCCAGCTGACGGGCGAGGAACGCCTGGCCCTGTGTGGGGCTTCATCGTGCCCGGGGCGAAATCAAGAAAAGAGGGAGTCCCGGCACCCTCGTCTGCGGCGGCCGCCATCTTGGGCCTGTCTCCTCACCCCCCGGAGCTGAACCGGCGCGACGAGCAGCCGCCGAGCTCCCCTTGCATAGAGGCCTCTTCCTGCGCCGGGGGATGAGGCTGAGCGGCAGGCTGTGATATCGGGGGCACCTGGCGCATACTGGCTCCTGGAGGGGCTGACGGTGCCCCCGTGGAAACCCGGCCCCTGCATAGCGGCCCTCCGGCCTGGCGGGCTTGCGGCTGGGCGCGAGCCTGCACTCCTCCCTGCTTCACTCACGCTGCTTCTGGCTGGACTCCGGGGATGCTGACCTCCTGAGTAGGTGAGGTGCGGGGGCGGGAGTTCCCCTGCACATTGTGGCCCCGACTGCCTGACCTGCTTGACCTGGGCCTTGCGTCCCCCTCCCCTGCATCTGATCCTCTCTAGCTGCACACATCGCCAGCGTGGTGAGACTACCTGTGGCCTACTCAAGCTGAGCCCCGGTCTCACCTGTGGACCGCCCTTTGGGCTCCGGAGTGCTCAGCGGATCCCAAGGGTGAGGGACCATTGGTGACTGCATCTCCCGCTGTTGGTGGGCCCCTCGCCTGCCCCGGACCCCCGGGGCTGGACCCTTCCTGGACTGGCGCGCAGACACCTGGTTTGCTGGGCGGTTGCTCCGCTGGGCCCCCTGACTCAAGTGGGCGAGACCTGGGTGGAGGGGTCTCTCCGCCGGCGACTGCCACGTGGGGGTCGACACTCTACGCATCCTCTCCTCTACCTGGAATCAGCGTTCGCCGACGGTGGATCACTTTTTCGCACCCTATCATCTAGTGGCCCCGACACTGCCACTTGTTTTGCTGCCTTGGTCACTGTGATGCGGCATTAGTCCTGGACTTCTGAACGACTTCTTCACCACCCGCTTGCAACGCGGCCCACGACAGCTTTGGCCTACATCACCGGACCATATTGCGATTGGCCTCCCCGGTGACGGGGTCTCTGAGGCGCCATCGACCTCTGCCACGCTGCTAGTCCCCCTCCCCTCCTCCCTTGTAGCCTGCGGATTGCTGCCTGAGGTGCCTCTTGTGGCAGCCTACGCCTTTTCACTCGGGGGCTCCGGACACCCTTGAACGGCGCCCGACATCCCCTTGCCCGCCTTGATCGCCTTATTGGGGATTGGAGGACATTCAGCCCCGGGGGGAGATGAGGCGCACCAAACCGGGGAAGGACTCGGCGGCATCCCAGAGGACAACCCGGTTGCTGCGCTCTGGAATAAACCAGGCCCCGCTGCTCCTGGAGCAATGGCGTCGTCGACCGGAGAGGACTCGATGCTAGTTACGCAGTCCTTCATGGCCAACTTCATGACGGAGCTCAAGTCCGAAATTGGCGCCTTGCGCTCGGAGGTCCACTCCTGTGTCCGGGAACTTAGAAAAGAGGTCACTGACTTGGGAGAGAGAGTAGATGGCCTCGAAAAGACTGTGGATGCCCGGACGGAAGATCAAGAACACCTCTGGCAGCGGCTGGCCACCCTAGAAGAGCAGCACATTGACCTACAACTAAAGCAAGAAGATTTGGAAAATCGGAGTCGCCGCAACAATCTCCGCATTAGGGGGATTCCAGTGGGGGCTGAGGGGTCAGACATCATGACATTTGTCACGCAGCTGCTACATGAAATCTGGGGTGATGACGACGCCTCCCCTCCGGCTCTAGATCGGGCACACCGAGAGTCGGGCCCTTCCAGCCGAAAGGGCCTCATACCAGACATCCTGACCCGGGTTCACTTTTTTACCGAGAAGGAGGCAATTCTCAAAGCGGCGCGCTCCAAATCGGAACTCACCTACAAAGGTGCCACCATACAGATTTTACAGGACCTTGCCCCCACCACACTGCGCAGACGCCGAGACCTTAAACCCATCACAGACAAACTGCGAAGTCTGAACGTCCAGTATCAATGGGGCCACCCTTTCGCGCTTATCTGTCAATGGGAATCTAAACGCCGGATGGTGCGGTCATTCCAAGAAGCGGCGCAACTCTTACACCTCTCCACCACGCCGCCATCTAGCCCAACGCGCCTACCCTCCCACGACCGGGAGCCTGCAAAGCCGTCCTGGTCCAGGATACACCGCTCCAGGAAAACCTCACACCCAGGGGAGCAGTCTGCCTCACAAGCTAAACGAGACATCATCCAACACATTCGCTCTATGAAGTAGAGTCGTTCTCCAACTAGCTCTCGACCTCCCACACCTTGATGGAACTGAAATGCACTTGTGCTTGCCTCACTCTGACGCACCGCCCACATCTGGTATCCTGAAATAATGGGTTGGTGCCCCACTCTGTGTCTGGCGATTCCCCAGCTCCATACATTCGGGGTTGGCGGCACGGGGCTGCCTTCCCTGCTGACACGCTCTTTGTTTGGAGGACCTACCCCCCCCCCCTGCTCCTGGGAGAGTGACTTCTCCGGGATGACCTGTGCCTTTGGGCCGCGCTTATCCCTGGACTGGAACAGGATACTTTGGCCCAGTTGGCCAATGTTGTACTTTTTATATTTTGATCTCTTATTCTCTTCTTTCTCTCTTTCCCCCTCTTTCTTCTCTATCGCTCTCTATGGCGGGTGGGGGTACCCCCCACGACGGTCCCCCCCTTTTAACGGGAGCAACATCCCTCTGCCCTTCCCACCTATTGCAACACACCGCTTCCTGCACTGGCGTAACGGACTGCTTCAGACCCTGACATAACCATGACTACTGTTCCTTGCCTGAAGATACTGTCCCTTAATGTTAAGGGACTTAACTCCCCTAACAAGCGATGCCAGATTTTGCGCTACCTCCTGCAGCAAAACCCGGACGTCATCCTCCTGCGGGAGACTCACCTGCTGAAGGCTGATGTCCCCCGAATGGCTCACCCGTGCAACCCTCTCCAATTTTGGGCTACAGCCCCCACGAAAACGGCTGGAGTGGCAATACTCTGTAGACCTGACATCAGACAGGGGGAATCCAAGGTATTTCGAGGCCATGATGGTCGCTTTATCAAGGTAGGGGTCAGGATTGGACATCGCTCTTTTACGTTATGCAATGTTTATGCGCCCAACCAGGCGCAGGATCCATATCTGAGGGCACTCTTGCGGGAACATATACCACAGGCGGATCCTGCATTGATCATGGGGGGCGACTTTAACATGGTGTGGGATGCCGCGTTGGACCGCAGCGATGCTTCATTCCATGGGACAGGGGCTATGTCCTCGGCCCTCAAGAGACAGATTTCGGATCTTGGCTTACTTGATTCTTGGCGCTACCACTCTCCTGACATACGCGATTATTCCTACTACTCACATGTGCACCGCTCATACTCGCGTATCGACCACATTTTTATCTCCCATGCCTTGATCGGCGAGTCGCTCTCGGCCTCCATGTCCGACATATCTGTCTCAGATCATGCTCATCTTGAACTTCTCCTACGAGACCCGGCTGCTTGCACCCATCGGGCCCCACGGTGGCGTCTACCTCCGCATATCCTTCGGGATCCAGTGGATGTGGAGAGCCTGCGAACTGCCATTGAGTCCTACTTTGCAACTAACAACATCCACTAAACCTCTTTCCCTATAGTATGGGACGCATTTAAGGCCACGATCCGAGGCCACATCACATCTCTAGCTATTGCACGGGCACGAGGAGCGCGCCTCCTGGAAAACAACCTATCTAGGGACATTAAGGCCCTTGAACGACAGGACCAGGAGCGCCCCTCACTTGCACATAAAAGGCGCCTGGCGAATCTCCGAGGCCAACTGCGCTCTCTTCGAACTAATAAAGCTGAATGGGCTCTCTTAGCACTGAAGCAGTGTTATTTTGAGGGGGGGGACAAAGTGGGTAGGGTCTTAGCTGGACGCCTGCGGGCGCGGGCTGCCAAAGCGCACATAGCCAATGTTCAGACAGGCGGTGAAACGCGGGCTACCACCGAAGCGGCTAAACGCGACGCCTTTCATTCATATTATTCGGCACTATATGCCAAGGACACGCCGCCTCCGGGCAGGGTGCAAGCCGTTTTGGACAACTGCCCCTGGACACCGATCAGTCGATACCACGCTCAGCTGTTGGAAGAGCCCCTTACCCAAGGGGAACTTGCGAGCGCTCTGAAGGACTTACCCCTTGGGAAAACGCCGGGTCCGGACGGTCTTCCCCTGTCTTTCTATCGACTCTTCTTCCCGCAGCTTAAGACGCACTTACTGCGTCTTTTTAATTCATTTACTGACACTGATGGACCGTCCCTCTCTATAGGGGCTAGCAGAGATTGCCCTCATCCCCAAACCAGGCAAAGACCCCACACTATGTTTTTCGTTTCGTCCCATAGCCCTTCTTAATATGGACCTTAAACTATACACTAAAATATTGGCTAAACGACTTGACCCTCTTTTACCCGGCCTCATCGAACCTGATCAGGTTGGCTTCATCCGACATCGCCAGGCCATTGGAACATACCAGCCTGTTTACTATCGCTCGACGCGGAGAAAGCGTTCGACCGAGTGGACTGGACCTTCCTTCGAGCTGTGCTGCACAAAATCGGGCTGGGTCCGCTCATGATAGCCTGGATCATGGCTCCCTATCTTTCCCCGCAGGCCCGAGTGCGGGTTAATGGTCAACTCACAATCCCCATCTCTATACACAGGGGCACGCGGCAGGGCTGCCCCCTCTCCCCCCTGTTGTTTGCCCTCGTGGTAGAACCTCTGGCCGTGATGATCCGGCAAGCCCCCGACATCCATGGCATCCCCCTCGGGGGGCCAACAACAGAAGGTGGCTCTCTTTGCTGACGACCTGATTCTTACGCTGTCCCGCCCACACACCTCTCTCCCGGCATTACTCTCTTTGTTGCGGTCCTTTGAACTGGCATCTGGCCTGAAAATTAACCACGAGAAGTCCTGGGCCTTGAACCTTACGATCTCAAGGGAGGAGATCCCCACACTTCAATCCCTCGTCCCTTACAAGTGGGCCACTAACTCCATTCGCTACCTGGGACTCCAACTCACCCCCTCGCTGGACACATGGTCCCAAGTCAACTGGCGGGAGTGCAGGCGGGCGGTTTTGGAGGACATACGCACCTGGAAGCCCCTCACCCTCTCTTGGCTGGGCCGCCTGAACGCCATCAAAATGTCAGTACTCCCGAAAATGTTATACCTATTTCAATGTCTCCCCACCCCCACCCCGCAGCACCAGATTCAAAATCTTCAGCGCGACATTACTAACTTCATATGGGGCGGACGTAGGCCGCGATTCTCCAACAAAATTCTTATGCTCCCCAGGGACAGGGGCGGGCTTGCGTGCCCCAACTTATTAGAATACTACTGGGCCTCCCACCTTCGCTTCATCTCTGAGTGGGTGGTGAGGGAGAGCGAAAAGGTTTGGTTCCATATGGACAGGGCGGTAACTGGACGAACCATCTGGGACCTCCCCTGGCTCCCCCGGACCTCACGCTCCCGTAGTGCCTATATTGCCCTTCCCACCAGGACGGTACTGGACATCCGGGACAAAGTGGCTGTCTCTAGGGGACTCACTACCTTTCCATACCCCCATTGCTGGGAATTTGCTCTTCCCCCCCGGCTGTTAACCCCCAGGTATTTTCTGCCTGGCTGGAGGGTGGATGCAGAACGATCCGGGATCTGTTCCTAGGCGACGCCTTCAAAACTTTTGCGCAATGTAAGGAAGAGTTCCAACTCTCGGAAGGAGCAAGACTCCAATACATGCAACTTCGTCACTGGGTAGTCACGTCTTCCTTAACACAGGCCGCCACCCGTGCGTTCACTCCTTTTGAACGCTTAGTGCGCTCCTTCGACGATTCTAAGGGGCTCATCTCTCGGACTTATCAGATTCTACAACATCCCCCACTTGTGAATCTCCATCCTTACCAACGTCAATGGCAATCGACAGCTCCCTCTGCCATCACTCCCGCTCAATGGAACCGCCTGTGGCGGGACATCCCGAAGGTGTACCGCAGCGTTTCTCAACGGGAAACTGCGTATAAGATTATGACTGTTAGAACCGGGGTCTCCTGTTGGCCAGGGCCTGCGCCCTCGTCCAAGTAGTGACCACCGATTCCGACAAGGTAGCTTGGCGCGAGGCAGGTAGGCACGCCCGAGGCTTTGTGTGAAGTAGTTGTGCAGCACACTCCCACCCTGACACAGTAAAGCACACACAGTAAGGAGACACCACTCCAGTTTCACTTATGAAAACAAGTATCTTTATCTACTTCTTGTGAGGGTTGGTAACGTAGGGTTCTCACAGTATGCAGGGTAAATGGTTGGTTGTGTCCTCAAGTCAGTTCAGGCAACATTTCTTATGCATAGATTCAATGCAGGCAACAAATCTCAGGGAGATATGTCTATGCAAGACAAGCAACAACTCTAGGCCGACATATATTCAATGCAGGCAACATGTTTGATGCAGTTAACATTTCTTAGGCAGAGATTCCCTACAGGTAACCATTCTGGGGCACATATTCAGTACAAGTAATCAGCCTTATGCAGATATTCACTACAGGGTCTCATGCTTAGGTAAATATTCACTACAGGTTCAGAGGGGGCATCTCAGCAGGGGTGCATGTCCCAGGCAGTGTCTACTGGTGTCTGAGGGTGTTTGACCCGGTATTCCAGCCCCAGGAGCCCCCAGGGCTATCCCCGCTGTCCGTGGGGAGGGGCCTCCGCGTGGGCGTAGGCCCCGGACCTCCCCGACTCACCGTTCTAGTCCTGGGGGAAAATTCAGGCCTCGTAGCCGCGCCGGCCCTGGCAGGCGCAGGCCGCCTCCTCCCCAGTCAGCCCGCTCCTTCCTACACCCGGGGCTTAGACTGGGGAAGGCGGAATATCTCCCTGCTCCCGCCGGCCCCTCCGCTTCTTGCGACCCGGTCGGGGAAGGTCAGGGGCTCCAGCTCTCCTCGGTGCCTCTCTCTCCGATGCCTGGGCGGGCTCCGGGCTTCCTGCTCGACTCGGGGCCCGGGAACCAATCCGAGCACGGCTTCATGGGGGCGCGGCCGATGACGTGGCTGGTGCCCCGGTTACCAGGCAACGCTCTCCTTCGCGCGCTCGGCGCGGCCCTGGCAGTAACCGCGGCGGCCCTCCCTTCGCTTCAGGGGCCGCGGCGGTGATCGGGACCACAGCGTCTTCCTTCTTAGCGGCGCCTGGGCTGCGGCGGTGATTTTGGCCACAGCGTTCCTTCTTAGCGGCGCCTGGGCCGCGGCGGTGATCTCGGGCTCACAGCAGCGCGCTAACACAGCGCTTAGGATTACTTGCAGGGTTTAGGCTACCCAGCGCTACACTGACACAGCGCTTAACATTAGCTGAGAGATCTGGGCATTCATCGCTTCGCCGAATCAGCGCTGGGGTTCACTGGCAGGTTTTGGGGCTCACAGCGCTTGGGGACAATGGCGAGCTCCGATAGTACAGCGCTTAGCTGGCACAGCGATTTACAGTACCTCAAGGGGGGCCCCCAGCAGCTGCACAGAGCTTCCCAGTCTCTGCGCTGGTAATGGATGGCAGGTATTAGTTGCAGGGGAAGAGGTTATGGTAGTCCTGGTCAGGCACACTGGAGCTGGCGTCCCTGGTGCCCCTCACACAGGGCAAGGTCAGCAGGCAGGCAGGGTAACTCATCTGACTTGGGGCAGCAGGTCCTAGGATCAGTCGGCCTCAGTAGTGTAGCAATCCCCCTAGCTCAGCAGCCTTCACTCCAGCGGAGGGTCCCCAGGTCCAGTAGTGCAACCAACTTGTCAGGTTTCCCTCCTTTGCTTTTATACCCCTAGGTCAGGTCACCCTTCAAAAAGGCGGCAAGTTCTGGCGCCAACCTGGGGGGGTTGGAAGGTTCTAGAGGAATCTGGGGACTCTGTGGTGTCTGTCTATGGTGACAAGAGGCGGGGCGGTCAAGGTTACAGTAGCATTAAGTCCCAGCCTTATCCCAACTACTAGTGCGCAGATAGGACAGTGGCCTCACCGCAGTAGCAGGGGCCTGTGGCAACCATGTTAGGAGAGAGCACCTGCACCTCAGCACTGTTCAGCAGCGATAAGGCGCCCAAAGTCCTATGTCCAACAAAAATGGCAGTTAGTAACGAGGCAAAAAGGGAAAAAAATGTAGGGGAAGACCACCCTAGGGCTGACAGGTCTAACAATGACGCACCCTAGGGCTGACAGGTCTAACACGCGTCCCCCCCAGACGAAAGTGGGGAGAGCTACCCAACCTCTAGGGAGTTCTCGTCACTAAGGCGGAAGAACCTAGAGAGACCGTCAGCGTTGGCGTGGTCTACTCCGGGCCGGTGTTCCACCCTGAAGTCCATACCCTGGAGGGAAATGGACCACCTCAATAATTTAGGGTTTTCGCCCCTCATTTGCATGAGCCAACGAAGGGGCCGGTGGTCGGTCTGAATCAGGAAGTGAGAGCCAAAGAGGTATGGCCTCAGCTTCTTCAAGGCCCAGACCACAGCAAAAGCTTTTCGCTCGATAGTACTCCACCGCTGTTCTCGGGGGAGTAGCTTCCTGGATATGAAGGCCACGTGTTGATCCAGGCCCTCGTCATTGAGTTGTGAGAGTACTGCCCCAATGCCATGTTCAGGGGCGTCCGTTTGAACAATAAATTCTTTAGCGAAGTCCGGGGCCCTAAGCACCGGAGCAGTGCACAAAGCCTGCTTGAGGGAATCGAAAGCTTTCTGGCAAGCTTCGGTCCAAATCACTTTCTTTGGTTGTTTCTTGGAGGTTAGCTCCGTCAGGGGGGCCACAATGCTGCCATACCCCTTGACAAAGCGACGGTAGTAACCAGTGAGGCCCAGGAAAGCCCTGACCTCCGTCTGGGTTTTGGGGGGCTCCCAGGCAAGGATGGTTTCGATCTTGGCTTGTAGGGGTTGCACCTTACCCCCACCCACCAGGTGTCCGAGGTATACTACGGACCCTTGTCCAATTTGGCATTTGATGGTCAGGCCCGCCTGCTGCAGGGCCTGCAGCACCTCCTGAAGGTGGCACAGATGTTCTTCCCAGCTGCCGCTGAAGACGGCTATGTCGTCCAGGTAGGCAGCGGAAAAGGCCTCTAGGCCGGACAGTACCCGGTTCACCAGCCGCTGAAACGTAGCAGGAGCGTTTTTCAGTCCAAAGGGCATCACTTTAAACTGGAAGTGGCCCTCCGGTGTGGAAAAAGCGGACTTCTCTCGGGCTCCTTCCGTCAGGGCGATCTGCCAGTACCCGGACGTGAGGTCGAAGGAACTCAAATATCGGTCAGGGCCCAGCCGATCAATGAGCTCATCCGCCCTAGGGATGGGGTGAGCGTCCGTCTTGGTCACAGAATGTAATCCTCGGTAATCCACACAGAACCAAAGTTCAGGTGTGGTGCCTGGTGGGGCCGCTTTGGGTACCAACACCACCGGACTAGCCCAGGGGCTACCTGAAGATTCGATCACCCCCAACTCCAGCATTTTAGCGACCTCACTCTGGATGCTGGCCTTCACCTTATCCGACAGCCTGTAAGACTTGGTTTTAACAGGGGGGGCTGTCCCCCGTGTCCACATCATGGGTACACAGGTGGGTAATGCCGGGAGTGAGGGAGAACAAAGAAGAGTACTGCTCCAAATCCTGGCGGCAGTCCCTCTGTTGCTCCAGGGTCAAGGACGGGGAGAGAACCACTCCCTCCACCGATCCGTCTTTCTCTTGGGACGCCAGAAGGTCCGGAAGAGGCTCGCTCTCCTCCTCGCTCCCATCGGTCACCATCAGGAGGGTAAGCTCAGACCTCTCCTGGTGTGGTTTGAGGCGGTTGACATGCAACACTCGGTGGGGTTGCCGTGGGGTCTTAAGATCCACCAAGTAAGTGGCCTGGCCCTTCTTCTCCAGTATATCATACGGGCCAGTCCATCGGTCCTAGAGGGCGCTAAGCTCTCCGGGCTCCATGACCCACACCTTCTGTCCAGTATTCAACTCCACAGGACGGGCATTCCGGTCATACCATTCTTTCATGACCGCTTGGCTGGCCTCTAAGTTCTCAGATGCCTCTTTCCACAGTCCAGCCATCTGGCTGCGGAACGCCAACATGTAGCTCACTACATCTTGGGGAAGCCTCCTAGGAGACTTCTCCCAGCCCTCCTTCACCAAGCTGAGAGGCCCCCTGACAGGGTGCCCGTACAGCAGCTCGGGCGGGCTGAAGCCCACCCCTTCTGCGGCACCTCTCGGTAAGAAAACAACAGGCAGGGCAAGAGGACTTCCCACTTCTTCCTCAGGCAGACTCCTGATCATGCCTTTCAGGGTCTTGTTGAACCTCTCAACAAGCCCGTTGGTCTGGGGGTGGTAAGGGGTGGAGAACTTGTACGTCACCCCACACTCCTTCCACATGGCCTGCATATAGGCGGACATAAAGTTGGAGCCCCTGTCTGACACCACCACTTTGGGGAAGCCCACCCGGGTAAAAATCCCCATCAGGGCCCGCACCACCGCAGGTGCAGTGATGGTCCTCAGAGGGATAGCCTCCGGGTACCGGGTGGCGTGGTCCTCCAGAACCAGGATGAACCGGTGTCCAGAAGAGGTTGGCGGATCCATAGGCCCGACAATGTCGATGCCCACCCGCTCAAAGGGGGTACCAACGACCGGTAGTGTTTCCAGGGGGACCTTCAACTTGGTCCCGGTCTTCCCACTCGCCTGGCAGGTCACGCAAGTCTTGCAAAAGGCATCAGAGGCAATCCTCATCCTGGGCCAATAGAAGTGTGGGACCAGACGAGCAAAAGTCTTATCTTGGCCCAAGTGTCCCGCCAGGGGGATCTCATGCGCTAATTCCAACAAAAAGGCCCGATAGCATTGGGGGACCACTAATGCCCTTGATGACCCATGCACCGGAGCCTTGGGCTCACTGTAAAGGAGGCCGTCCTCCCAATAAATGTGGTAGTTTCCGGAAGCATTTCCGGCTGCTTGGGCTTCGGCCTGTCGCCGCATGCCCTCAAGGGTGGGGCACTCCTTCTGTGCTCGGCAAAACTCCTCCCGGGTAGGCCCTCCTTCCACCTGCCACTCTGCAGGGGTTGGCAAGTCCCCCCACGGGAACAACGTCACCCTCCGAGGACTCCGGTGCGACCACCGCAGGTGCCCCATCCATCTCACGTGGTGCGTTCTACACAGCGTTTTCCTTGCTAGCAGCCGGCTGGGCCATTGTCTCAGGCTCCAGCCCTGGTTGACTCCCCTTCCGGGCAGCCATGGATCGTGTTAGAGCACATGGCCATTCTGGTAATCCCAGCATCTCTGCGTGGGCTTTGAGCTCTACCTCCCTCCAGGCAGTGTGCTCAAGATCATTTCCTAACAGACAGTCAACTGGCATGGCAGGGCTCACCGCAACTCTCAAAAGGCCTGAAACCCCTCCCCACTCAAAGGGAACTTGGGCCACGGGGTAGTGACCCATACTGTTGTCAGCCATCACAACCGGGTGGAATACATCAGGAATCACTTGCTCCGGGGACACCAGCTGTCTCCTTACCATCGTCATGCTGGCACCTGTGTCCCTCAGGGCCTCCACCCCCTGCCCGTTGACAAGGACCCTCCGCCTGTACTTGGCAGTATTCGAGTGTACCTGGGTCCGTGGGACCATCTCACTGTCTCCCAGGGACACTAGGGTCAATCCTGCCCACTCACCCCCCTTATCTAGGGACAGCTCCTCCCCCAGGGCTACACTCGCAACCCCGGGGTTCTTACCTCCAGTAGGGGCTGGGGTCCATTTTCGACACTGGGGATCCCCCTTGTAGTGTCCAACCTCCCCACACTCATAGCACCGGAGAGTTTTGGGCTGCTGACTTCTGTCAGGATAAGTTGGTTTCTGATAGCCAGATTGGGGCTGGGATCCAAACCCTCTCCCTTGCGGTCTGTTTTGGGGGCCTTTGGAGAACTCCTTTTTTTTTATCTCCCCCTCTCTCTTCTGGTGGAAACCCTGTCCACCCTTTTGGGGTCCCCCAGATCCCTTGTTGGACACCCTGGTACTGACCCAGGTATCCCCTCCTCCGCAAGTTCCTCGGGTCGGTCAACTTGCGGTCAACCAGGTGTTGGCGCAGCTCTGGAAAACATTTATCGAGAAAGTGCTCTCTTAAGAATAATTTATACAGCCCTTCATAGTCAGTTACCTCACTGCCCCGCACCCAGCCCTCCAATGCCTTCCTAGCGTAGTCCAGGAAATCTACTCAGCTCTGCGTGGGGAGTTTGTGGCTATTTCTGAACTTCTGTCTATACCTCTCAGGAGTAAGACCAAACTTCTTAACCAATACCTCCTTCATAACAGGATAGTTGGTCTGTTCTGCCTTGTCTAATGTAAGGAGCGTGTCCCTCCCCACCGGAGGCATGTACCTATATAGGCTACCCCCCCAGTAACTCTCGGGGACCCCATGGGCTCTCAAGGACACCTCGTAAGCAGCTAGCCACTTGTCAATGTCGTCCCCCACATTAAAACTGGCCACCACATCTTTAGGCATATAGAACCTGGACTCCCGTGAAGCTTCAGTAGGTACGCTGCCACCATTCGTGTTGCTGTTA
The DNA here is from genome assembly GCA_963921515.1 of Calotriton arnoldi. Lineage (NCBI taxonomy): Eukaryota > Metazoa > Chordata > Amphibia > Caudata > Salamandridae > Calotriton > Calotriton arnoldi. The sequence goes on from CAWUFW010013501.1 coordinate 127,170, forward strand.
GCCCCTATGTGTAGGGCTCTGATTTCCAGCTCCTTCAGGCTGAGCTCATGGGTAAGCTTTCTTTCCTCCATAGCCAGCCTCCTCTCTTCACGCTCTTTCTCTAACCTGGCAAGCTCTAGCTTAAGCTGTCTCTCCTCCCTCCTGTCCTCTAATTCTTCTGAGGACAAGCTCCTCACTGAGACACTACTGCCTGCCCTGGAACGTCTTCCTGGCAATACATTATCGCTAGTATCTATGTGCAATAGGTCCAGCTCTCCCGGGGCGTCACGCTCTCCCTGCCCCTCGTCCCCTCTCCCTTCTGGGTGGGCCAATGCCCATGCTCTCAAGGTTTTTTGAAGCTCCTCTCTCTTGGCGCCTCGCTTGAAGAACACCCCTTTCCCCTCGCAGAACCCCTTGAGCTGCGCCACCGTGTACACTTCCAGGTTGGCCAGCTCGAATTCCATCTGCTAGTTAGGGCCTCAGACGTTTTCAGGGAAAACCACTAGGACTTAGACAACAGGCTTTAACCAAGAGCACTTACAATCAGGCAATCAGGGAGAATCTCGAGCTTGCATTACATCAGGTGTAGAATTGTGGCGCCCACTGAGTCACCGTAGGGTGCTGCACAAGCACAAGTCCTAATCCCACCGCTGAACACCAATGTTAGAACCGGGGTCTCCAGTTGGCCAGGGCCTGCGCCCTCGTCCAAGTAGGGACCACCGATTCCGACAAGGTAGCTTGGCGCGAGGCAGGTAGGCACGCCCGAGGCTTTGTGTGAAGTAGTTGTGCAGCACACTCCCACCCTGACACAGTAAAGCACACACAATAAGGAGACACCACTCCAGTTTCACTTATGAAAACAAGTATCTTTATCTACTTCTTGTGAGGATTGGTAACGTAGGGTTCTCACAGTGTGCAGGGTAAATGGTTGGTTGTGTCCTCAAGTCAGTTCAGGCAACATTTCTTATGCAGACATAGATTCAATGCAGGCAACAATTCTCAGGGAGATATGTCTATGCAAGACAAGCAACAACTCTAGGCTGATATATATTCAATGCAGGCAACATGTTTGATGCAGTTAACATTTCTTAGGCAGAGATTCCCTACATGTAACCATTCTGGGGCACATATTCAGTACAAGTAATCAGCCTTATGCAGATATTCACTACAGGGTCTCGTGCTTAGGTAAATATTCACTACAGGTTCAGAGGGTGCATCTCAGCAGGGGCGCTTGTCCCAGGCAGTGTCTACTGGTGTCTGAGGGTGTTTGACCCCGTATTCCGGCCCCAGGAGCCCCCAGGGCTATCCCCGCTGTCCGTGGGAGGGGTCTCCGCGTGGGCGTAGGCCCCGGACCTCCCAGACTCACCGTTCTAGTCCTGGGGGAAAATTCAGGCCTCGTAGCCGCGCCGGCCCTGGCAGGGGCAGGCCGCCTCCTCCCCAGTCAGCCCGCTCCTTCCTACACCCGGGGCTTAGACTGGGGAAGGCGGAATATCTCCCTGCTCCCGCTGGCCCCTCCGCTTCTTGAGACCCGGTTGGGGAAGGTCAGGGGCTCCAGCTCTCCTCAGTGCCTCTCTCTCCAATGCCTGGGCGGGCTCCGGGCATCCTGCTCGACTCGGGGCCCGGGAACCAATCCGAGCGCGGCTTCCTGGGTGCGCGGCCGATGACGTGGCTGGCGCCCCGGTTACCAGGCAACGCTCTCCGCGTGGCCCTGGCAGTAACCGCGGCGGCCCTCCCTTCGCTTCAGGGGCCGCGGCGGTGATCGGGACCACAGCGTCTTCCTTCTTAGCGGCGCCTGGGCTGCGGCGGTGATTTTGGCCACAGCGTTCCTTCTTAGCGGCGCCTGGGCTGCGGCGGTGATCTCGGGCTCACAGCAGCGCGCTAACACAGTGCTTAGGATTACTTGCAGGGTTTAGGCTACCCAGCGCTACACTGACACAGCGCTTAACATTAGCTGAGAGATCTGGGCATTCATCGCTTCGCCGAATCAGTGCTGGGGTTCACTGGCAGGTTTTGGGGCTCACAGCGCTTGGAGACAATGGCGAGCTCCGATAGTACAGCGCTTAGCTGGCACAGCGCTTTACAGTACCTCAAGGGGGGCCCCCAGCAGCTGCACAGCGCTTCCCAGTCTCTGCGCTGGTAATGGATGGCAGGTATTAGTTGCAGGGGAAGAGGTTATGGTAGTCCTGGTCAGGCACACTGGAGCTGGCATCCCTGGTGCCCCTCACACAGGGCAAGGTCAGCAGGCAGGCAGGGTAACTCATCTGACTTGGGGCAGCAGGTCCTAGGATCAGTCAGCCTCAGTAGTGTAGCAATCCCCCTAGCTTAGCAGCCTTCACTCCAGCGGAGGGTCCCCAGGTCCAGTAGTGCAACCAACTTGTCAGGTTTCCCTCCTTTGCTTTTATACCCCTAGGTCAGGTGACCCTTCAAAAAGGCGGCAAGTTCTGGCGCCAACCTGGGGGGGTTGGAAGGTTCTAGAGGAATCTGGGGACTCTGTGGTGTCTGTCTATGGTGACAAGAGGTGGGGCTGTCAAGGTTACAGTAGCATTAGGTCCCAGCCTTATCCCAACTACTAGTGCGCAGATAGGACAGTGGCCTCAACGCAGTAGCAGGGGCCTGTGGCAACCATGTTAGGAGAGAGCACCTGCACCTCAGCACTGTTCAGCAGCGGTAAGGCGCCCAGAGTCCTATGTCCAACAAAAATGGCGGTTAGTAACGAGGCAAAAAGGGAAAAAAATGTAGGGGAAGACCACCCTAGGGCTGACAGGTCTAACAATGACGCACTGGTACTACACTCCCCTTCGTTTGCACAAGATGTTTCCCACCTCCTCCCCTTTTGCTGGAGATGCTCGAGCTCCCCGGGAGATTTTATCCATATATGGTGGGCCTGCCCGCTCTTGACTCTATTCTGGAAAGAGGTTCTTAGTCATATTAAGGTGGTGCTTGGCTTCCCCCTGCCTGACACTCCAGTTACAATTCTCCTAGGCCTCAAACCCGACAATCTGCGCGCACTCACCCGTAGCGATTGGCATATCGCCCTCCACATGCTAGGTGCCGCTAAACAGCTCATAGCCTTGTACTGGAAAAAAACTGAGCCCCCTCCCATTAACATTTGGTTCACGCGTCTGTGGCACATAGTAACTATGGAATTACTCACCGCGCGCTTGCAGTCTCGCGACACTCACTTCACCAAAACATGGCAGCCCCTGGTCACCTACCTTTGTAAAATGGAACACGCACGTCTTCTGCCCCCAAAGCTCCGGGCTCAACATCTCTTTGAAGACGCTGTGTGCCCACCTGACTTTGACAGAGTCTCTACAAAATCAGTCTGATCCTGTCCCTCGTCCACCACTGCATTCCCCGAGGGGCAAGCTGAATGCCCTGCGCCTCTGTCCACCCCCCCTCCCCCACCTCGCCGCCCTTTCTCTCTTAGATATTGTCATGGACCGCAATTCTTGGACCTCATACTCATTATGACTTCTCCCCCCTGTCCCCTCTTACATGTCCTTGACCCTTTTGCAGTAGCTTTTTCACTCTCTATTCTATACGTCCCCCTTACACGCCTCCCTGCCAACTACCTCTTTTCTTTCTTTCTTCAAGTTCATCTCTTTTCTTTCCTATCCACGTTGAATTTGGGTCTTCTTGTTCTCTTTGCCTAGAGGCTTCTTCGCATTGAAATTCTACGCAGTGCCCCTTGTCCTACGCGGCCGGCCCGCCATGGGTTGTAGGCGACTTGCTGTGTAATGTCTGCCTTGATAACCAACACTTGCACGTTATATGCCTACCCTAAATCACGCGGCCGGCCCTGTAAAGGGTTGTAGGCGACAAGCTGTGTACAGGTAGACCCTCCCCCTGGTTTTTCCTTTAAAATAAAAACAGATTTAAATCAAAAGACCATTTGCTTGTTAACTCCTTAACCACGGCGCGAATTCCGCCGCGGTGCGGGAGTTTTAATGAGTGGGTGGGGCTGCGTCGGCCAACAGATGTGCGCAGCACTAGCCAGGTAGTGCTCGCGACGGCCGTTGGCCGACGCGCGCACGGAACGGGTTAATGAGGCTTTGTTGTTATTTCACCCCTTCCTAGAGCCCCTGCATCTCCACTCTGCCTACTGTTGGAAGAATTAGCCCCCCCCCCGAAATTTTTTCTTATCCTCCCCCCCCCGAAATTTGGCTCTAGTTGCGCCTCTGAATGGAGGCCAGGCCCAGGGGCCAGAGACCGACTGGAGCTCTGAACGTAAGGCCCAGTTAGGGGTTCCGACCGTGCTTCAGGAGGGGATGCCTCCCCAGGCATGCAGGCGTGTTTGACGGGGAGACCATAGGAGCATAGAAAGCCCAGCTGGGCATGCTCCTGGGTGTTCTGGCTACTTTGGGCTCCGGTGTGGCTATCCCCAAGCAAGGATAAACTGGGCAGAGGTACCATTGGAAAGAGGAGATTTTCCTCCTCTTTCCAACGATACCTCCCCCAAGACAATCAGTGCTCAGGGCTGAGATATGCCCCTGAGCACTAATTCAGTGAAAGTAAAACAAGCCCATCACCTCGTTTTGCTTTCACTTTTACTGGAATGAAGTCAACGTGCCTTGCGCGCCGATCGTCATCACAGAAAAAAAACACTCAGACTGCACAGGAAGCTCTTCCCCAGCAGCCTGAGCTAAAATAAAATAAAGGATTCCCTCTGGTGTAGAGCACCATAGGGGCCTTTATATATGTCTCCAGTGTTGTCCAAAGGGTTAATTACACCAGTGTAATTGATGTCATTTTCATATTTTTGCGTAACAAAATCTACGCAAAATTACTGGAATTATGCTATTACTCCACAATGTATAATTACGGGGAGGAATTTTAACGCAAGCTTACCATTCGGGTAATTTTTTAAAGCATGCGGCCTTTCAAGTAGAATGTTTACCAGCATGGACCGTTCGGTTAATTTTTGAGCACTAAATTACAAATCGTAATGCAAGTGGCAGTGTTTTCAAAGCGAACTGTAATTCCTTTAACATGGGCAGTCAACAAACATTTCAGGTAGATTTTCCCATTCAGGAATGTTTTGAGCGCAAAACTATGAGGGACATTGTGTAGAAAGGGCAGGGACTTAAGCAGCACAAGCTGATGACCCACACTTACTGGGAATTCCTCCTTCGTGAAAAATAACTGGAATCCTCAATCGATATCACCAACAGGGCTCAGTGAGTTACTTAAGAAAGTGGATGGCTTTTTGGGGTGGCCGATTGCCCACCGCAAGTAATAATAACATTAAGTTAGGGGCCGTTTACGATGTTGGTCGGACGAGCATTTGACTGACATCGTAGCGGAAATGGGATCGCCCGACAAGGAGTCGGCGGTCCAGCTTTCCATATTATGATGCGACCGCCTCCACGTCGGTCAGAAAGTGTGTGTTTTCTATCGCAGCTTAGGCTGTGGGCTGCAGCACAAGCCTGAATAGAAAAAGTACACTTTTAAAACATCCATGCACCGTGCGGCAGTCATCATGCGGTGGCTGCCACACAGGGCATGGATGTTTAGGAGGGCACAACAGGTGCCCCCAGGCCTCATAGCCAAAGTCACTTTCCGACAGCCTTTCCATGTCGGAAAGGCCGACATGGAAAGGCAGTCGGAAACGGACATCATAATTCTGACGGTGGTGCATGAGCATGCACCACCGCCATTTGGGGGTTATCTGTCTGACCGATGCCCTGATGGGCTCCGTGATCCCGTTTGAAGTGGAGCAGAATTCCTCTTAATATCTTAATACGGCGGTCGTATGGAAACCTCTGATGTCTTCGAGCTGCCGGATGGCTCTCCGCCTGACATCATAATGAGGCCCTAACTTGTCGCAGTGAACTCCAAAATCACTAAATTACCCTGAGCCATCCCCCCTCCCCCCCAACACCCCAGTAGCTATTCAAGAGAGTAGACAGGCTTAGCTTAGGGCAATGTATAAGTATTTATGCAGTACCAAAACTGTAATAATGTCAAAAAAACAAACAGTCAAAATCCCAAAAGGAATTAGAAAACTAGAGTAAAATGTAATAAACAAAAAGACGCCAAAACATCAAAAAAAACAATAAGGGCACTTGCAGATATGGACTTTTTAAGTGTTAAGTAAAAAATAGTATCAAAACTCACTAATTGCCAATAATAGTCAATGGAAGCACTAGACCTGGACATAAGCATGATTTCAGGCTGGTCGCGATGAAGTGCTGTTTGGATACACCAAGCAGGTTTGTCCCGTTCAAAGATTTTGACTTCTGACATAGGACCTGATTTAAATATATGTGGTCAGGCCAGGGGGTGGAGGTCCCAACAGCCATATTTAAAAATTTCTGTTGGGCTAACGGACATTTCTAGCATTCACAGGAACTACCGTCAGGGCGGTTCTTGCGAATGCATTGTAACTTTGACGTATGGCTCTGTCAGATATGACGGAGCCGTATGGAAAGGTTACAACATTTTTTTTTTATTTTCAAAAATAAAACCCCAAAGTGGGATTTTGTTTTTGAAATAAAAAAAACAATGCCCTCCCTCGCCATGGGAGTCATATCCCATGGTGAGGGAGGCGGTTTTTTGTTTTTACTCCCCCTTACCGCCAGGGTTTTCCTGGCGGTTATGCTCAGTAAAAAAAAGTGATATGTCCCCCCATCTAAATTGGGCAGGCTGATTTAAAGCCAATTTTCTGTTGGCCTTACTTCATCGGGCCATTGGAGAAGTTTGGCAACGGCTGAGACAGAGTAGTCCATGACCCTCAGAGTCCACTTTTTTGTCCTGGGAATGAGAGGGAGCAGGTCCAGTCCTTCAGAGCTCCTCTCAGGTCACAGACAGCAGATACAGTCTTCTTCTTTTGAGAGTTCTAAGGAGGGTTCCTTCAGGTACTACATTTATGGTTGACACTAGCCAGTGGGTGGGGTTGCCACCAAAAAACCAATGGGGAAAAAGTTCCCGTGGCAACCCAACCCAGTTTTTCAGCAGTTCCTGTTTGCCATACTGCAAACAATCACACAGTGCCCCTCATTCCTAAAATCCAAGATGGGGAAACACTTTCTTCCTTGTGCAGAGCTCTCCACCCAGAGGTGTGAGCAGGGAAATGAGCCATTCCCTCTCCTGTATCCACTCCAAACCAGTTCTGGTTTGGTACCAGCCTTTCTAGGGTGGGCAGTGGACACAAAGGCATTCCCCTCTTCAGGTCTCCCCTCACACTAAACTATGAATGTGCAAGCTTCACCTATCCCTTTCATGTTAAAGAGGTTCCTGTCCTGGGCCCAACCAATGTCCTTCTTGAGCTGATGGGGATCAAATACCACACACCCAGTTCATCATGTCACCAGACCTAAGCCATTCTTCTGTTCTGGGAGCAGTGATCACACCTCATCATTGCCTAGTACCTGCTGGGCAGCTGCTGGAAAGCTAATGTAATTTAGCCTCCAGGAGCTTCAGGCAGGGAAAAGGTTAACTTTCTAAATGTTACTTTCCTAAATATGAAAAAATTACTCTTCACCAATGAATTGGACTTTTAATAAATATGAAAAATAGTCTTTGAATTAACTTTGTAGCCGTTTTCTGTCAAAAGTTACACATTACAGTTTATAATCTGTACTTTGACATTTTCTAGTATTTAGCTACAGCCCTGCCAGTAGAAATTGCATTTGTGGCACCGTAGTAGATGGCACACTCCATGCTGCAGTCCACAAGTGACATTTAACTTTGTCATGGGTGTATTTCTGCACCATATACTATGGCCTTATAGGAAAATTAAATGTCAATTAAGGTTAAGCAATTTTGACCTTTATGAAGCGGGAGCAGAGGCCCTTTACTCCGAGTTAGCAGGGGTAAAGTGTACAGAGTTCTAAATCTAGAAAAACACATAGGGCAAACATTGAAGGCAAACCACACAAAAGAAAGTAATTCCTTAGAGTTACTCACACCTGTCGGCGAAGGATAAACCCACACTGATCCATTCAGTGTAGTGAACATGCAGCCTCAGACATGTAAGGTTAGTTGAGATCCATATTACTCGATCTTGTGTGGCTGAACGTCACTTGTCCTTCTAAGAAGTTGTGCGCAAACCACTGGGGGCCGCATAACTGGTTCGCATGGAAGAGTGTTTTTTATTATCAGAATTAACCAGACAAATTGCTTCACCAACGAGGAAAAACCATGCACTACTTTCCACAGAATCAAGAAAGAGCTATCAGTCTTTCAATTCTTAGTGTCCAGGCTGGGTGAGGTTTCCTGTGTTGAGTCAAATTAAATAAAAGGCTTCACTCCTGGCTTTGCAACTATACTCCCCCCGGAACCCAAAGACTTTGGTTGCCCAGAAGCTCCTTGGTGGGTCATAGAAATGAGGCAGCTGGATCTTTAGTTGGCATCGTTCATAGGCAGAACTACAGCAGCATCTCATTGTCTTCGGTCCTTCAACTTTCTTTCTCAATTAATGAAAACATTCTTGGCAAATGATTTTACTTTGGTTCAACTTGCACCAGTCCAAGAATTTCATCTTAAGCGACACAATACGAATGCCCTCGGCCGTCCCTCTTAATCATGGCCCCATTTTCAAAAACCAACAAAATAGAACTAGAGTCCTAGTCCATCATTCGTAGCAGAAATACTCAGGTGACCGGGCTGCTTTTAACACTCTATTTTGTTCAAAATAAATGCTTCAGAACCCCAGGACACTCAGGAGCATCAACGGGTGTGCCGAGGGGCAGGGGCTGGTACAGGCAGCAGCTTGTCTTGCAGCAGACCCTCAGTGCAATCCCAAAATCATCAGGATGGAGTTGCTTGTAAAGGTCACCATTCTGCAGACATTTGTAATCTAAAAACCTAGAAAAACATGTCATATTCTAATACATTAATACTCATAACAATCAATGCAACACAGCCACATCAGTGCGCTAGATCGCCCAAGCATGATGAGATACAAATATCATAATTACCATTTAAAAATGGTCTGTAACCTTATGGTGAGTTTTCTGCTCGCAGCATAGAGGCTGTTCCCATAGTCCAGCTTGCTTGTGATGAGGGCATCTGTGATGGTTTTCTGGGTATTGATCGGGAGCCATTGAAAAATCTTACCCAGCATCTTCAGGCTATGAAGGCATGAGGTGGTGAAGGCTGTGACTTTGCTGTTGATGATGAGCCTGAGGTTCTTGGACTGGGTGGTAGGGGAGGGTGTTAGTGGAGCTAGCAACCTAGTAGTTCCCACAGTGAAGCACTCTTCCCAAGATCATGATTTTGGCCTTGTTGGTGTTCAGCTTCAGACAGTTGGTCTTCATCCAGTGGGCAATTTCAGTCATGCAGGCATTGAACTTGATCCAGGTACTGTGCGTCTTGTCTGTGAGGGAATTAGTTGTGTGTTGTCAGTGTAGGAGTGGATGTTGACGTCATGAGAGGGTATGATGCTGGCTAGAGGGATCATTTATACGTTGAACAGGGTGGGGCTCAGGGAGGTTTTTTGTGGAACTCCGCAGAGGAGGTTGCGGGCATCCGAGGTGTACGGTGGCAGGCTGAATAACTGGGTCCTTCCAGTTAGGAAGGAGACTATCCATCAGAGTGTGTCCTTGGATTTGGATGTCATGTAGATGTTGGAAGCGGATTGGGACAGAGACCGTGGCAAGCTCTGTGGAAAGGTCTAAGAGGATGAGGGCCCCCATGTCTACTCCATCCAAAATCATGTAGATGCCATCCAAGGCAGCGATGAGGGCAGTTTCCGTGCCGTGGTTGGGTCTGAAACCAGACTGAGTGGTGTCGAGGAGTTGGTAGCCATTGAGGTATTTGGTGAGGCATCTGCTGATGACTTTCTCCAAGTTCTTGGCCAAAAATGGTAGCAGGGAGATCCGTCTGTATTTGGCGAGTGTCAAAGGGTGTACGGAGGGTTTCTTCTGCAATGGGAGGACAGTTGCATGTTTCCAAGTGTCTGGGAAGGTCACAGGAGAGGTGGAGGAATTCAGAATATGTCAACAGGGCGCTGATGTGTTGTGGTCCTCTGGATTAGGCGTGGTGGGCACAGGGGTCCGATGGGGCCCCTGAGTGGATAGAGTTCACAGTTGCGGCGGTTTCTTCTGGGGTGATGACAGACCATGTGGTTAGCATTGGTTCTTTGCATAAGATCGGGGGGCATTTTGTGAGGTCTGTTTGGTCCGGTTGCAGGTTGAAGTTGCTGTAAATGGTGGAGATAGATATATTCTCGGGGTCCGATATGGATACCTTAATCTAATCCTGGGTTCTCTCCTAGGCCAAATTATGTGATACTGGGCAAATAAGTATTTCGATATGTTTCTAATTTCTTATGTCCATTCCTTTGTTTTCTTCCACAGCATAGAAATTATTTAGAGATTTGTCTTGCTTACGTACCATTCATGCTGCTTCTATCGAGTACAGCACACTGGAACTTGGGCTTGAAGAGATGCTGTGGCTTCCCTAGGAAACCTTGAAGGGGTTCAGATGTTGAATGAGCAATAAAGATACCCTTAAAGTGTTTGTCTTCTGGCAACAATTGCTACATTTTCAATATCAGGCAGCTTCTTTTGGCGAACTTCTGCTAATTATTTTAGCATGGACTCATCTTTGCCATGTTTATTCTCCTTTCTCTGAATCCAAAGGGTAGGGGTTGTGTAGTTTTTGCCTAGTGACAATTTCAGTGGTAAAACAGTAAACGAGAGTGTAAGGGGAGAAAGGAGCAGCATGTAAAAGGTTTTCCAGCACACATGTAAAAATAAAAAATTTGTGTTTTACAAACAATCTTTAAATGCATTTAGAGATATCCCAGCAGCATGTGAGGTGCATGTGAGTCACAGTGACTTTTTATCCTGAAATGTGATGGAAACAAGTGCTTTAGTATTGTCAAAATCTGCTTCTTTTCAAGGTACAGGAAGTATGCAGGCTCTAGAGGACGTTTTTGTCTGAGTGTAGGCAGCATCTAGGGATGAGGAACACTAGTTTGTCCTTAAGGTATTTGGAGGGTTTTCAATGGATTGATTTGTGGGTGAGCAGAGAGTTTTAGAAGTGATAGAGGCAGGATTTGAGCTGTTTGAAGATAATGAAGTCGAGAGAAGTCGGTACTTGATTCTGGAGTTGGTTCCAATGAGGGGGATGAAAGATGGGACATCTTGGTGGATAGAGGTAGTGGGATCGAGCTGAGTTTGAGGATCACTTATTTTACTTTAGAGCTGGGCATAAATGCTCTAGATCAGAGGTCTTCAAACTGTGGGGCGCGACCCCCATGGGGGTCGTGGAGTCCTAGGAAGAGGGTCGCAGATTCCCCAGCTTCACTTGTCCCTGCAAAAAGACAGCCATCCTGGGAAGGCTAATTAAGATTGTTATCAGCTGCTTCCCTGAATGAAAGGCAAATGTGCCTTATCTGTTAATCTGCAAGTGTAAAGGATGCTTGGGAGCAGTTCTGGCTCTTTGTGAAGACAAAGATGTGTTTTTTTGAGTGAAACTGCAAAGAGTTAACAACTGGGCTGAGAAGTTCTTGCTTTTAATTTTAACTGCATTTACACCGCCCTCAGTGCCCCTAAAGAGGTGTTGAAGGGACAGTTATGTAAAAAAAGAAAACTGCATTATATACGCTCTGGTATTATTAAAACCTACATTTCGAAAGCACCATTTTATTGTAAAACTATTCGCACGTTTTGCAGCATTCTATCTTACCCTGTGTGTAATGCAAGTATAAAAAATTGACTTACATATTCACAGTGCTTTCCGTCACAGGCTGTGACTTCGTAGCACTAAAAATACACATCACTATTCTCCACTGCACCAATCAAGATTTAATTCTGTGGTTCTCTGGTTACACACAGACCTCTGCAGTGCATTAACTAATAGAGGTTTCATAATGTACTACAGTGCATTTCCCACTGAGCAATAACTTTTTTTATTTATTTTTCATTTACGTTGCCCATTATTTTATATGTAGATACCTAAAGGTGAAAGACCTAAAAAACGTATAGAATATTTTGGGCTTATTTATGAGAGGCTTGCATTGCCAGAGCATCACTTTTTTTTTTGATGTTCCAGTGGCGCAAGCATCTCAACCATACCTATGAGGCAGTGCAAAGTCACCCTGCATGGCTTTGCATTGCCTCATAAATATGGAGTAAGACATAGCAGCGCAAGTCACTGCGTTGCCTTACTCTGCGTCGAGGAGGTGTTCCATGGGCTTTGCGTGGGGTTCCCACGCAAAGCCCATGGATTTTGATGCTGCCCCATATTTACAAAATCACGGAAACGTGGCCAGCTCCAAAATCTGACGCCTCTCCAGTGGAGGCGTAACGAGGAGAAATGTTTTCATTTCTCCTCGTTTTTTCCTTTTTCCATGTGTGCTACATATTGCAGCTCACATAGAAATAGGAAAACGCCCCTCAGGATTGTTTTGGTGAAGGAAGGTGCCTCTTCCCGTACAAAAACAATCCTGCCTACGTTGGTGCTAGGCAGCAATATGTGAAGGTAAAAGGACTAGAATGCACTGTATTTCATAAATACGGTGCATTCCTGCCCTTTCACATTGGCATAGGGCAGCGCCGCAAGAAGACTTGCAGCGCTGCCCTATGCCGATTCCTCATAAATGAGGCCCTTTGTTTTTCAGCTACACCTTTGGCTACACCCCTACGCTCAATGACCTTTGGTTTGCTAAACACTGTTTAATATAATTTCCCCACCGTAAAAATTATTTGCTGTGGTAATTGGGGGCTGTTAGAAATGGGGGGTCTCTAGTTGGCAATGGTTTGCACCTTCGTCCAAGTAGGTGCCCTTCCTTCTAGTCAGGGTAAGAGGGATACACTACTGAAATAACCCCTGCTCACCCCTTGGTAGATTGGCACGAGCAGTCAGGCTTATTTCAGAGGTAGTGTGTAAAGGATTTGCACATAACCAACAGTAATACAGTGAAAACACTACAAAAGGACATCACACCAGTTTAGAAAATATCCAATACTTTATACATTCAAAACAAGACCAAAACGATAAAAATCCAACATACAGTACTTAAAAATATTCACTTTGCGGGGAGCTGGCATCGGTCGGACCGGACTGCGGTGTGGGACGGGGCAGTGTGTCGCAAGACTTACAAGCAGTGCCCCCAAGCCACGGTGCGGTCACGGTTGTCGAAGTCAGCGACGGTGGTGGCGAAGTGAAACGAGGCGGTGCGGAGTGTGGTGCCCACAGGTCACGGTGCAAGCAGCAGCTCGGTGGCCATCGTCAGTGAGAACGGGGTTGCGGTGCGAGATGCAGCGGTGCCCTCTGCGGTGCCTTCAGGACACGGAGCCAGCAGCGGAGTCAGTGACGGAATCGGTTGCTTCCCCCCCTCTGTGGCAACTGAAACCACGGATCCAGAGGCGGTACCCAGAGGTCAGTGAAGTCTTTGCAGTCCCTGAGACTTCAGAACAGGAGGCAAGTTCTACTTCAAGCCCTTGGAGATACTCAGCAACAAGTAAAGAAAGTTCAGTCCAGTCCTTTCACTGCCCAAGGCAGAAAGCAACTGCAGGCCAAACCAACAAAGCAACAACACAGCAAAGTTGCAGTACTCCTCTTGGCAGTTCTTCCAGCTCTTCTTCTTGGCAGGTTCCTTGATTCCAGCGAGTTCTAAAGTTCTGGGGTCTGGACCCCAATATTTATACTCAGTTTCTCTTTGTGCTTTTGGGCAGAGAGTGCCTGTGCCCAGCCCAAACCAGTGCCATCCTCTCTGGCCCAGCTTCCTGGCAGGAGGTGGAGACAGCATTGTCCAAGGCAGGCTAGGCCCATTCAGGTGCAAGGAAATCTCCTCCCACTACTATAAATACAGCCCAAGTCTATTCAGCCCAGCCCTGACTCATCCAGGAAAGGCAGGACACACCTTGACACCCCCCCCCCTCCAGTGGCTGTCTGATGAAAATGCACATCCTGAGCCCCTGTCACTCCAAAGCCAGACAGTCAATCCACAAACCCAGCAGAGGCACACAGGATGGCTAAGCAAGAAAATACACACCAGTGCATGTCCTACTTTTAATATACACAGCACCCTGCCCACAGGGATAACTTGGGCCTACCTTAGGGGTGACTTACATGTAAGAAAAGTGAAGATTAGGGCCTGGCAAGTGGGTGCACTTGCCAGGTCGACATGGCAGTTACAAACCGCGCAGACACTGCAGTGGCAGGTCAGATAACGCTTTTCAGGGCTGCATGGGTGAGTGGCACAATCAGTACTGCAGGCCCACCAGCAGCATTTGATTTCCAGGCCCTGGCACCCTCAGTGCACTTTACTAGGGACTTACTAGTAAGTCAAACATGCCAATCATGGAAACACAAATCCATAATACAATTTACAATAGGAACACTTGCACTTTAACACTGAACAGAAGTGAGAAAGTGCGCAGAGACGCTGAACCAGCAAAAACAGAGTCAAAACTAGGAGGTCAGAAAGGAAAAAAACATACCAAAATCTAACAGGGGCATTTATGGCTGTCGATAGATGTTGATGATGAGGAGAACCAGTTTCTAGAAAATTTTGTCAGAAGGGGTCCTTATGCCTAAAAAAGGTTTGACAAGGGAGTCTCGACATCAAAAAGTTTGAAGACCACTGCTCTAGATTCAGTGATGCAGTTAGAGCTAAGGGCACTATAGACGACAAAGGAGATTCTTGAAGAAATCCACACAAGATGCAACAGAAGTCAAGAAAGAGGAGACGTGTAGTGAAATCATAGAGAATGGGAAAACAAAAGAAAACTACTGACAGCAAAAATGCCAAACATGTGTTTTTGTTTTTATGCTCAACTATTAAATGAAGTAAGTAAGAAGTGGCCAGGTTGCACTACAAACTCGAAAAGTAACATGCCAAGAAATAAATGAATACAGAAAAAAACATGCTAGTGGACATGGCAATTTTAATAGAAAAGAAAAAAAAAGAAAAAAGCAGGGAGGATGTGAGAGAGCAGGTAACTCCCACGTACACAAAAAATTCAAGCGTAAAAAGAAAGTTGTTAAACATATGAAAGTTTCCACATTTTCACACTGACCGGGTTGGAAAGATAGTTCAAAAGCTTCCAGAATCAGAACAACCTCCTCCAGCCAGCAGAACTGGACCACACACCAGGGATGTGAAGAATGACTGCCCAATATATAATGACATCCCTTACCATTTATCCTCTGTCATAAATACTGGTACTTCATAAGAGTGCTGTGAAATTTGAAGGGAGCCAATTTCCACACCCATTACTACTTGTGTGCTTTGCGTTTTGCAGTACGATCACCTATATGATGTGTTTTACTTAGTGGTGGCGGAACTCGCAGAGTTTCACTCCACGAAATTCTGCTGAGTAACATAAAAACTACATTAGATTCCACGGAGCTCCTGCGAGCGGGTGGAATTCAGCATGTCATGCTGCTAATGCTGATTTTTTTTTTTTGTGCCAGGACCTTGTTCTGTACTGTAAAATCAGCGCTAACTGCACCATGGGGTGCACCAGAGGGCGCTGCTACTTTCTGCCGCTCGCTTAGATTTTCTACTAGAGGAGCAGCTTTCTCAACACAAACGGTCGCGACCTGCCGCGACAGCCCACATTGAGAAATCTCACCGGGATGTGTTCTAGTGCCTGAATCTCGCGCTAAGGGACGCAAACTCTTGCTCGTGCTCACCAACTTAACGTTGGCTAGCCACGCATAAGAAAAAACTCTGCCACATGTTGTTTGGCGGAGGTTTGCCTGAACTCCGTGCTCCAAGCAGAAAAAGGAGTGGGCAAAACTCTGCGAACTCCGCTGTCAGAGTGGAAGTTTTTGCACACCCCTAGTTTTACTGCGACTGAGAGAAGGCAAACCCTCATCACGACACACAAAACCCTCCACATTACAATTTGCGAATGCTGGTGATACATTTGAAGGTAAAATTGTGTACAGCATGTGATAACAGGGTGATTGCATTCCAATGCTCATTTGTGCTCCAAAAGTACTAAACTGGGAGATAAGCCCAGGTTTTCGGTGATTGTTATGTTTTTTATGACCTATAATATTAATCATTTCTCCTTTTTGCACTCTAATATGCACTGCATAGCCGTTGCTTTAACCCACTGAAGTTAATAAACTGGCCTTAACTGTTGGTTAATAGTTGGCTCCTAGGCCTTCAAACCTACGTTTAAATGACCCGAGTTCTTTGTTGTGAGTATAGTGGTTACCAAACTCCACAAAATACTGTTAGGTTCTACAAAATATAGAAATTATTTTAAAGTATACTATGTAACAAGTTGTGTAATAGAAAAAGAGACACTCTGGATAGCACATGGAAGACAAACACACGTTTAATGCCAAATAGCTAATTTCTGCAATGCTCGCTTCGTTTTGCAACTTCGGAATGAGGCTACTCTTACTAGGACGGTGGAGCTACAATGTGCAATGCAAAACACAGGACAGCAAAATAACCAGGGGCGGCACCTCTGTTTGAGCGGAGGAGCGCCGCCCCACTTAAAAATTCCCCCAGAGCCCAGAGATCAAGATAAAATGGTAATTCTTTATCATTTTATTTTTCATCCTCCCTTCATGAAACGAGTGTCAGGACAGGGGCGGGCCACTGCTGAATGGCAGCAGCAGGGAGGAGGGTGGGCAGTATATGCACTTTTCAAAGTGCACATGTCCTTTTGGCCAGCCGTCTTGAGACGGCCAGCCAGACATGCACACTTTGAAACCTCTAACCCAGCTGTCTTAAGACAGCTAGGTTAGAGTAAGTGCAGGGCGCTGGGGAGCGCTGAGTGAGACCGCTCCCTCCAATCAGGTCCCTGCTCTCACCGCATCAGAGCAGTGCCAGGATTGGTCTAGGGAGTTTCTTGGTGGTGGCCAAGCTGCTGTCCCGAGAGGTCAGGAGCAGGAGGTCCTGTCGTAAAGTACGTTTATTTTAAATATATTTTGAGTTTATTTTCACATGCGCACCCATTTATTTTATAATTTTATTTGAGCATGCATGCACGCACGCACGCCCGACCGCGCGCTCGCCCTCCCATTGATGCTAGCCGCCATTGAAAAAAACAATACAATTAAAATACATTAGAGTGTGCAATAATGCTAATGTTTAAATACATTTTAAGCAGGTGTGAAAACACAATTGCAATTGATTAAAATAGACAGTGACAGCAATTATAAAGGCACATATTTGAATTTATGTTCTGAAGTCCCTCTTTTTCATGGAAAGGTGAAGCCAATGCAACAATTCAACAGCATACATTCATATTATTTCAGTTTTGAACACTTCATTGACATATGCATCATCATCTCCAAGGGTATCAAGCGGATATGCAAGGCAACATCTTTATTATTGCAAGCACATTGGATGATGCACATGCTTAATTTAATCAAAGTATATAATGTTATTATAACAGGAATAACTACAATCTTCATCTATCAGTTCCCAAATATTCCTAATAACTAAGACCAGATGTTGCCCTGGTTGAAGTCAAAGCGATCTTTAATCACATGCAATTTCTTCATACTATCCTTAATCTGATCAATCTGTTAGTGACTGCTAAGGAAGGTGTCAGGGAGATGAGTGTAACATTCAGACTCTACTATCTTACAGACCCCTCCTTTTGCTGCAAGGATATGATCTATGGCCATTCTATTCTGCAAGACGTGGTCTTCTGAGCATCTAAATGATCTGTAGCAAGCCTAGGGAAAAGGTGGTAGCACTGCTACTTTCGAGTATCTGAGTATTTTGTCTAGTCTCTAGGATGGCCTGCCCTACATCATAGTCAGAAAACAGAATGGAGAAGAATCTGTTCATTTTGGAGACCTTGCGGTGCACCTGCTGGAGAGAGTGAACATCAGACTGTCTGATGACGGGGAGTATTTAGCTAGGATAACAGACCCCAGCCCATTCTCGAGTCAGCTAGGGATAGGCTTTCTTGCCAGAGATGAAATGTGCATTGTGTTTTTAAGGTTGATGTTTGTGAAAACATTTAGCAGTGGGAAGACGATATTCAGATGGGCTTGCGGAAATATGTACGGTCTCTACAAAAATGTCACACTCACCTTGGCCCACAAAGACAATTCAGTCAGTGGTTTCTCAATGTTCACAGAACTGCATCCTTATGAAAAAAGCTAGATGAGTAACATCAGGTTTATAATAACCAGGGGGATTGTTGTGCTCCCAGGCCCTGCAAAGACTCAGGGAAGGTGCTGGTGCATTCTGTCAGTCTGATAACTTGATAGAAAAAAGGAAAGATTTTGCTGTAGGACTCTCCACTTAAAAGCACACCCCGGAACATCAGCAGGCAAAATTGTACAGATCTGGCAGGAGTAAACATATTAACCGTTTGGTAATATTTCTCAAGCAACAAAACGTAGCTGTTTTTGTACTCAGAGCGGTGCGTCTAATCAAGGACAGGTGCAGTACAGTTAGCAAAAAAACGAACTCCCCATTCCACAGCAATGAACCTAGACACTGTGGGCAGAGGCATCAAGTCAGATCTACACGAGTGGTCCAGTATCCATGAGAGATGGCTGCTTACCTCAGACAGTGGTGGTAACAAACAGGGGGGATGAGGGCATCATTTTTCAGCCATGGAGGTGCAGACAAGCAGGCTAGGCTCTAGAGATTCAACCCACAGTGGCAGATTGGGGAACCAAAAGCAGCAATTGTAAAAATGCTCAAACCAGCCCTGCTCCCTTTTTAGGTTGAGCATAGGCTGCACACATGCGATGTCTGCAAGACCTGTAGTAATCAGTATATGGAGTGTAATCCCGCCTGCTGCTTGCCATTGGTTCACTCCAGCGTTGCTCTGCTTTCCTGACTCATTATTGGTTGGTGCTCCCCATACGTCACTTCCGTTTTATGGCAAGCAGCACCGACCAACTACAGTTTAGTTACACTGTAGGTCTGTATCTGTATCATTTAGGGACTACTTCCTTTATTTATTTTAATTGCCAAGGTGCATGCTTCACAGGCTGCCACGCGAATAAGTTTAATATGCACGGGCGCCACACTTCATATTGTAGCACGATGCCCACTTTTTACGTTTTTATTACCATGTCAGCCGCTTCACGGCCCACAATGCGCCTTACGTTTATGTACACGGGCGCCGCGCTTTGTTTCAGCACGGCACCCGCTTGTTGTACAGTCGTTGTCAACTACTGTAAGCATTTCTTTCATGTACTTCATTTTTTATCCCTACGAAAATAGAACCATTATATTAGGTTCTTTAGTTCAACGTGATCGCTTTCCATACAGGGACTTGTTTGAAAACTATATCGGCAACATGGCTCTGCTGAGTCTTTTTACGTTCTCTAGTGAACAGACTCACGCATTAGCCTGAATGGACACCTTATAACAACAATGCTGATACCTCGCACACCATGCCGGTAAGCATCCGTATAAATTTGTCCTCACAACATCAATATTCAGGACGGGAGGACACCATAGGCAGAGCATGGGCCATTGATGGATCAAGTAAGTGAACGCAAACGTGTTTTCCAGCGACTAAGTCGTGCTATTTTTAACAACATTGCAGCATTAGATAACTTTGTTTTTGTTAAATGAAGTGCTGCATTGGTAGATCACCCGCCTCTTCCCCACGTCCTATGGGGCTCTTCCAGACCCTCATTAAGGTATGCCTGCATTAATTTTGAACTTATATTGCATTGGTCCTCTCCACTGGGACAAAAGGTGTTTCCTTTTACTGTAGGGGCACAAATGTTTATCTTTAACACAGTCGCCCTTTTATCATGCGGTTCACTATTCTCGTGTGGCTGTTTATTTATATCCGTGCTGCACTATCACACCAAATTATGACGGCTTACGCAAACTGGACCCGAAGATATCAGAGCACTTTAAATTACCACAAGTTGCATTACAGATGGAAACATTCAATGTACAGCCAGGGCCAATGCCGAAACTCAAACCTGGTTCCCCAGCTTCAAAGTACACTGCTCTGGCCATTAGACCACATCCTCCCACTGCTACCTCCTCTCCTGTTCCTCCCACTTTCCTCCTCACGTAGCACCATGTTTGTGTGTCTGATTGGTCAGTTACTGACCTATTTGTACCCTATTTACCTATTTGGCCGAGCACTCCCTCCTGGGCAGAGCATCCCTCTGAGGGATGCGCAATTCATACATGCCACAAGGACCAGTCATCCTGCACATTCCATCCTAGACAACCCCTGCTACCCTGGGCATTCCCTCCCAGATCTTCACTCCCAGGCCTGCACACTTCACGTTCTGCCTTTCTCGACCTCCTGCCACCCCAGTCTCTATCCAGTGTAGTCCTGCTTCCTACTCTTTCGTTTCCCCCCCAGGCATCATACAGAGCTACAGCACTTTCTTGTGGCTGCAGTAGTAAGCACTATGCTACACCTCCAGGCAAACAGAAATGTGTGTGTGTTTGTGTGCATGTGTTTCTGTGTGCGTGTGTGTACTCCCAACTGTGCGTGCCTTCACCTCTCTGTCCAATTTACCACATGATCCGAGTTAAGTGCTCTTGTTACTTGACACCCGGTGACCCCTGGTGTCAGTGATTCTGTAACATCTATTACGTGTTTACCACTTCATGTTTGTGGGAAGTAACAATCTCTTGTCATGAGGAAAGGTCAGCTGTTACGAAGTACAGGCAGGGCTGGAGCATTGCTGAAGAGACAGCTTGCATCATGCTTGCATTAGTGCCTCGTTACAGTTGTGATGTTATAGTGGTATATGATGAAGTCAACTAGGAACCCAATGACTATTTAAGATGCACTTGATTGAAGCACACTCCACTATGCCTCTTGCTCCGACTCCAACCGCCTTGTGTGTACCTGAAAGTCCAGCCCAACCTTCCATCCCAGAATATTCCCTCCTTACCATTCTACATTACATCATCACATTATCACAGTGGTACATGCCATAATTGTACCATTTGCAACGCCAATAGCTCTAACTTAATCTAATGCGAGACCGACTGCATTGCAAATGCTTGTTTTTCTTGCTTTTTCTTTCCATCCATCCTCTCTTTCTCTATTTCCTCTTCTGTCCTCTCTCTCTTCTCCCTCTCTGATCTCGCTATGAAGCCACCCCTGTGTCTGCCACAGTCAATCTGGGTTTGCTGGGGAAAGTGACAGAGGCACTAACAATGGTCCCATGCCCAATGGAATACAAGACCAGTCTGGCCGTGCCCACTGACTGGCAGCAAGGCAGCAATAGGAGCAGCTCTGACAGATGGGCTCGTCCCGGGGCTTGAGGCAGGGGGCTGGGGCCCAGAGATGAGCATCAGTGGGCATGCATGTTGGGGAGGGGTAGCATGCTTGCACTGGGATGAGTGAACCCAGCCTAGAAATGCACAACACTTTTTGTCTGTGTTGATGATGAGCAGCACCATGTCGGGACCATGCCAGTGAGGCTGCCGAGTGCATGTTCTCTGGTGCGTGCAGTCGCCAGACCGTAGGGAATGGAAGACGTCAGTCGGGTGACCATGTAAAGCAGCTTGAACCTGAGAATGGAAACTGTAAAGACAGTGCATGCAATTTCTGCCATATTGGAGGACAGCATCATCATTCAATTGTAACTAGTTTAGAAGCCAAGATGGATAGTGTTAGATTTGGGGGTCTCTAGTTGGCAGAGGTAGGTACCTTTGTCCAAATAGGGACCCTCGAGTCTAGTCAGGGAAAGTAGGTACACTCCTGAAATAACCCCTGCTCACCCTCTTGGTAGCTTGGCACGAGCAGACAGGCTTAGTTCAGAGGCAGTTGTAAAGCATTTGTGAACACATACAGTAATCAAGTGACAACACTACAAATGGACACCACACAGGTTATATATTTATAAAAATAGGTATACTTTATATAGATTTATCACAAGACCATAAACGGCAAAAATAATCCACAATACTGTTAAGAATGCTTAGTTCTGATCAAAAGGCTTAATTCAAGGTTCTGTGCGAGTCGGTAGCCTCCTCCGGCTACGGCGATGTTGAGAACAAACAGAGTCTAACAAATCCAGCTGACCGCGTCGAGACGGGCCAACACAGCGTAGACAGACTCGGTCACAGTACCTTTACTTGAAGCGGCAGGCACGGGCGTGCGAGCCGGATGGCTGTTCGCCGCGGTCGCGATGCAAAAATGGAAGCGTTGCAGGACGCGTTGTCCCTCGATGGGGTGCAGGCAGCGGCTCTTTGACATCGCCGAGACGGAGTCGGTGAGACCAGGGCCGTGCGTTGCAGGGCGAGACGGTGCTTCGATGCGGTGCTGGCAGGTTGCGGTGCGGCGACGGAGCCGGATTCAGGAGCTGGCGTCGATCAGTCCGGACAGCGGTGCGAGTCGGGCGGTGCGTCGCAAAGCGTGCGAGCGGTGCCCAACTCCGGTGCGGTCACAGGACTCGAACTCAGCAGCAGTGACCGTGTCGGTCGGACCAGTTCGATTCCGGCGTAGCGAAGCGTTGCAGGACGCGTTGTCCCTCGATGCGGTGCAGGCAGCGGCTCGTTGACGGAGTCGGTGAGACCAGGGCCGTGCGTTGCAGGGCGAGACGGTGCTTCGATGCGGTGCTTACAGGACACCGAGTCGGTCGTGAGAGTCGGTCACAGCTCCCTACCTCTGTAGCCACTGAAACAGAGTTTCCAGCAGCAATTCACAAAGGGGGTGAAGTCCAATGGTCCTGGGACTTCGGTCAGGGGGCAAGCTCTCTTCCAAGCCCTTGGAGATCCTTCACAAGTTGATGAAAGTCACAGCAAAGCAAAAGTTCCTTTCTCCTTTCTTTGGCAGTCAGGCAAACCACTGCAGGCCAATCCCCAAGCAGCACTTCAGGCTTAGGGATAGTCTCTCCTCAGTTTCTTCTTGGTTCCGCTCCTCAGCAAAGGTTTCTTCTTGTTCCCAAAAGTGATCTAATTTTCCTGGGGTCTGGGTGCCCCTCTTATACCCTGATTCTCTTTGTTCTCTGGAGGCAGAGAGGCCTCTGCCTAGTCCAAAACCAGTTCTGGTCAGTCCTGGAGCACTTTGTTTTTCTGACTCCTTCTTTCCTTTCAGAATGTGGGGCAGAGTGCTCAGCCGCCCGGCAGGAGGTGGAGCCAGCATTGTGGAAGGCAGGCACAGCCCTATTCAGACCCAGGTGCAACTCCTCCCTCCACTCTGGATGCAGATCTTTCTATTCAGCCCTGCGCTGACTCACCCTGTCTCCTGTAGCCACCCCCAGCCCCTGTCACTCAATCTCCAGACAAGGAATACACAACCTAGCAGAGGCAGGCTTGGATAGTTAGGCAAGAAAATACCCACTTTCTAAAAGTGGTATTTTCAAACACAGAATGTCAAAACCAACTTCACTAAAAGATGTATTTTATCATCCTGAGTTCAGGCATACTAAATTCGTTTTTCTACCATGTTCCCTGGGTCAGTTCTGACTATAAGGTGTAATAGTCAGTCTGCCCATTCTGGCCTATGGGGAGCAGGTAGCCTTGCAATAGTGAAAACGAAAATGGCTGTAATTCACTATTAGGACATGCCACACACACCAGGGCATGTCCTACCTTATACTTACAATGCACCCTGCCCTAGGGCCTACTTTAGGGGTGACCAACATGCAGTAAAGGGAAGGTTTAGGGACTGGTAAGTGGGTGTACTCACCAAGTCGACATGGCAGCCCTAGGCTGCACAAAGGCTCTGCGATGGCAGGCCTGAGACACATTTTACAAGCCGCTTCTGTGGGTGGCACAACCAGTGCTGCAAGCCCACCAGCGGCATTGGATTTACAAGCCCTGGGCACACTGAGTGCATGGTACTAGGGACTGACAAGTAAACCAATCATCCAATCATGGAGTCACTAATACATATATCAATTAACGATAAGGAGCACTTGCACTTTGGCACTGATTAGCAGCGGCAAAGTGCCCATGAGCATCTAGTCCAGCAAAAACATATCGGCAACAGTGGAGGCATTACGAAAAAATGGAAGGGAGACCCACGCCAAGGATGCCAGGTCTAACACGTGTCCCCTCCAGCTGAAATGTGGGGAGAACTATCCTACCCCTAGGGAGTTCTCATCGCTAAGGCGGAAAAATCTGGACAGTCCATCAGCATTGGCGTGTTCTGTACCAGGGCGGTGTTCCACTGTAAAGTCCATCCCCTGTAGGGAAATGGACCACCTCAACAGCTTTGGATTCTCACCCCTCATCTGCATCAACCATCTGAGGGGCCTGTGGTCTGTCTGAACCCGGAAGTGAGTCCCAAACAGGTATGGTCTCAGCTTCTTCAGTGCCCAGACCACAGCAAATGCCTCACGCTCGATAGCACTCCATCTCTGTTCCCGGGAAGTAACCTCCTACTGATGAAGGCTACAGGTTGGTCTAGGCCCTCCTCATTGATCTATGATAGAACAGCCCCTACACCATGCTCTGAAGCGTCGGTCTGAACAATGAACTCATTGGAGAAGTTGGGTGCCTGGAGCACAGGCGCCGTGCACATGGCAGTCTTCAAGGTGTCAAAAGCTTTCTGACAGGCGTCAGTCCAAATCACTTTCCTGGGCTGCTTCTGGAAGTCAGCTCGGTCAAGGGGGCAACAATGCTGCCATACCCCTTGATCGAATACCCGGTGAGTCCTAGGAAGGCTCTCACCTCTGTCTGGGTCTTGGGGGCTCCCAAGCCAGAATGGTATCAATTTTCGGTTGGAGGGGCGCCACCTGGCCGCTCCCAACCTGGTGTCCCAAGTACACCACAGAACCCTGCCCAATCTGGCACTTACTCGCCTTGATTGTGAGGCCTGCCCTCCGCAGCGCCATCAACACTTCCCAGAGGTGACGCAGATGTTCTTCCCAACTGGAACTGAACACTGCGATGTCATCCAGGTAGGCGGCACTGAAATCCTCCAGTCCAACCAACACCTGGTTGACCAACCTCTGAAAGGTGGCAGGGGCATTCTTCATCCCAAAGGGCATCACCCGGAACTGGTAGTGCCCATCTGGTGTGGAGAATGCTGACCTCTCTTTGCCCCATCAGTCAAGGCGATCTGCCAGTACCCAGACGTTAAGTCAAACGTGCTGAGGTACCGCGCAGCCCCTAACCGATCTATGAGCTCATCAGCTCTGGGGATGGGGTGGGCGTCAGTCCTGGTGACGGAATTGAGTCCCCTGTAGTCCACACAGAACCGGAGTTCTGGTGTGGCACCAGGCGCGGCAGCCTTTGGAACCAAGACCACTGGGCTGGCCCAAGGGCTGTTAGAGGACTCAATCACCCCTAGCGCAAACATCTTGGAGACCTCCTCCTTGATGCAGGCTCTGACCCTGTCAGTCACCCTGTAAGCCTTGTGCTTCACAGGAAGACTGTCCCCAGTGTCCACATCATGGACGCACCAATGAGTGACACTGGGAACCAGGGAGAACAGGTCAGGGAACTGTCCCAACAGTTGGCGACAGTCACCCTGCTGCTCAGGTGTCAGGGAGGTAGAGAGGTTTACTCCCTCCACTGATCCATCTTGCTCTCGGGCTGACAGGAGGTCAGGAAGAGGCTCGGTCTCCTCCTCCATTCCATCATCTGTAGCTAAGAGCATGCCCACTTGGGACCTCTCCAAGTGGGGCTTCAGGCGGTTCACATGCAGGAACCGCAAGGGGTTCCTGAGAGACTGCAAGTCCACCAAATAGGTAACTGGACTCTTGCGCTCCACCACCGTAAAAGGGCCGGTCCACCTGTCCTGGAGCGCACAGGGCTCCACAGGGGCCATGACCCACACTTTCTGACCAGGCTGAAGCTCTACCAGAGTGGCATTCTGGTCGTACCACCGCTTCATCTCCTCCTGGCTGGCTTCAAGATTTGCCTCAGCAAGTTCTCTGAAACGCCTAGTCTGGTTCCTGAAGGCCAGCATGTAACTGTATACATCCTGGGGAGGTTTCCTAGGAGATTGCTCCCAGCCTTCCTTGACCAAACTCAGAGGTCCTCGCACCGGGTGTCCATAGAGGAGCTCAAAGGGACTGAACCCTAGAGACTTCTGTGGCACCTCCCGGTATGCAAACAACAGGCATGGTAAGAGGACGTCCCATTTACGCCTCATGGGTTCTTCCAGACCCATAATCATGCCCTTGAGGGTCCGGTTGAATCTCTCAACCAGCCCATTTCCTTGAGGGTGGTAAGGAGTGGTGAACTTGTAAGTTACACCGCACTCCTGCCACAGGGACTTCATGTACTTGGACACGAAGTTGGTACCTCTGTCAGACACCACCTCTTGAGGGAATCCCACACGTGAGAAAATTCCCATCAGTGCCCATCCCACCACGGGGGCCGTCACTGTCCTCAGAGGGATGGCTTCAGGGTACCGGGTGGCATGGTCCACCAAGACCAGGATAAACCTGTTGCCCATGGCTGTCTTGGGGTCCAGTGGCCCCACAATGTCAATACCCACCCGTTCAAAGGGGGTGCTGACCACAGGGAATGGCTGGAGAGGAGCCTTGTGCTTCCTCCCACTCTTTCCACTTGCCTGGCAAGTCTGGCATGTCCTGCAGTGAGTGGCGGCACTCCTGCGCATCTGGGGCCAATAGAAATGGGTAACAAGCCTGTCAAAGGTCTTGTCCTGCCCCAGATGTCCTGCTAACGGTACATCATGAGCCAACCCCAGTAGGAAGGCTCTGAAGCGCTGGGGTACCACCAGCACACGGGCTGACCCAGGCTCAGCAACCTTAGGCTCTGAATACAGGAGACCATTCTCCCAGTAAATCCAATGTGATCCAGACTGATCACCTGCTGCCTGGTCTGTGGCCTGTTGCCTCAGTCCCACGAGAGAAGGGCATGTGTCCTGCTCCTCGCAGAACTCTTCCCTGGAGGGTCCTCCTTCTTGCTGCCAATGGGTCAGCTCAGGTAGGTCCCCCAGTTCAGCTACCTGTTCCCATGTAGGCTCCAGGGCATCCCCCTCAGGGTCTGCCTCCTCCTGGACCGTGGGAACTTTGGGGGCCGGGTTTCCCGCGCCCCTGCCTCCTCTCTCTCCGGCAGGCACCTGGGCCTCCCTCTCAGGCTCCAGGTCCTCTTGAACACCTTTAGCTGCCATTGACCGGGTGGTCACACATGCCCAATCAGGCAAGCCCAACATTTCTAAATGCGCACTCCGCTCCACCTTAGCCCAAGGTGAGCTCTCCAAATCGTTCCCTAACAAACAGTCAACAGGCATGGCTGGCCTCACAGCTACTTGAAGAGTACCCGAGACCCCCCCACTCAAAGGGAACCTGAGCCACCTGGCAGTGACTCTCTGTGTTGTCAGCGGCAACAACCGGATAGAATGCATCAGGGATAACCTGCTCTTTAGACACCAGGTGACACTTGACAGCTGTCACACTGGCTCCTGTGTCTCTCAGAGCCTCCACACTATGGCCATTGATGGTCACCCACTGCCTGTATTTCTTAGTGTTCTCAGGCAGCGGGGTCCTAGGGACCATCTCAGAGTCTCCTAATGAGACAAGGGAAAACACTGTGGGATCCCCCCACCTTGGGCACCCAACTCCTCCCCCAGGGCTACACTAGCCAACTGCCGGGGGACTGCACTAGTGGGTGCTGGTTTTCCATGCAAAGGGCAACGAGGATCGTTTGCCTTGTGGCCAGGGGCGCCACACTTGTAACACACCAGTGGTCCCTGGTGAACAGGGGGCCTGTCAGGGCCACTGGCTTCTTCTCAGGGGAGGCTGGGAACCTTTCCTTGGTTCCCTTGGGGTCTACTTTGGGGCCCTTTATGGAACTCCTTCTGTTTACCCTTGTCCCCCCACTCTTCTGCTGGGGACCCTGCCCACCCTTGACAGAGTCTCCCACGTGACCCTTGTGGACCCGGGTACTCACCCAGCGGTCCGCCTCCTCAGCAAGCTGCCTAGGGTTAGTCAGCTTACTATCAATCAGGTGCTGGCGTAGCTCAGGAAAACAATTACCGGACAAGTGCTCCCAGGCAATCAAATCAAAGAACGCCTGAAAATCAGTCGCTTTGCTACCCTTTACCCAACCATCCAAGGCTCTGCAAAAGAAGGTCACATATTCAACCCAGGTACTGCTTTCAATCTTACTACAGTTCCTGAACCTTTGCCTATAAAACTCAGGGGTCAAACCATACCTAGTCATTAAGGCATCCTTCATGTGGCTGTACGAATTATAGACTTCAGAGGGTAAATCCAACAAGGTATCCCGCCCTTCACTGAGGAACCGTCCCCACAACCCCGCTCCCCAATCCTTCTCAGGGACCCGGTGGGAAGACATGGCTACCTCATAGGCTTTGAACTACTGCCCAATGTCATCATTTTTAAAAACTCCTTCACCACATCTTTGGGAATATACACCCTAGCTTCAACAGGCACAGGCGGTACACTGCCACCAGAGGGAGTAATCTCTAAGCTTTTGGCCTTCAATTCCAACTCCTCAAAACTTTCTCATGTTCAAACTGCAATTTCTTTCCCTCTAGGGCTAATTTCCTAGTTTGCATTTCGAATTCTAACTGCCCATTCAGCTTGAGCTTAGTCAGCTCCATTTCGTGCATCCTACTCTCTTTCCTGTCCTCCAACTCCTCTGGAGACAGTCCTCTGGCAGAAACACTGCTACCTACTGGGGAAGGTGGTCTTCTAGCCCCTAGACCCAATAGCCCCTCCAGCTGCCCTTCTGCATTCTCAGCCCCCTCCACAGGGGCACTCCTTGATTCGACCCAGGCCCTCAGCGCCTTTTGGAGGTCCTCCTTCCTGGAGAGTCCGGTCATGGACACTTTAAACTTTTTGCAGAATTGCCTGAGCTGCTTAAGGGTGTAGCATTCTAGCCTCTCTTCTTCCCAATCACACTCAACAGAGGCTACTGATGCTGGTTTCTCCATAGTGACTGAACTTGGCATTTGCAAAAATAGGAAATCCCAGAAAAATGCTATAAAAGTATGTGGTTGCGTTTTGGTCTGCACTCACTAAGTAGTGTTCACCAATCACTGTACATGAGTCACAAATGCAAGTCCAGAATCCTCACCGCTGACCACCAATGTTAGATTTGGGGGTCTCTAGTTGGCAGAGGTAGGTACCTTTGTCCAAATAGGGACCCTTGAGTCTAGTCAGGGAAAGTAGGTACACTCCTGAAATAACCCCTGCTCACCCTCTTGGTAGCTTGGCACGAGCAGACAGGCTTAGTTCAGAGGCAGTGTGTAAAGCATTTGTGAACACATACAGTAATCAAGTGACAACACTACAAATGGACACCACACAGGTTATATATTTATAAAAATAGGTATACTTTATATAGATTTATCACAAGACCATAAACGGCAAAAATAATCCACAATACTGTTAAGAATGCTTAGTTCTGATCAAAAAGGCTTAATTCAAGGTTCTGTGCGAGTCGGTAGCCTCCTCCGGCTACGGCGATGTTGAGAACAAACAGAGTCTAACAAATCCAGCTGACCGCGTCGAGACGGGCCAACACAGCGTAGACAGACTCGGTCACAGTACCTTTACTTGAAGCGGCAGGCACGGGCGTGCGAGCCGGATGGCTGTTCTGCCGCGGTCGCGATGCAAAAATGGAAGCGTTGCAGGACGCGTTGTCCCTCGATGCGGTGCAGGCAGCGGCTCGTTGACGCCGCCGAGACGGAGTCGGTGAGACCAGGGCCGTGCGTTGCAGGGCGAGACGGTGCTTCGATGCGGTGCTGGCAGGTTGCGGTGCGGCGACGGAGCCGGATTCAGGAGCTGGCGTCGATCAGTCCGGACAGCGGTGCGAGTCGGGCGGTGCGTCGCAAAGCGTGCGAGCGGTGCCCAACTCCGGTGCGGTCACAGGACTCGAACTCAGCAGCAGTGACCGTGTCGGTCGGACCAGTTCGATTCGGCGTAGCGAAGCGTTGCAGGACGCGTTGTCCCTCGATGCGGTGCAGGCAGCGGCTCGTTGACGGAGTCGGTGAGACCAGGGCCGTGCGTTGCAGGGCGAGACGGTGCTTCGATGCGGTGCTTACAGGACACCGAGTCGGTCGTGAGAGTCGGTCACAGCTCCCTACCTCTGTAGCCACTGAAACAGAGTTTCCAGCAGCAATTCACAAAGGGGGTGAAGTCCAATGGTCCTGGGACTTCGGTCAGGGGGCAAGCTCTCTTCCAAGCCCTTGGAGATCCTTCACAAGTTGATGAAAGTCACAGCAAAGCAAAAGTTCCTTTCTCCTTTCTTTGGCAGTCAGGCAAACCACTGCAGGCCAATCCCCCAAGCAGCACTTCAGGCTTAGGGATAGTCTCTCCTCAGTTTCTTCTTGGTTCCGCTCCTCAGCAAAGGTTTCTTCTTGTTCCCAAAAGTGATCTAATTTTCCTGGGGTCCGGGTGCCCCTCTTATACCCTGATTCTCTTTGTTCTCTGGAGGCAGAGAGGCCTCTGCCTAGTCCAAAACCAGTTCTGGTCAGTCCTGGAGCACTTTGTTTTTCTGACTCCTTCTTTCCTTTTAGAATGTGGGGCAGAGTGCTCAGCCGCCCGGCAGGAGGTGGAGCCAGCATTGTGGAAGGCAGGCACAGCCCTATTCAGACCCAGGTGCAACTCCTCCCTCCACTCTGGATGCAGATCTTTCTATTCAGCCCTGCGCTGACTCACCCTGTCTCCTGTAGCCAACCCCAGCCCCTGTCACTCAATCTCCAGACAAGGAATACACAACCTAGCAGAGGCAGGCTTGGATAGTTAGGCAAGAAAATACCCACTTTCTAAAAGTGGTATTTTCAAACACAGAATGTCAAAACCAACTTCACTAAAAGATGTATTTTATCATCCTGAGTTCAGGCATACTAAATTCGTTTTTCTACCATGTTCCCTGGGTCAGTTCTGACTATAAGGTGTAATAGTCAGTCTGCCCATTCTGGCCTATGGGGAGCAGGTAGCCTTGCAATAGTGAAAAACGAAAATGGCTGTAATTCACTATTAGGACATGCCACACACACCAGGGCATGTCCTACCTTATACTTACAATGCACCCTGCCCTAGGGCCTACTTTAGGGGTGACCAACATGCAGTAAAGGGAAGGTTTAGGGACTGGTAAGTGGGTGTACTCACCAAGTCGACATGGCAGCCCTAGGCTGCACACAGGCTCTGCGATGGCAGGCCTGAGACACATTTTACAAGCCGCTTCTGTGGGTGGCACAACCAGTGCTGCAAGCCCACCAGCGGCATTGGATTTACAAGCCCTGGGCACACTGAGTGCACGGTACTAGGGACTGACAAGTAAACCAATCATCCAATCATGGAGTCACTAATACATATATCAATTAATGATAAGGAGCACTTGCACTTTGGCACTGATTAGCAGCGGCAAAGTGCCCATGAGCATCTAGTCCAGCAAAAACATATCGGCAACAGTGGAGGCATTACGAAAAAATGGAAGGGAGACCCACGCCAAGGATGCCAGGTCTAACAGATAGGTTTGAAGGTAACCTTATAGGGCATCCCATTACTATGTCTTAGGGCCTCAATCTGGTTTTCTGGGTTGGTATGGCCCTGATGGACCACAGACCTAGAGGAAAGGCATCAAGCCACTTCAATTCTATTTCAGAACATATTTTTCCTAACTTTTTATTAAGTCTACTGTTATTTCTTTCTCATTTGAGCTGATATGCACAGTGCAAGTGTTAATCAACCCCTAAAGATCATCCTTCACAATATAAACCAAATATATTCTACTGCAGATTGGTAGGGTCCTGGAGTGTCCAGTGGTTCATTTTGTTCTGGGATTGCATTTTCAGAAATAGTTATCTAAATGTGGTGTGGGAAGGCAATCACATAATGACAACTGTAGAAGGCACACCCTCCATAAAAATGTATTTTTTATGCAACTAAATAACCCAAAACTACCACGGGATGTGCAGGTCAGTTTTTACTGTTAAAGAGACAAACATGGAGAACCCTAATGTTTCAACATTTATAGACACTGCCATGAGATCTTCCAGAGACAAGAGATTGGTCCCTGTGAATATGTGAAATAAGTTCGTTGGTCTCAGCATGACCACTGATTGGAATACTTTCCCAGTTTGGTGATGAGTGTCCCCCATCACAAACACCTCCTCACTAGTTTGGTACCTTCAGAAGTGGTTTGACTGCAGCTTAGAGAAAATGCTATGGAATATTGGGACTGGCACAGATGTCGCTCCCTTTCTCTTTCTTACTCTCGCTCTCCCCCTCACTGGCCTACTTTACCTTATAAGGAAATCCTTCAATTTTTTCAAAGCAAAATTGTTAACCAAGAGTTGGGTTGGGGGGAGGGTGGTTATATGCTATTGCCAGTGCAATTGTGAAACATATTTTCATAATTCTGTTGTTGGTAATGTCACAGTTCTTATTCCTCGTGCATCCAAACAAAAGTCACAGAAAACAAACAAATAACAGATCTGATAGACCTTGAGAAAGCATCCTCAGTGGCGCAATTTTCAACAATGGCCCAGAAACATTACTTCAATGTACAGTCAAATGTTTGTATTTCTATGAGAAACATTATGTGCCCAGTGTGTGAAAGCTTTGAAACTGTTTCAATCAATACCTCTGACGCATAGCACAAATACTGTTCCAGGAGACGTACTGGCCCTCAAACATGTTGTGCTATTGTAAAACAAAACACATGAAGGCCTATTATGATAGACACATTGTACGGTCGAGACCTATCTCAAGCAACAACCACAATCCCTGTCAAGACGAACCATAAAAGTCATTCATTTAACCTCTGCTTAACCCTCTGGTAGCTTGACACAGAAACAGTCAGGCTTAACTTAGAGGCAATGTGTTAAGTATTTATGCAGCACGCACACAGTAATAAAGTGAAAACACACCACTAGAAAAATCCCATAGCAATTTAGAAAAATAGAGGACATTTTAATTAATAAATTGATTCCAAAACGACAATAATCCAATCAGTAGAAACAGATATGTGCAGTTTCAATGTTTTAGGTAAGTTCAGCGCCTAGAAGCACAAAGCTCCACTTGCGGTCATTTGGTTGTGCTAGACCGCTGGAAAGTCACAAGTTCAGGCCAACTGCAATGGAGCAGGGGCCAGATTCAGGGACTAAGTTAGTCCCGCTGCAAAAATTACCTTCTCATAGTCCGGCGAGAAGAGTTCAGTTTTGGTGGAGGAGGCCGTGGTGAGCTAGGAAAGCGCCGCAGATGGTTGCTGCTGTAGCTCAAATAGCAGGCATCATGGACAATAATTGCTATAGCATGATGATCCGATCGAGCATCACAGATGGTTGTTGTTGGAGCTTCACATTGGCGGTCACTACAGGCTGTCTCTGCTGTAGCACGAAGTGCAAATTTCGCATTGCCGATCGTCGTTGGCAGTTGATGTAGCACGAAGAGTCTGGTTCACCGGGGCTTTGTGTAGGCAGTCATTGTGGACGGCAAAGTCTTGGTGCGAACGGGCCCATTCGCGGTCATCAAGAGCCCAAAAATTCTAGTTTTCATTTTCATTTGCAGAAGAGAGGAGTGCACTCTGATGCCAGCCAAGGGTCCAGGACCTGGGAAGGCATCTCTTGGGCATTAGGGACGCACTCTAGCAGAGGCCAGGGAGGCCTCTGGAGCATGTTGTATCCCTGTAGCTCAGAACAGGAGGTCAGCCAACTGATCCATGGGGTCCCTCAGGTTTTCCTGGGATAAAGGAGATGGTCCTCTCTGTAGTGTCTTGTAAACAAAAGAACACTGCAACTCTTTTGGTTCCCACTATACTGTAGGCCTCTGACATAAGCATTGGAGGATGAGTTAAAGGCGGGCTTAGAATGTTGAGTTCTGACTTACACGCAGCAGAATAAAGACGTGTAAAATTACTCTCTGTGGGTGGCATGGTTATTGGCGTGGGCTGGTAGGACGCTACACTGTGTCCTTCAAGCAGCAAAGTAGGTCTTATGCAGCAGGGCAATCCTCTGAAGAACAAGGCAGGCCTCAAGCAGCAGTGTAATGCTTCTGACTTCTTCCACAGGTCCAGGAGTGTATTGAAGAGTTCGTCTGAGGGTCCAATATTTGGTGACAGCCTTTGAAGTGAGAGAAACTTCTAGGCCCTTCTACGTCTGGTTTCTGGAAACTTCCCTCCTTCCTCTGTCCTGGCTCCAAGAGGTCTAGGGTGACAAAAGACTGGTGTGAAGTTCTTTGGAAGTGTGCTGGAGGCGGCCCCTTTGAAATGAAATCGGGGCAGGGAACAGCTCCGCCCCACCCATCCTGCAAACATCTAGTCCACCTTTGGTTCACTGTCCGGGAGGAATACATAAAAGCCAACTGCCAACTATTCACAGTCATGTTGCCCAGGACACAGGCCGCAGGCACCAAATGGTTAGGACAAAAAAAATGCCAACTTTCTAAAAGTGCCAATTTCAAAATTCTAACTTAAAATCAAACTTTACCATTAAAGAGGATTTCAAATTACAATTTTTTTAAGACCAAACATGAAATTTCTACTTGTTCCCAATCAAAAGGTAGCATTTATTAAATGTAATAAGGTAACCCAATGTTATCCTTTGGGAGAGGTGGGCCTTGCAGTAGTGAAAAACAAATGTAAGAGTTGTCACTACTAGCAGATGTGAAAATGTAAAGTACATGCACAATTTTATAAATACACTGCACCCTGCCGTATGGGCTGTTGAGGCCTACCTTAGGGGTGACATATGTATTATAAGGCAAGGTTTAGCTAATGGTTTATTTTGCCAAGTCGAACTGGCAGTTTAAAGCTGCAGGTAGGTTGCAACGGCAGGGCTGGGACATGTTTTACAGGGCTACTTAAGTGAGTGGTACAATAAGTGCTGCAGGCCCACCAGTAGCATTTAATTTACAGGCCTTGGGTACATGTAGTACCAATTTACTAGGGACTTATAAGTAACTTAAATGTGCCAAGTGGGTGTAAGTCAATGCTACCATGCTTTAGGGAGTGAGCACATGCACTTTATCCCTGATTAGCAGTGGTAAAGTGCACAGAGACCGAAGGCCAACTAAAACGAAGTTCAGCAAACAAAATGGGAGATGGCAAGAAGATTGGGGAAAGACCATGTCAAAGACTGTCAGGTCTAACATACATTCTGCCATTTTAGTTACTGTCATTCACATGATACCCCATAGAGATGCTTTGGAATGTAATAATATGCATCAATATTGCACAATGGAACTGTTCTCTCCAAATACTGGGACAGGGCTAAGCATAAACATTTAAGACAAAGGCAGGTTCCAGTCAAGCATGGTTTTGTTCCACTGCCATCTCATGCTTCCTAAAGAGCCCTTGCAGTGTAGAACATGTGCTGAGCAGCAAGATGACTTCATTGCCTCCAATACATGCTAACCAGTGTTGGTAGCAATACTGATCATGGTGAGCATATAATATGATGCAGCCTCCTATGGTGATGACATAAACTGAATCTATCTGGACACTTACCAACTCACTTCCCATATCCCAAGTGAGTTATATGTATAAATGTATATTAATTGGTTAAGGTAACTTTCTGCCGGGTAGTAGAATGAGGGTATGTAACCAATTATTTATTATGCATAACAAAATTAGCAATTTGCCATTTCATATATGTTGTGTTACTTTGCTACTGAGAACGTAAATTCACATATATGCCTTAATGATTGCTGTCACTCTCTTTAAATTAACCAATTTTAATTTCGTTTTTACATCTGCTTAAAATTTACTAAAGCTTTAGCACTATTGCACACCCACACGTATTGTAAATGTTCTGCAATTTTCCGATCCCGTGTTGTAGATTGCACACTTTAGATCAACCAATCTAGCAAGCATAGCCTCATTCTGAAGTTGACACAACAAAGCAAGAGTTGCAGAAATGAGTATGGCCGGCCTTTAACTCAAAACAGTTGAGCTCAGACTACCAAGGTCTTCTCCTATTCTTTCCACAAGAAGAGTCTGGCACCTGCTCATTAGAGCTTATCTGTAGGTTTCTGTCTGTCATGTTTTCCTGCTTCCATTCAGTTGTATTGAGAAAAAGTGTATAAATATAGCACCATGTAGGGATTTTATCATTGCGTTCTCCGGCTGATCAGGGGCAAAGATCTGGTCCACTGATTTGACATTTTACCTTTGCTTATTTTGATGCTGTCTATTTTGCAAAATAAATTGTTAGGCTTCTAAGCACTATACTGCGTGTCTGTTTTTATTTAGAGAACCTGGTGCATTGTGCGTAGCGAAACGTCTTATCTTAGCGTGCAGGGCAGGCACTGCACCAGACTCCCAATGGGAAAGCCAGGTGCCAGACGTAAGGGTGAGAGTTCTCTAACGGAGAGATTTCTCCGAGAAGCACAGTCCAGCGCTGGACGTGGTGATTCGGCCAAACAGTGTAACCATGTTGAACTAAATTTAGGTGAATTCTAACCTAATTTACTGTATTGTGCTTGCTTGGTTTGCATGCATTGTTTCGTATTATTTGTAATGTTTTAATGTGAAATTTAGGTGTGGCGCAGCGGCCAGATCGGCTAACTCCGGAGTGCTGGGCTCACGGTTCGATCCCCGGTGCCCGCAGCAGCTCAGCATCATGTGACTCTGGGCAGTAGCTCACTTAATCTCCCCGACGGACCCTCAGCACTTGGATACCCTTAGGGGTGATAAGTTCACCCTTTACAAATGAGGAAATGTAACTGAAGGTGTCATCTGGGCAGGAAACAGTGGGAATTTAGACTGGCTGGGTAGTTAGGAATGGGAGAAGTCCAATAACAAAGATTGCGTGTGTGCAAATCCACCGCTTAGAAGAAGCAGACTCTTGCAATAGTAGAGAAACATGGAGGATAGGCAGGAGTACCAGGACCCGACACACAGACCTTTGAAGGATGACTGTGTGCAAGAAAGAGGCCCTCTGATCCAGTTGGCCTGGTTCCTTCGCTTGCCAATCTGGGCACACAACCAAATGTTGGCTGAATGCAAGGGGATACCTTTCCTTCCCCATTCATGAGATCAGTTAGAGAGATGGCTGATGGACCCCTTAGCCTTCGTTCTATTTCCCTCTCAACTCCCTCCACTGGATGAGCTACAGGCACAAGGCTGACAGATCCTTTCCTCTTTACTGTGTGTGAATGAAGGGGCAGTGATGGGGCAGAAAAATGTAACTGTCTCAAATCCCCACTGGAAGCAACTCCTGCCCACACTATGCTCTACAAGCCATATGCAAATTTCTGAAACAGTGGGTAGGACTCATAAACGAGGATGGTAAGAAATCCATCCGTGAACAAGGTACCTTCAGTAGCGAGATTATGGAGCTTGCAAAGGAAGTTAAAGGACGCTAAAAACAAGATAGAGGCCAAACAATGGCCAATCTTCTCAGAGTGGCATGTGAAGGCCAAACATGTATCCAAAGTCGGTGGTATGAAACAGACCCAGAAGAAGCTAGAACACCAAATAGGCCGCCTTAGGGACACAGTTAGGGCTTGTGCTCCAACTGCACCACCTCCTCTCCTCAGTCCACGAGATCACTGATCCACAGGAGAAAGAGAAGGACCGTAAGGGCCCCAGTAAGAATAATGTATTGAATGTTTTCCCCATGCAGACCAATAGGGCCAGCTTTGCAGTCACAGTTGCACCTGAAAATATAACAGCGCCTGAGGGGCCACCAGTGGATGGGGTACACGGAGAGAGGGTGCAAACAAGCACTATGATACAAGGCACTGACAGGAGAGCATCCCACAGAAGTGCACATATACCCAAATAGGACCGGGACTCCACTGCTGTGGAGTGGTCCAGACCGAGAATGTGTTCATCCCCTGATGCGCACAGAGATCCCTCCATAACTTGAGAAAGTTTAAGAAGAACTTCAGGCCAACTCGCTAGAAACCAGATTCAGAAAGAGAGGGTAGAATCTAATCTTCTGCTCCCTCTAATGATGCAGAGGATGAAGACCCCACCTGCTCATTCCTGATGCAATTCTTTCCTCAGGAGACTACCCCGCTCCTGGGGGTAGAGTCATCGTCCACGCTCCCTGAACCCTGTCTGCCTTCATGAATATTTAGAAAGAGTACCCCCACATCAGGGGAAACCTCACCCAGTTCGAAGAATTGCATTGTGCTTAAAGCGTATAGACTAAACAGGGCTGAGGAAAATCAACTACTGTATTTTGAGGTACCTAGTGAAGTGAATTATCATTGGTTGAAAAGTCTGAATGGCCAAAAAAGGACCCGGGGAGTGATGGGTCCTGAATACGCCAAAGGATGTGTTGTTGAATGCTGCTGTGAATTGGTGCCCAGTGAGAATAGATTGGGCCAAGAGTTTGCAAACAAAATAAGCGTGGATCACCAGCAGATTATCTTGACAGGCTCAAGGATATGTTTGCAAGGTGCTCAGGCATTGCCTATCGGAAGGAAATTGCTCAGGAAGCTGTAGGTGCTGCCTTTGTGCAGGGTTGTTACTGAATATGAGAAGTCAATTGATGACAATATGTATTGGATGGCAAACTAAGAAACTAGAGGAGTTAGTGACTCTTGCCCATCACTGAGTGGCTTCATAAGATAGAAACAGAATGTTGAATCTAAATTGGAGAACACGCAGTGGAGAGGGTGACTCCCGCATGGGGGCAGAGCAAATGGATAAGCAAAGAGAAGGAAGAGCAGGGAGGTGTAAAAAAGGGGTAGAGGACAAGCAATGGGTGTAGGAGGGTCCTTTTTCGCCTGTGATCAGTTGCCCTAGCGCCGTTTAATTCAACTATGATCTGCCGGTACAAAGCAAGCAGGAACCTCCGGTCAAATAATCTGTACTTAGCAGAGATCCCGAGGATCAAGAGGTCCAGAAGTGGTGGTCGGCTGTTCTCTTATAACGCCGCTAAACTTTGGAACGCCTTGCCCCTACATCTTCGGACAGTTCCCGACCACCTGGCCTTTCGTAAACAATTAAAGACAGCATTGTTCTCTTAGTGCTCTGACCTCCTCTGGATTGGCTCTATAGCGCTGGGAAGCCTAAGGGTAGCTACGCGCTCTATAAATGTCCTTCCATTCCATTCCATTCCATTCCATGTGCACGGTCTTTCTGCCCACCCAAATGTACTCAAATCCTGTAGAACTCTTATCCTGAATTTTAGGACAGCCTGAGGGGTGTCAACTATTCCCTGACTGCCCTGATTCCTGTAAATCTGGAAGGTCCCTATGCCGATTGCATGATAATTGGCAAATGCACATCCTGCCTTATTGCCACTAGTGCCAGCCCCTCTGCCTTAAAAATGTTGAATTCCCTTCCTTACCTCTCTTGGGCTTATCAATAGACGCAGCTACCGTTCCAAATCATTGTGCGTTCCCCCCCACATTTCTGATATTGTTTCCATAACTCTTGACCCCATTACAGATAAGAATGCCTCCTTACTCAGTCCTACCTCACCAGCCAATCTAATTAGCCAGGACATTTTGTACAATCCCAATTCTTGCACTGTCTTCTGTACACCTCATGGAGTCTACCTCAATATACTCAAACACTATGGAAATACAGCTTACTTACATCTGCTATATTAGCAGATGGAAATGTCCTCACCAAGCTTTAAATTAGCCCCCATGTCGTATCATACCTGCCTTTTGTTTACATGGCTTCACATACCACACTGAAGGTGTCTGAAGAGACGTGGTCCTGAGGCCCACATGGGTATAAAAGAATGACACAGACACTGGATGGAGGGGTTGGCTGGCGTATGAGCATGTGTTCTCAGCTCCTGTTATTAGCAGAGTCATTGGACTGGTGTGGTGACGTCTTTGAGACATGGGTGTATGCACAGTGTAGGACAATCCTCTAGGAGAGGGGGCTGCATTCGTCCCAAAAACCAAAACAAAATTCAAACAGTCCAAAAGTGGAAGAATAAAGCAAAAACAAAATGAGTGCCATTTTGATATGGTTAGTCTCAGCGTCAATCAGCAGGACAGCAGTAAACAACTGGACGAATGATGGGGCTGCAATAGGGCAATGTCTCTTGAGTTCATAAATTAACATGATGTGAGTCGGGGCACAAACACACACTGATGTGGAGAATTCCAGAATGTTTCAGTGGCATACACCATAAGATTATGTCCAAGGATTCAAACAGGAGGCTACTCAAGACCTGGCTGTTCGACCAGTAGCAGCACCCCCAACCCCCCCCCTTTTTTTTTCCCCCAGCGCCTTGAGACCCTCGCGGGTAAGTGGTGCGCTTTACAAATTCTGTGATTGATTGATTGATTGATTACAAAGCTGGTCTGTCCTGCTGATGATAGGGACAGCTTGTGATGCATCAAGAGCATATCTGGAGAAATGCAGAATCTAATGCAAAGTTTGCTTTTCTATTGGTTGTGTCATTTGACTCCTTGAAGACAGTCTCTGAAGGACTTGGAAAACTGTAGACCAGCTTTGGAAGTCTTCCTCTGTGCCACCTCCGACTCCAGCATCCCTCAGTGCAGCAGCTTTGTAACTATTACTTGCGTGTGGAAGTACCTTGAACATGTCACCAACGGGACTGAGGGCTGTATTGGGGTTACATGTGTACAGCAAGTGGGTGACTGCAAGACCCCTGATGAGCCAACGGCCAGTCACTCTTGGAACACTTAGGGGCAGGTGGGTCATGGTCAAGGTGCTCTGAAGACTGGACCAGGAGACTGATGGGTGAGTATATTGTCGCTGGTTGACTGTTGCTTCAGGGTGTCATGGGTACTTCTTGGACTTTGGTGAGATGCTGATGGCTGACTCCAGTCAGATTGAAAAACTCTCTGTGGTGGTAGCAGTGAAGCATTTGTAAAGTAACTGGCCGCATGCTATTACCAGTTGGGTCAGCCTTGAATGGCGTGGATATCTGGATTGTTCTTACTTGACATCAGCAGGACAAATTGACTGGTAGGTTAAATGTGACTGGTGGTTACCAACAGCTTGCAGGTGGGTTTACATTGGTTCTTCCATGATGCATCATGATTTTGTTTGGTGGTAACCAGATAGAACTTGTATCCCAAAGGATCTGTGACTTTCTAGCACTAAATATCTTTGGCCTGTGCAAGGTATCAATGATTCTTCAGTGTAGATGCCATGGTTTGCAAGCCATACACAGATGGTGTCTGCATGGGTGTTCTGGGAAGCTATGGGTAGAGACTCTGTTGCCCATGAATGTGGTTACTCTTGGTTCTTCAACTAGGCCTCCACCAAGTTATTGTTTCTATGTCAGTGGCCTGGCTGTTGTAGGTCAATGGATGTAATTTCAGTCAGTGGTACAAGTTGGTTATAGTGGTTATCTTTACGTGTGATCCAACCAGATCAGAGGTCATGATAGCATTCTTCTCTTTTTCTTAGGAGCAGTGTTCAGGATTGGCAGTGAGGACTGGGTGGACATTCCCTTCTCTTATTCTTGGCACTAGGGTTGCACCTTTTCTTGAATAGGTCAATGGATGGACCACCATGGGAACAGGTGCAGATCTTTTCCTCCATGAGTGCCAAAAACAGGCTGGTGTGGCATCGTACCACTTGTTCTCACTTTTCAGGGAGTTTTCATTTAATATAGTTTTGTAGCAACTGTGGTGTAGTTGACAAATTATGGCTGAAGTGAGGAGCAAGCATTGTATGACTGCACTGAGGCATACTCAGATGCTGGGCTATTTGCTGATTTGTGTCCCGGGAGGATCACTGACATATCGATGCATACAATATCGAAACACAAAAATATTGGAAAATGAATACCGTTATCACAAAAATATCACCTTCCTATAGTTAACTAATAAAACCATAAATATCGTTGTTAAAAATATAGATTTTTACTTATATTGAAAACACAGATATCGGAAACAAATATATCATCACCTTTAAATAAATATATACTGTGTCAAAAATATTGATTCACACAATATCGACTACAATAATACATATATACATTATCATTAATAAATATTAAAAAAACAACTTTTTATGTAAAACAATTAATTAAAATAAACACAGAACACTTTATACACATGTTTAAATTAAAAATAAATATATTACATCAACAAAATAGTTACAAATCACCCCCAATAAATATAAATAACTAAAATCATAAGAATATAACAAGGATAAGCATTTCAACAACAACTTAAATATTAACAGATATCAATATATAGCTATATATATCAATTCTAACACTTACGGGGGCAGTGAGCATCCGGTTGTGAGACCCGTATTATGTAAAAACACACACTCGTCTGCAAGGAAATACGCGCACTCCCAACTGCTTGCCTACAAAATTTATTATCAATCACTATGGAAAGTGACAGGAATGGGCACAGCAAAACCCAAGGCATTTCGGCAAACAAGTTGCCTTGCTCACAGGTGTGGCTGCCACCCCCCTTCCATTTTTAAACAATCAATCAAAGAGCTGTATCTAGCATTGAGAAAGGGCTGGCAGAGACAGCATTAAAATTGTAAACATGAGCGCCATTGTGAAATGAAGTAAAATACTCACTTGGTACATTGTCAGCGCGGAAATCGACACATGCCAGGTCATTCTAAACATACAAATGGCAAATGCATATAAAATCAATTTATAAAAATAGATACTTATAAAGCACTATGGAAAGTTACACATAAATTGCTACAAAATAATATACGAAATAATGTGTATACATATAGAAATAATGATGTCTCATCACGATAATATACTCATACTCCTATATTCTGAACCAACGTGCCTGGTGATTGCGCACTCATCTATTGGTGTTGAGTGTTAAGTCTAGCTGCCCTAGCTACTGATACGTGATTGGTGATAGTACCCTCCTAATCTTTCTTGATCCCTGAGTTAATACCGCCCCAGTGGGCTGAGTAAAGGCATCCTATCTATCATGGCATCAAGTGAGGCCTAGTAGCTGTGTATAGTACCAACAAGACCGTTTTCTTAATTGTAATGAACATGTGATTGTAAATCAATAAAGAAAATACTGATAATTCTAAACTGTGAGAATATCATCCTTCGGGTAAAGATGATTAATCTTCTGCCTTTCTGACCATGTTGGCCCAGTGTCCCCCAGCAATCAATACTCTAAATCTCATCCCAGGGGGCATACAGACATAAGTCACTGCCAGTGCCCCTTGTCCCTTTGGCTCTTAATTCAGCCTGAGACTTCTGGGTCCATAGATATCTCTACACTCAACTGGAGAAACGCTCTCCAATCAGCACCACTGGACCATGTAGAATAAAGTTACTGCCTAGAGTGAAAAAAGTGGATAGAAGAAAAGAG
Organism: Calotriton arnoldi; assembly: GCA_963921515.1. Classification (NCBI taxonomy): domain Eukaryota; kingdom Metazoa; phylum Chordata; class Amphibia; order Caudata; family Salamandridae; genus Calotriton; species Calotriton arnoldi. The sequence goes on from CAWUFW010013501.1 coordinate 170,148, forward strand.
GGAGACTTACAAAAAAGATGAAAACAAAAAAAGAAAACAACAAAAAGTGTACATTAAAATGAGTTAAAATCAATCAGTTTCACAAGATTCACAGTTCTACATATTCCAGAAATAACCACATAACAGATTCTAAGGCATGCTAGTACCTTGTCAACATTGTCGAAGCCCCACACCCCTAACCTACGGCAGTCAGCCCAAATGTACATTAATTTCTTCATCTGCATTGAGCCCCGCCGGTACCTTCGTGTCTAACTAGAGATACATCTTAACTTCAGTATTCTCAATGCTTTCTCCCTGTCACCTCCTCTTGCTGTAGGATTCACCCGGTATCTGGCAAAGAAACTGGGTAAACTACTGTCACTGTTATGTGTCTGGGTGAAGGGTCTGACTACGAGGTAATGTTTATCCACATGGGCAATCGCTCTAAGGTGTTCAAGTACCCTCTTTTTCACAGGGTGGATAGTGCTTCCAATGTACATTTTCCCACATGGACAGGTGAGTACATAAACTGTGAAGTTGGAATTGCATGTTAGATATTTGTCAATTCCCTAATCTTTATCCAAATGAGGAGAGTAAAATTTCTCAATATCTTTGCTGTTTCTGCAGGCTTTGCATTTCCTATATGCAAATAAACAATTTTTCTTGCTCACCAACCAGGGAGACTTTAAATGTATGCTCCTCCTGTATGTTACCAATGAGTGACCATTAAGTACCTCACTCAGACAGTCTTCTCTTTGGAGAATCTGTCAATTTCTAGCAAACATCTGTCTTACCTCTTTCGACTTGTTATTTAATGGCATGATGAACCTGATGTCACCTTTTCTAGTGGTGTTCTCTATAGTTCTTCTGGGGATGAGGAGTTCCTGTATAGGTACTTTCTTGGCTTTTTCCAATGACTTGAGTAGGATGGAGTCTATATACCCTCACTCCCTGAATCTTCCAACGTGATCTTACTTTCTAGTTCAAAACCAGCGGTGGCAGGCACAAGTAAATGCGGTGGGGCGGTGTGGCCGGGCAGGGGCAGGGCGGGGTAGGTGGGCGGTAAGTCGACCGACAATGGAATAGGTTTCATTAAATAAATAATACCTATTCCGTCGTCTGTCAGCTTCCCCCCCTGCCGCGCCCTGCCCCACCCTACCGCGCTTACCTGAGCCGGCTGCCGCTGTTCAAAACCCTCTTCAGTACTGCAGTTACGGAGAGCACGCAGTAGCTCTCCATAGGGGATTCTCTGAATTAAGGGTTCAGGGTGGCTGCTCTGGCATGAAGCAGTGTGTTCCCTGCTGTACTTTTCCTGTGTAGACTTGTGGTTATTTTACCATCTATTACTTCCACACTGATGTCCAGGAAACCAATTATACGGCTCATCTCAGTAGTAAACTTAAGGTTCAATTATTGTTCAACTGTTATGTTTCATATAGGTACCCCAATATAGGCTCAGGTAGCAACCAAACCTTTCACCTATATTTCCCCTGCCATTACACTACATAACGGTTCTTGGGACTGACCTTTTACCTAGTTACGGTACTGCTTACAGGATATGGGGTTTTCCCTGAAAACTAGCCTCATTCATTTTGCACGAGGATTCTTGGAAACTCAGCAGGACTACCATCTCCTGCATAATAACTATGTATAAGGGTCATTCCTTTCATCATCCTAAGTACGACATGACTCAGCAAGGTAGATCCCCTGAGGGTACCGCTTTGGGTATATAAACACCACATCTTTGCTGAGGCAGGGAGAGGAGAAAAAGGACATCCATGCTGACACACTGGCGCAAGACGCTGAAGTTCCTGCACGCAGACACTCCACCTCGCAGTGGTGTGACATCCCTCACGGGGTGTCCATCTCAAGACCAAGACGGGGTCCCACAGTCTCTCACTTCAGTTAATGAGGTCGACTTTATCCTAGAGGGATTCTTGGCTCTACACCTACATACATGCTAGGTACACTTAGGTACATCTAGTTAGGGTCGCATCGTAGGAGTACGCATTATTACTGTCATGTATTTTTATACCTGCCTGTATTCATTGTTTTAGCACTATGGTAGAAATCTACCATCCTTTTACTCTGTTGGTGCTTATAATCATTTATATCTGTTTCTGTCTAATGGTCATTTCAGCACACCTATTTTACACTAGAATGACGCTGGTTCAATAAATGCTAATTGAAAACGTCCCCACCGTTTATTCTGTGTATCTCTCTGAGACAAAGTGAGCATGAGTGACTGAGAGAAAAGTATTGCACTGTTTCCACGATCCCTGATGGGACAGAGTTGTCATGTTCGATAGTTGCCAAGAACTATTCTCTCCTTGGTAAGAGGGGTTTCTAGTGGCACTGTGAGCTAGCTGGTATACAGGCAAACATACCTGGTGGGGGTGTCTTGGAATCAGTCTGGACACCAATCCCACAGTGTTTGTTGTCTAAACGCGCAGATCCTATATAGGTTTATAGGAACTGCACGACATGGCGTCGCCAACGTTGGTTTTGGTACTTATTTAACGGTCAAATCTGAGTAGTTCAGTGTTGCTATTCTCAGAGACTCCTACTCACATTTTCCCAGAGAGGTCTGGAGTGGGAAGGGAACTACCTGCCACAGCTGAGTAGGCATATCCTATGTATTGGCTGTAGGTTTATCAAGCTTGAAGGATAAATAGTTCCTATTGTGCATAAAGCCTTATCTCAGTTTTCTTGAAACTTTTTCCTTCTTCAAAATAATGGCTGACGAAGATGCTGCTGCGCCAGCACAACGTGCAGCTGCAGCAAGGGAGGAAGAAGATGAAATAAACATTTCAGAAAATGTCACAATTGCCCTTACTTTAAAACTAGCAGACTATGGAGTCACAGCTATGGGTGGGACAGTAACATGCATGACTGAGGCACACGAATCATATAGAACAGAGGAATTCTATTCATGGGTTAAATTCCCACAAGCAGATGCACAAACAAATACATTTCATTCTTACACTGAAGATGAAACACCAAAGGAATACTGTCCGTATGAGGAGATTGAAATTCCGCTCACCTACCAGGAGCACATAAACTGGTTTAAAGCAGCCCTCCCACACACAAAAGAAAAAGTGAGACTAGGTCAGCTCGGAAGAGATGGAGCAACTTGGCCAGTCCTAGCGGCTTACACACCGCATCCAGACATTGACACAATGCCAGTAGCAGACTTACGTCCACTTCATAAAGAAATAATAAAACTTCACAGAAACCTGACACCGTTTGTGACGAGAACACTCACACTTCAGCCAGCAAGGGCTACACCAGCAGGACAAATTCAGGGATCTACAACTAAAATAACACTTCAAAGGCTACACGCGGTTATAGGTAAAATGCCCACTAGATGTGAGCAAATGCCATTCTGCATAGCTCAAAAAATAACACAGCTAGAGGCAGTATTTCCACACACAAGCCCTCAAGAAAAACACGGAATGCTAACAATCTGCTTGCCAATGGGGATAGCTCCCCAGATAGAGGATTGTACCTCTTGGGGTACAGTTTTCGCTGCCATATATACCAGAACTCATGGTATCCCTTCATTAGCAGTAATACCAGATGTATTAAGACAAATACAGAATGAGTATGGAACAGAACCTGCTCTGAACTAAGGGATGAAATTGATAGGAAATTTTGCCCAGGTATCATCTATTATATTAGCAAACATAAAAGGGGAGGCAGTAGCAGTGGCGATACGCCAACGCCTGAGGGATTTCACTCCTTTACAGCAGGAACGTGAATTACCTAAAATTATCGAAGACACCTATGCTGAATTAGGTAGAGATAGTTTGGGAGCTAGAGCAACAAAACCTCAACTCATGGGTGGTCCTGAGAAAGAGAACACCAGGCAAGCACCTGATTCTTCCAAAAAGAAATGGGATAACATTAATAAAAAACAAAAGAATAGAGAGAATAGATCAAAATCCAGGGGTGGGTCTCCTCAACAGGAGCCCTCCGAAAGGAGGTACGACCTTAGGAATCGTGATAACATTAAAAAACCTGACAAGTATCAGGATACTGATACACGTTCCTCTCGTTCCTTTCAGGGTTCATCAAAAAACTCCGAGAGGGAAGGACGGTCAGAACACAGACAAGAAGAGCGTACAAAGTCCAGAGACACGCAACGCGCTTTAGACTATTCTTCCAAAAAAGAAGAGAAACCAAAATCAAAACCTCAATTTAAAAAGAAGAAGGTAGCAGGTCTTAAAGTTAGACATGCCCAGAATTCTGAGGACTCAACTTCTGAACGGGGAATGGGCTCTGATGATGCTAGATAGCGCAGCAGAAGAAACAATAGCTCACCAGAACCTGATGGAATTTCTGGTGACAGGCTCAACGGAGTTGAATGAACATATCACGGTGGAGACACCTAATACAAGGGTAAGTGTCCCGCATAAGTTACATGAAATAACACTCCAAATGGACGGGGACAAACCCAGAAAAATTAAAGGTCTCTTTTGCAAGAACCTGACTCATGGATTTGACATCCTTTTGGCTGAAAAAGATTGGCCACCTGAATTTGTTATGGGTTGCCCAAAAGGAGAAACTGTAATTTTACCGGCTTTTTCTGACCTCTTTCCAATATACTTAAAACATACATACGCGCAGGAGTGGGCGATAGCACTTGCTCAGGCATTATATCACAACCATGTTGGGTGGGATGCTGAGTCACCTCACCATGAAATCCCAGTAAAAACTACTCCAACTCCACAGAGACAATACCCAATAAAACAAGAAGCAAAAAAACAGGTCAGGGAGATCTTAGATCAACTTAAATACCAGGGTGTAATCGAAACTTGCACCTCTTCAATAAATAATCCTTTGTTTCCTGTAATGAAACCCAATAATTCATACCGCCTAGTTTTAGACTGCAGACATCTGAACACATGCACTAAAACATTTGGAATGCACACAGTGCCGCATTAATGAATAATATTGTGCGGAAAAAAACAAAACAACACTAGATATCTCAAATGAATTTTTCTGCCAAAATATAGTGCCTGAAAGCAGATATTTAACAGCCTTCGCAGCGCTCGTTCTCAGAGTCAATTTTGTCGACTCCCCCAGGGGTATAAGAATAGCCCTGGGTTGTTCTCCCCTAGGGTAACAGAGTTACTTCAGAATTTGGATGAAGAGGCATTGTTCTATGTAGATGATATTTATCTGACGGATGATGATTTAAGGGATCACTTGACCAGGGAGAGCAACATAATTTCGGGGTTCGCCTCTGAGGCTACAAATTCAACTTTAAAAAATCAAAAATAGCCCACCTCAATGTCCTATTTTTGGGATATGAGCTTTCAAGTGAAGGGAAAAGCCTGGCAGCTAACTTTTTAGAAAAGTGTGCGCTGCTCCAACCTCCTAAATCATTGAAAAACTTACAATCCATATTGGGATTCTTAAATTTTGGCAGAACATACATTTTAGATTACGCAGAAAAGGTGAAACCTTTATACGAACTAATAAGACCTGATTTTTCAGTTAGGCATTGGACACAGGAACACACAGATATCCTTTGTTCCTTACAAGCTGACATGATAGCTTCAAAACACCAACACACACGTGTTAACACCACAAATTTGAGGATCCGTGTTATAGAGGGTCAATCTGGGTATACTTACCTAACCTTCAATGAAGGCGAAACAGTACCCACAACATACAAATCACACTTGCACACAAACGCTGAAATGCGTTTTGCTTCCACAGAAAAAATTCTGACAGCAGTACAGACAGCTGTAGTAAGGGAAAGAGCACTGGCTCAGGGAAAACAAATAATTGTCGTAACTCCGGTACCGGCCTTAGTTGCTGTCACAAAAGCAAACGTTCCAAATGCTAAAGCTTTACATCCAAGATGGATCCAATGGGCTAATTCTCTCACTGCAACAGATGTAGATTACAAATGTGATTCTGCACTAAAAACACAGGCATTCCTGCAATACGAACAAGAATATCCTCTCCCGAATTAAATAATGCCTCTGGATCAGTATGAATACATTATTTACACTGACGGTTCTGCTCGGCCGGCCGTAGGTAGTAAACAACAATACAGTGGCGCATGTGCGTTTGGGAAGGGTCGTATGCAGGAAGGCAAGTTCCATCCTAGCAGTACGAAGACACAGTCTCTAGGAGACTGCACGGCACAGCTGGCAGAACTAAAAGCCCTGTTACTGGCACTAATAAACATGGATCGAGAACTCTGACAGCAGTACAGACAGCTGTAGTAAGGAAAAGAGCACTGGCTCAGGGAAAACAAATAATTGTCGTAACTCCGGTACCGGCCTTAGTTGCTGTCACAAAAGCAAGCGTTCCAAATGCTAAAGCTTTACATCTAAGATGGATATAATGGGCTAATTCTCTCACTGCAACAGATGTAGATTACAAATTTGATTCTGCACTAAAAACACAAGCATTCCTGCAATACGAACAAGAATATCCTCTCCCGAATGAAATAATGCCTCTGGATCAGTATGAATACATTATTTACACTGATGGTTCTGCTCGGCCGGCCATAGGTAGTAAACAACAATACAGCGGCGCATGTGCATTTGGGAAGGGTCGTATGCAGGAAGGCAAGTTCCATCCTAGCAGTACGAAGACCCAGTCTCTAGGAGACTGCACAGCTGGCAGAACTAAAAGCCCTGTTACTGGCACTAATAAATATGGATCAAGAATTCTGACAGCAGTACAGATAGCTGTAGTAAGGGAAAGAGCACTGGCTCAGGGAAAACAAATAATTGTCGTAACTCCGGTACCGGCCTTAGTTGCTGTCACAAAAGCAAGCGTTCCAAATGCTAAAGCTTTACATCCAAGATGGATACAATGGGCTAATTCTCTCACTGCAACAGATGTAGATTACAAATTTGATTCTGCACTAAAAACACAAGCATTCCTGCAATACGAACAAGAATATCCTCTCCCGAATGAAATAATGCCTCTGGATCAGTATGAATACATTATTTACACTGACGGTTCTGCTCGGCCGGCCATAGGTAGTAAACAACAATACAGTGGCGCATGTGCGTTTGGGAAGGATCGTATGCAGGAAGGCAAGTTCCATCCTAGCAGTACAAAGACACAGTCTCTAGGAGACTGCACGGCACAGCTGGCAGAACTAAAAGCCCTGTTACTGGCACTAATAAATACGGATCGAGAATTCCCCACACTGATTGTGTGCGATTCATTTTACTGTGTCCAATCATACAATGAATATCTTCACTACTGGGGTCAGAATGGGTTTAAAGACTCAAAAGGTTGCACAATTAAGCATAAATTGCTATGGGAACAGATAGCTGAGTTGAAAAACGAACTACCGAGAGCTCACGTGATGCACATGCTGTGTCATGAATGTGATGGTGTTCACGTTGAAGGGAATTCATTGGCTGACAAAGCCCCAAAAGGGGCAGTACGAACTGCTGCCATAGTTGCAATCACACTTTCTAGCACGAAGAATAGATGGACAGATAATGGTAGCTGTCATTGCTTCTCGCAAAAACAGCACAGCCTTACCGAAAGGTTTTCCACTCAAGTACTCCTACAAATTAGATGCAAAAAAAAATCTGTATGCTCAAATTCCAGGAGTGGGGGATAGAGTGATACCAAACATAGATCGCAGATTAGGTTTAATTCTAGCTGCACACAAGGGTCTAGGTTCTGCACACGCAGGAGGTACCGCAACGGTTTCTTTATTGAAACAACGCTATTGGTGGCCAGCACTAACTAAACAGACGAAGAATTTTATCTTAAAGTGCGACATCTGTCAGCAGATGAAGGGTTCCACCGTGGCGTGTGCGGCAAAGACACCATTACTAATATCAGACAGACCACTCGCTTGTGTCAATTTGGACCACTGCGCCCCCCTACAATCAGATGGGGCTTACAAGTATATCTTGGTGGCAGTGGATTCATGCTCTAGATTCCTGTGGGTTTGGCCTCAGCGCTCAGCTGACGCTCGAACTGTTATAAAAAATGTACGAGTTGGCACATTACATTCTGACCGTGGCCCCGCGTTTAGCTCTAGGGCTTACAAAGAAGATATGGAACTTTTAGGTGTTGCACTGCAGTACTCCTCTCCGTACCATCCCGAGGGAAATTCGGTCGTGGAGAGGAAAAACCGAGACTTAAAGCAATCTTTAACAGCAAGGGTATTAGGTTCGGGTGGTAGTTGGGTCAATCACTTATATGGGGTCCAGAGGGCTCTCAACAATATGCCAAAAAGTTCCCTAGGAGGTGTCACTCCTTACGAAGTCCTATTTGGGACGAGAATGTGGGTACCTGATCTTGATTATGAAAGCACAGTGGTGGATGAAAAACCATTTGACATCAATAAACGTTTGGTTGTTTTACAGGATCTTAATGAATTCCGGGCACTACAAAGCAACGTGCAAGTAAAACGCACCGCCACTGGGGAAGTCAAATCAGTCACGGCAAGACCTGCCTGGATCCCACAAGTCGGGGATCTGGTCAGAGAAAAGATTGTGGACAAGAAGGAATTTGGGCCATCATACAGAAAGCCTGTACCTGTCCTGGCTGTCGAAGGAACAAAAACAGTACTTCTTCCGCCTCTTGCTGGCAAAAAAGAAAAGAGATTTGTCTCCATCGATCTGATCAAACCACACTATGTGGCCGATACTGAATAGTAGGCCTCGTGGGCTCCTGGGTAGCCGACGCTCTCCTATCGCTACCATACAGGAAGTTCAGACAGAAAGACTCAGAACTTTTGAAGAGTCTCCAATACAAAGTAATGGATTTTCCAACAATGAAATGGAACTCGGTCCTGTTGAAAAAGAACATCAAAACACAAATGAAAGACAAATATCAATTCGGCCTAACACTAATATCAATATGCCTCTAAAAGAGATGTCTGCCAGTCCAACAAAACCTGCTGAGCTACCAAAAATAGATCGAACTGCATCTGGCTACTTCATTGATTTTGATACCTTCACTCTGGATCCCAGTGAACCTGAAACAATGCCAGCTCAAGTTTCCCGTAAACAACAACTTCATGACTTCTAAATTTTTCTGAAAAAGACTTACCTAGTTTCACCATGGCTCCAGCTCTGGATAATAACTGGAATATTGTTTTTTCTATTCTGGATTAGCCTAGTGACTGTCTTTTGCTTACTCATGAATGGAAACTATCTCCCAGAACGCTCTGCAGTATCAAATGTGAACTTGGTCCTGAAACCTCATACATCATCTCATCGTGAACAAAGAGACCTGTCCTTCGTGAACATTACAGCTGTTCCAATTCCTGATGGTATAGTTTGGGACAGAGTTTCATATGATGTATTTGGTCCCACTGAACTTTTGAAAATACCTCACGTATTCAAAATTTCTCTAAATGATATCATTACCTCCACTACATTTTCTGACAATTGGGATTTTGAAACTGTAAATAATATGTTGTCTGATTCAGAACAATTCACTGCATTTTCAAGCATTGAAATGTTAGAGGACACATCTGATTATGACATTATGTATTGTTACCAACATTATCGTCATCACTTTTTACATGAATCCAGTATCCCACGTAATGTTTTTACAAACCACCAATGGGAACATTGCCCAACACCACCGAAAAGTAGTTCGAGAACGTTTGCACAGAAATGTTCTTATTTTTCAGGGTTTAACACATCTGACCCAACCTCATATTACTATAAGGTTGCACCAACAACTGCACAGAAAAATATGGTAAATAAATCCAAACAGATTTACTCTGCATCCTTTATTTCCCAACTGTCTGAACAGGGTTTTGACTTATGGAAGGACACTATAGACATAAAATCAGTCTGGGGTTCAAAGGCATGACAAGTTCAGGGACCAGAAGCACTATTCAATTTCGAGCGTGCCTCATTCCACAGCAGATCATATTTCTGAACAACACTGTGCAACAGACTTCCTGTCTTGGAATAGCCAAGAACAAAGACTTGAATACACCTCGGATTCCCTCACCATCACACTTTGAGGGGTGGCAAAACTTTACAACACGTGGTTGGGGATATAATAGATGACATCATACATTATAATTCATCAGACCCCAATTGGAAGGGATAGTTAGTTTGGCCCACAGACACAAATAGGTGTCAAACAAGATTCAGGGGTACTTCCGAAGGGTTTAGTATCCATAGGCCGGACCAACGCTATGTGCAAAGAGAACATCCAGGGGTGGTGACATCATACAGTGTTGGGAAGTTATGTCTCGATTGGCTAAAAACCTTGTGTTAGAAATGGGGTTTCTGGTTGGCTAGGGCAAGCGCCTCAGCCAGGCAGAAACCACCCCTCTCGTCAGGGCAAGGGAGTCACACACTAAAGATAACCCCTGCTCACCCCCTTGGTAGCTTGGCAGAGCAGTCAGGCTTATCCCAGAGGCCATGTGTAAAGCGGTTGCACACCACACACTCACGCATGCACCAATGTCACCTTAGACCCACCACAAAGGCCTCTTCACACTTTGGTATATAAAAAAAAATATATATTTTTATGTTAACTTGGAAAGAAGGCAGTAATTCCACAAATCATATTAGCCAGGGCATGCTCCGTATACTGAGGGCCAGAGATGTAATAACTTTCATGGATCTTTTTGGTGAGGCAAGTTCATAATGCAGTCACTGTCCGGAATCCCCTACTGACAAGAAACAAATCAGAGACACCAGTAATATCAGCAGATGGAACATGCCCCCGTAAACTATCCGGCGTTAATGTTTGCTTTACTCAAACAAGCCTGCCCCGCTTACCTTAATTACTTTACTTAGGCAGAGATAACGGACCCCTGCACTATGTTGCAGGTGAAGGTATGCCCCCGTAATCACCGATCCCCTTTGTGGAGACACAGGTCTCTTGTGTTATCCGGAGGGTGCCCCAGTGGTCTCAGAAGAAAATAACAGCCCCCCCTCAGGCCCGCAACCCGCTTGTTGACAGTATAGTGAGCTGCGGCTGAGCGTTTTACCTTCTGGCTCCTTGGTCCCTTCGCGCACCTTCACGCTCCGACGAGGCCCCCCGCGGGAGCCGACACCACTCCTACCGTCGGCGTGGAAGGGAGGGCCACTCCGCCCGCAACCTCCTGCTCCTGCTTCTGCTTACAACTACCGGGCCTCGGACGGCTCCTCTGCAGTGGTAGGACTTCCGGCCCAGGGGAAACACTGGTTCACAGTTTCCTCTGGCTCCCAGCTGCGAAGTCCTTGGCGGCACTGTACGGGGGAAGCGGGCGGTTTCTTCGGGAAGGGGAGAGCACTCTTCACTCCCTCGTGGCTGACTTCCTGCTGGGCGGGGCGCGATGAGCACCGGCTTCCCCAGGTCCAAGACTCCCCGTTGCCAGGCAACACCTCGCAGCCGATCCTGCTGCAGCGCGGCCTCTTCTCCGGACTCAGGCTGGGAGCGGTGATCGGGCAGAAGGTTTGGGGCGGCTCTCCCATCTAGGGGCAGCACGTCACAGCTTCTAAAAGCACACAGGGGAAGCGGGCCTGGAATTGATGACGGATGGGCAGGCCCTCAACGTCTTTCCCCTTCAATGCTGCAGACTCCTCAGCGATCTCAGCTCACGAAGGCTATGCAAGGGCACACACACAGCGCAGCTTGGGTAGGGAAAAAGTCCTGGAAACTTTGATGTCCCCGAGTTTCCTGCAACAAGAGGCCAGCTCACACAGGCCCTTGGAGACTCCTCTTCAAGCAGGGGGTGAACACAGCACACAGCACAGTCCCTTTTCCTTTCCTAATCAGAATCAGCTACTGCAGGGCCACCCCAGACAGCACACAGCAAAGGGGCAGCGTTCCTCCTCCAGTCTCTCCAGCTCTTCTCTTGGGCAAAGGTTCCTCTTGATCACAAAGTAGTCTAAATTACTGGGGGTTTAGGGCACATACTTATACACCAAAATGTCTTTGATGTCTTTGAAGTAAGGGTCTCTGAACCCAGTCCAAACCAGTTCTTCATTCACTTGGTGCAGCATGATTCCAGGGGGTGGAGACAGCATTGTGCAAGGGAGCCAGGCTCCATTCAGGTGTAAGTTAATCTCCTCCCAACACTCTACATGCAGCCAGGGTCTATTCAGCTCAGGGCTGGGTCATCCAGGAAGGCCAGGCACACCTCAACCTCCCCCAGGGGCTGTCTACAGGGAATTCACATCCTCTGTCTCTCCCAACACTGAAACCAGACAGTCAATCCACAAACAGGCAGAGGCACAGAGGATAGTTGGACAAGAAAATAGCCACTTTCTAAAAGTGCCATTTTCAAACACACAATTTAAAAACCATCCTTACTAAAAGATGTGTTATTAAATTCTGAGTTCAGGGACACCAAACTCCACTTTCTATTTTGTTCCTATGGGAAGATATGCTTGTAATATGTTACAAAGCATTCCCCATTCTGTCCTATGGGCAAGGTAGCCTTTCCATAGTGAAAAACGAAATTGGCAGTATTTCACTATCAGGACATGTTACACACACCAGTACATGTCCTACCTTTCACATACACTGCACCCTGCCCAGGGGGGTACCTTGGGCCTACCATAGAGGTGTCCTATATGTACTTTTTTTATTTTTTATTTTATTTTATTTGAAGAGTTTTATATAGCGCTGGCTAGACCCGGAGGTATCAGAGCACTTTACATGAGGATAATTGAGTTACAAGTTACAAATTACATCCGTTACAAGATCATAGTAAGACACATGGAAATAAAAACAATGTTAAAGTGATTCGTCCGAGGGAGGGGGAGGAAGGAGACACAGCGAGAAAACAAGGAAGAACTGTGCCCAATGTCCGGCTGGGTAGGTGACGGCCTAGGGGGTGAACCAGGGACGATCTCCTCTATAGCTGTCAAGCAGCTCCACCGGGCATCAGCCACGTTGCTCAGGTCTCGACGGTCAGACATAACAAGAGTGACAGTTTATGCATAGTTACATTAGTTACAGTTGGATAGTAAACATAGATGAACAAGTCCCCAGTAGCGGATATAGGGAGGGGGAGGGGAGTATAAACAGGGGGCTAAGAAGCAGATCAGATTCTAGCCTCGGATCAGCCACTACCTCTACCAGGCAAGTACGCCGGGGAATGCATCAGATGCAGTTGGAAGTCCATATTGGTCAAATATTAATCAGTTCAATCAAAACGTTAATCAAAATTGACACTCTCCAAATTATAATGCCAGTTGGAACGACCTCATTTTGTATGGACTCCAAACGATCTAAGACACATTTGGAATTTACAGCCAATACAATGGCATCAGAGATGCAGAGACCGTTCCACATGCCAACAAACTTTTAAAGGAACAGAATTTGGTTAGGGCAACAAAAACAGAAAATGTATCCAATGGGGAAAACTAAAATAAACAAATATACAAGAAATATGTTTGCTATAGCACCGCATCCCAACCATCGTTAAGTCAACGGTACAACATAACAGGGTTGGCTTTGCAGATGAAGACTGAATTCGCTAGCCATGTAAATGCTACATGATCGATCTTCTACATTGGCAAAGCCCTAATGTGCACTGGTGAATATGCCTCAACAATGAAACAAGAAACTGTGGTGGGAGCAACCCACAGAAAATCCCAGTTAGAGGAACTTTGTGAGGTTAGCTGCAGGATTTGATGGTAAACGGTGTTACCCAGCAATGCTCAATTACCAGAATGGTAGTCTTTAGTGGAAGCTTGAATTCTTATCCTCTTCTCACACAAATCGATGGCACGTCATCGGTTACACGTGGATAAAAGCATCCTCTCAGCAGAAGTAAGGGTCACAGTTGCAAAGAGTAATAGTAGTAACACACACACACACACACCCCCCCTTAGTGGACTAGCAGGCTCTTGGTAAAGTGTTTCAGATTTGGAGACAGCAGAGACGCCTTCCTGCACTCAGTTCAAGTCCGAGCTCATGAGAGCAAAAAGTAGAAGACCATGAAGGCTCCGATGAGCCCAGCTGACACGTAGCACAAGAGCTTGCAGTTGTCCCGGCCTGACCGTGCCATGGTAGAGAAACGCTTCACACTCCCAGTCAGCAACCCTGTCACGCTCATGAAGTCAGAATCCATGCCATCCACATACTTGTTCTGTTCTTCTGCATCTTTGTCAATGTCCAGGGCCAACGATTTGAGTCTGGTGACCTTGGAAGCTAAACCGTCTGCCTGACGCCTGTTCTCCTCATCCAGCATCTGCTCCACTGAGCCGGGACTCGCACCTCTCCCCCACTCTGCCATGGAAGGGTAGGGCCTGGCAAGTGGGTGCACTTGCCAAGTTGACATGGCAGTTAAACTGCGCACAGGCACTGCAGTGGCAGGCTTGAGACATCTTTTTAAGGCTACTCAGGTGGGTGGCACAATCAGTGCTGCAGGCCCACTAGTAGCATTTGATTCACCAGCCCTGGCACACTCAGTGCACTTTACTAGGGACTTATTGGTAAAACAAACATGCCAATCAGGGAGAACCAATCACCATACCAATTTTATACAGGGAGCACTTGCACTTTGACACTGATCAGCAGTGGCAAAGTGTCCAAAGCATCTAAGCCAGCAAAAACAAAATCCAGCACAGCATCAAAAATACAGGAGGTAGAGGCAAAAAGTCAGGGGAAACCACGCCAAGGATGCCAGGTCTAACACCTCGACACTATCCCAGGTGAAACAACACTTATCCTTACTATCAGAAGACATGGATCTAAGGGACTTTTTATTGGGCCCCCGAAAGCCACGTCAGAAACGTTTTTTATATGCTGTTTATAATTAAATCTGGACGATCTCTCAACAAGAAGCTGCGGAGAGACTTCATGAAATTGATAGAATTAACTTAGAAAAAGCATTATCTGTAGTTTATAATGGTATGACTACATTAAAATCCAGGATTTATTCATCTTCTGCTATAGATATACTAGAACAGGATTTGTCCATACTACAGCATGGACAGTTTCAGCTACATTCTATTATGTTGTTAAGCTGGACGCTACAATCATTAGGTTCCGGTTATGTGCCTTGGAGATTTATTAACAGTACGTCCTTGTTCTCTGCATACAATCTAACTAAAAAACAGATAACTATTGCACAAAGGGGAGCAAAATATACAATGCTGCGTATTGAAAAACTGGGCCAGTTACCTTTCACTGTGGCAGAGTCACCATCCACAGAATGGTTAATCCATGGCCATATAACATTACCGGTCCCAACTTTCCAGTTTCAGTATTGCCTAGAACAATAACAGGCAGGCAAATATGAAGCGATGGGTAAGGAATTCGTCAAGGAATCTTGAGAATTACCATACAGATAACGATGCAGGAGTGGGGACATGGAAGTGTTTTTAAGCGGTACAAACTGCGAGAACTCTTTAAGTGGATCTCTCATATGCTAGGATATCATGATTCACGGGGCCTGTAACGGTTCAGTTGCAAACTTATCCTGTCATTTGAAAGGGTCCCCGGCTGCCGTGATTAATCCGGTGTTCAAGTTGCTCTCAAATGGGAGTTACTTAATGCTGAATGATCAAGGTTGTTCTAGGATGCTTCCGGGCATCGCATATCTTGTCACTGTAGACTCCAGGGTAACTTGTTGTATGCAGGTATTGTTTCCACCTACCCACACAGTCAGGGAGGCACCATTATGGCCTTCGTTGAATGTTTCCTTTATACGGGTTGATACTCTGAGCCAAATGAAAGCCATGCTTTTACAGAACACCGTGCCCTTAACCTCCGCCCGAGAGACTTTTGATCTTCAAGTCGCAAGGTCCTCAGCTGAGACACAGGCACTTGTACGAACAAACTGCCCTTTCCATTTTGCAGAAATGGTACAACGTATCTTTAACATGTCTGATACGACGGGTATAGTACACCTATTTAAGACCATAGGTTCTGGACTGTTAAGCACCTTTCAGAAAGTCTTTGCAGTGATTCCAGCCTTCATACACTCCATATTCGGAAGCATTTTTGGAGGACTTCCGCTAATCCTGTTACTAATAGCAGGAATCCTGATTGTAATTTTTCTGCTACGCAATGGATGTCCCAGTCACCAAGTAGATGGAAAAAACGCTCTTTGAGCGCCGATACCGTGATCGCATGGTACTCCATCTGGGCACACCTCCCCTTCGAGAACTAAGCGAGTCTTGGTTCCTATCATTTCGACCAGTCTGGATTGACTGTGTTCTGCCTGTCCTCCGATGCCTGTTCTGCGGACAAGAATGCGCGTTGGATCTCTGTCTAACACTTCCATCGGTTGCGCCACCGGATGTGGATGCTTTACTGGACCCCATAACAGCACATGTACTGCTGTGTCCTCAGCGTATTCCCATGTTGATGTCTGCATTCTTAGAGCCACCACAGGATGCTTCAGCTGCTGTTGGAACAGATACTGGCTCCTCTACAAACACTCAGCTCTTGGATGTCATAGAGGCTTCCCCAGCATCGGCTGTGGACAGTAGAGAAGATCATCTGTGCTCGATTGACCTGATCTGTGAGGTGTTGCAGGGACCATAGTCTGCAATTGCAAGCAACAGTGATGTTGCGTCTCCAAGCCAGGGCACATAAACATTTGGCTCATCGTGTGCTGGGAAAAATTTGGCCTTCTTCAAAACAACCAAATTTGAAATATTAAACAACTAACACTATTCTTTTTACTGAACAGCATGGCTTTCAAACACTCATAGTTGTTTGAACTATATATACGAACATATTTCAGTAAGACTCCTACCGCTTAAAATACAATTTTAGCATTTTTAGATTTTTTTACGCATTATTTTATGGACTAATTAGTTGTTTGCGTACAATGCCTACAAGTACATTAAAATTTTAGTATGTTGTCCAATCAGATGAGGAGTGGGTGTTATGTTTGATATATGCTCAGGTAGTAACCAAACCTTTCACCTATATTTCCCCTGCCATTACACTACATAACGGTTCTTGGGACTGACCTTTTACCTAGTTGCGGTACTGCTTACAGGACGTGGGGTTTTCCCTGAAAACTAGCCTCATTCATTATGCATGAGGATTCTGGGAAACTCAGCAGGACTACCATCTCCTGCATAATAACTATGTATGAGGGTCATTCCTTCCGTCATCCTAAGTCCGATATGACACAGCAAGGTAGATCCCCTGAGGGTACCACTTTTGGTATATGAACACCATATCTTTGCTGAGGCAGGGAGAGGAGAAAAAGGACTTTCATGCTGACACACTGACGCAAGACGCTGAGGTTCCTGCACGCAAACACTCCAGCTCGCAGTGGTCTGACATCCCTCACGGGGTGTCCATCTCAAGACCAAGACGGGGTCCCACAGTCTCTCACTTCAGGTAATGGGGTCGACTTTATCCTAGAGGGATTCTTGGCTCTACACCTACATACATGCTAGGTGCACTTAGGTACATCTAGTTAGGATCGCATCGTAGGAGGACGCATTATTACTGTCATGTATTTTTATACCTGCCTATATTCATTGTTTTAGCACTGTGGTAGAAATCTACCATCCTTTTACTCTGTTGGTGCTTATAATCATTTATATCTGTTTCTGTCTAATGGTTGTTTCAGCACACCTATTTTACACTAGAATGACGCTGGTTCAATACATGCTTATTGAAAACGTCCCCACCATTTATTCTTTGTATCTCTCTGAGACAAAGTGAGCACAAGTGACTGAGCGAAAAGTATTGCACTGTTTCCACGATCCCTGATGGGACAGAGTTGTCATGTTCGATAGCTGCCAAGAACTATTCTCTCCTTGGTAAGAGGGGTTTCCAGTGGCACTGTGAGCTATCTGGTATACAGGCAAACATACCCAGTGGGGGTGTCTGGAATCAGTCTGAACACCAATCCCACAATCTATGTTGTCTAAACACGCAGATCCTATATAGGTTTATAGGAACTACACGACACAACAGACTGACAAAACTTTAGCTTCATCTATTTCCCCTCTCCAAATGATGAAAAGGTCAACTATGAAGTGAGTCCAGAGCACAACTGGTGAATTGAAAATCTCATCGGAGTCCACTATCTGTTCCTCCCACCATCCTAGTAACAGGTTAGCAAAACGTGGGGCAAAGCACATTCGCATCGCTATTCTGTTTCTGCTTAAAATAATTGTTGTCAAAGACAAAAAGTTTTTCCTTATGCAGAACTCTATCATTTCTACTATCATTTGCATGTGAAACAGGTGGGATAGAGATTTAGATTTTAAAAAAATGTCTGCATGCCGGTGTCCCTGTTTCATGGCCTATGCTTGTGTACAAGCTCCCTACATCAAGGGTGATCAGTAGAAAATCTGGTTTCCAATTATTACCATCTATACGTGTCAAGAAATCTATGGCATCCTGAATGTAAGATGGTAATGCTAGAACAAATGGGAGCAGAAAAAAGTCCACGTATTTGGAAGTTTTTCAAGAAGAGAGTCTATAGACGACACAATGGGTCTGCCTGGGGGATTGTTTTCACTTTTGTGGACCTTCGGGAGTGGATAGAGAATAGCAATCTTAGGATGTTTACATGCTAGACATTTGTACTCCTCCCACTCTATGAGACCTCTTTCACACCATTGAATCAGTTTATCACCATAGATTTAATTAGCTTTCAAGATTTTACACTTTTTTACACTTTCGCAGCAGTCACCATCATTCAATTGTCTGTACCCTTTATTGAGGTACATTTCCTTAGCTAGGATGTCAATGTTGCCCCCCTTATCTGAGTGTCTGATAACAATATTATTGTCAGGTTGTAAACTCTTTATAGCAGTTCGGTCCTTGAGGTCAAGGTTGTCATCCTTCCACTTGTTTCTCTTCCTGTTGACTTTAGTTATTCTCTTGAGTTGCTGGTTAGTCACGGATTTGAAAGTGGCATAAAAGTCGACTTCGCCTTGAAACCACTTGGGAAACTCAAATCCAAATCTATATCTAAATTGGCCAAATCCACATGTTTGTGTCAAGGTTTTATTCCAAACTCCCAGGATCGGTTTGAATCTCAAGTGGGTCCACCTCTCAATCGCCCCACCCTCTGAAGCTATAATAGCACAGAGGGTTGGAATGATTAAGTGAGGGAAGGAAAGGATGGGGACTGCGGGGAGGGAGACCTATAACACAATAAACACAAAATAACCAACATTAGAAGAATATTCTACAACCCTTTGGGTTACTTCACCATACCACATATCTATATATATATATATGTCTATAACTACCTGTAATGGAAAATCAAGATGACCTGTATAGCACTCCTGTTTGAGGATACCTTTCATCAACTGAAGGTTCTCTAAAAGTAAGAAACATCAGTCACAATATATTGAGCGTATAATTGAAAGATACCACACACACACACGCACATCCACACCAGTCTTTTACCCACCACAATACTTATACGATCTTGCATCACAGGGGGGGTTGGGTAAAGAGTCACACCTCAATACCCTGCTAGGAAAAGAAACAAAACTGAGCGTTATACTGTAAGAATCATCACGTCATCAATTCTCCTCTTTATAATAGGCATTCATAGTTCGTGCCCATCGCAGTAGGGTAAGGAAAAAGCAGAACCTAACTGTTACGTCACAGCCAGATAATCCACGTAACACTCCATTGTTGATGTGAATAAAGTCTCGTATTTGACATACAGCCTCACAATGAATGTCATAGAAATAATGTCACTCTCAAAGGATTCAATAATGTGTATTAGGGAATTCTGGGCACCCCTTCCCTTTCCTCAATATTTCCAGGTATGATTAATCTCTTCATAGCTCAAATGTCCCCAAGCAATCAAATCCAGACTTTGGTACTGATACGGAATAAGCTGGGGATTCAAATCAAAGGAAACGGTGACAGCGTCACCCTTACCGCCCCTCAGGACAGAAAACAGGAAGTCTTTCTCACGCCCTTGGCTCCGGACGTCACTCTCTATCTCTCTCGACTCAGAATACGCAGCAAGTGACGGACACTGAAGCATTTCTTTTATGCTTCCGGGTCCGGGTGTCATCACTTGCGCGCTGCCAGGAAATGCAGGGTTGCTGGGAATTGTAGTTTGTGCGGTTGAAGCATTGGCGCTTCCACCACGTCTCCGTTCTATCGTCAGCATCTACCCCGGTTTCCGATATACGATCAAGTAGGTGTAACAGTACATCCCCCTCCCCGAGAATGCTGACGAGGACAAGGTTTGGCTGGAAACTTCTCATGGAATCTTTGGACTAATCTAGGAGCATGAATGCTTTGTGCTGGTTCCCATGAGTTTTCTTCAGCACCATACCCTTTCCATGCGATCAAATACCACAAAGATGATCCCCTTCTCTTAGAATCCAAAATTTTAGAAACTTCATATTCTGGCTCTCTATCTACCCAGACGGGAAAAGGCTTCTTTTTTACTGGTGTGTATGATGGTTTTAACAACGAGACATGGACCACCGGATGAATCCGCATAGATTTAGGCAGAGTGAGGAGTACAGAGACTGGATTGAGGAATGTATTTACCTTGTAGGGCCGATATAGCGAGGATTGAAGATGCTGTATCTACGGAAACGAATGTTCTTTGTGGATAACCATACCACAACGCCTTCCTTGTACTGAGGGTTTTCCCTGCGGTGTGCATCTGCAGTTTTCTTATAACGCATTTTAGCTTTCTGTAGATTCTGCTGTGTTTTTTATATTGTTTGATGTATTTGTTTCACTCTGTTACCTACTTCAGGCAGGTTTTTTTCCATCCCAGGATGTATCAATGGTAGAAACCGAGGATGAAACCCATAATTACTGTAATATGCGGTGAAGTTAGTGGATTGATGCGTGGCAATGTTATATGCTGTTTCTGCTACCCACAAGAGGTCCACCCAAGCATCCGAATTTTCTTTCACGTAACAACGTAAATATTGTTTTAAGGTTTGATTCAAATGCTCGGTTTGACCATCAGTTTGTGCATGGAAACTGGTGGATTTAGCGGACTTTATCTGTAGAGCTTCACACCATACTTTCCAAAAACGAGCAGTGAACTGGGATCCTTTGTCGGATACAATAGTGGATGGCACTCCATGTAATCTTACAATATGACGAAGAAGTAAGTTGGCTAGCTGTCCCAAAGTAGGCACAGTCTTACAAGCAATGAAATGTCCCATTTTTGTGAGACGGTCTACCACTACTAGAATCACTGTGTTTCCTTGATCCTTAGGTAACCCCACTATAAAATCCAAAGATATTGTGATCACAGAATAGTAGGCGTAGGCAAAGGTCTTAACAGTCCATGTGTCTTGCTATGATCAGTTTTTGCTTTAGCACGTTTCACATTTTCTTATGTTTGTCAGGACATTAATCCTCACAGAGGGCCACCAGAAATGTCTAAGTACCCTAGCCAGGGTTTTATCCATTCCATTATGACCTGCACTAGGAACCACATGACACCAGTGAAATACTTCTCTTGTGACTCCTTCGTGGGGATCAACATCTGATGTTTTCTAATGGGCACCCCTTGTCTTATTTTCCATTGGGGATGCGTTCTGAACCATTTTCTCCATACCGGTGTTTTACAGCTACAAGCTACTACTTTAGGAATTGTTCTGAGTGTATGATGCCTATTACTTGTTTTGGAGACAATATGGGAAGAGGCTGGTTATTTACCTGACTGCATGTGGATTCTTGTCTGGTGAGTGCATCTGCCTTCCTATTCTCAGAACCTGGTCGATAGTTAACAATGTAATCAAATTCAGAGAAAAATAACATCCAACGCAATTGCCTAGGAGATAACATTCTTGCAGGTCTCATAAATTGAAGATTCCTATTATCCGTATAAACTGTTACCACATGTTTTGCTCACATTAAATGATGCCTCCAAGTACTGAAAGAATCTTTGATTGCTAGCAATTCTTTTTCAGCAATAGTATACCGCATCTCTGCCTCATTCAATTTGCGCGACATACATGCTACCGGATGTAGTTGACCTGTCACCTCATTTCTCTGAGACAAAATGGCTCCAACTGCCATATCTGAAGCATCTGCTTCCACTACAAAGGGTTACTCAGGATCTGGATGTGCTAACACTGGTGCAGACGTAAAAGCTTTTTTCAATTGATCAAAAGAGGATTCAGTCTCTTCAGTCCATTCAAATGGTGTTTTCTTCCTCAATAACCTGGTAATGGGGGTCACTACTTTTGAAAATTGCTGTATAAATCTTCGATAAAAGTTAGCGAATTCTAGAAAACATTGTACTTCTCTAACATTGACCAGTCGTGGCCAGTCCTTTTCTGCCTGAATTTTAAGGTCAGACATTTCCAATCCAGTAGGTGTGATTATCACACCCAGAAATTCCACCTTTTGTACATAGAATTCACATTTACTTAGCTTGCAATATAATCCATTGTTACGCAAGGCTTGCAAAACCAAACAGACATGTTGATAATGCATTTGCACTGACTCTGAATATATCAAGATGTCGTCAAGGTACACCACAGTAAACACATCCAAATATTCCCGCAGCACCTCATTGAGAAAGAACTGAAATGCAGCGGGAGCATTGCACAATCCAAATGGCATCACTGTGTAGTCAAATAACCCAAAACGGGTGCGAAAAGCCGTCTTCCACTCATCCCCTTCTCGTACCCGAACCAGATGATATGCCCCTTTTAAATCCAAACGTGTATAGATTTTAGCTCTTTTTACTTGTTCTAACAGAACAGGTATTAAGGGTAAAGGATATCTATTTTTGATGGTGATGTGGTTCAAGGCCCTAAAGTCAATACAAGCACGTTTCTCACCATTTGCTTTCAGTATAAAGAATAAAGGGGAGGCTGTTAGAGATTTGGAAGGACGGGTAAATACATTCACCAAGTATTGATCCAAATATGTTTTGAGATGCTTGTTGTCTGACTCAGTAAGAGCATATATCCTGCTACATGGTACCACTACTCCTGGTAATAAATTGATTTGGCAATCGTCTAGCCTGTGAGGTGCAATACGTTGGCTTGTTTCTCGTTGAATACATCCCGATAGTCACTATACATCTCAGGTAAATGGATGTCTTTTTCTGCCATTGTGGCTACGTGATGTAAAGATGCTAAGGCCTGCACAGGAAGGTCTGTGGAACAATGACCACAATGTTCTTTGCACCAGATGCTGTTAAAGAGAACGGTCTTGGTAACCCAATTAACAGAAGGATTATGTTTTATCAACCATGGTAATCCTAAAATGATCCCATATTGTGGTGCACGTTTGATGTTGAAGATTAAAGTCTCGAAATGATAACTATTACTACAGATCTCTAATCATTCTGTGGAGTGGCTGACTGGTCCTGTTATGAGTTCTCTACCATCGATAGCCAATACCGTTTCAGGTGTCTTTTTCACAACCAACGACACTTGTAGGTTGGCAGCTAACTCTCCATCCATAAATAAACCAGTTGCTCCTGAATCCACCATGGCTTCCTAATCTCTCCACCTACCATTTATGTTCATCTGTACGGGAATCATGAAGTGTTCTGATTTAAAGACACCTTTTCCTTGTACTGAAGGGATTACTAACCTGCTCAAAAAGCCCCTTCCTCTTACCTTTGAGCATTATAGTTTTCCGACTTCTGTGGTGCTAGAGAAGCCCCATTCCTACCAAAACCAGGTTTGTTCTTGGGTTTTACCATGCAATCTTTAATAAAATGGCCTCTTTGACCACAATACATAAAAAGCCCATTTTTACGCCTTTGTTCACGTTCATCAGACGTTAAGGGGGCTCTTACTGTTCCTATTTCCATAGGCTCTGGTACTCCTACAGAACTAGATCTAGGAAATCTGGGCTTCTCGAATCGTGGAACATATTCATCATTTCTTTTCCTATCGTTCCTACGCTCATTAATCCTGCTATCTAGTCTCAGAGTGAGATTGATAAGATCAGTACATGTGGTAGGCTGAGGATCTACTTGTGTAACACATCTTTGAGTTCATCTCTTAACCCTTGATGAAACAACGCTGCTCTTTTCTCCTCAGGCCATTTAGTCTCTGAGATTAAACGCTGAAAAGTGTTTAGATACACAACTAGATCCTTGTTTCCCTGTCTTAACTCTAGTAACTCTTTATCGGCTGACAGGCTATGGGCTCATCTGTCAAAAACATTCTCAAACTCTTTGCGCAACTCATCCCAATCATACAATAACGGATCGTCATTACGAACCAAAGGAATTGCCCACTGGACTGCATCTCCTGCTAGATAACAAATCAAAAATGGTACCCGAGCTTGATTTGTAGGAAACGCTCTGGGTTTACATGTAAAATGCATTAACACCTGCGTCATAAACACCTGCACCTTATTCTCATCCCCAGTATATCATTCTGAGGCTGCCAGTGGTATGGATGTAGGTATCTCCACTGACACAGGTTGTGCTGCGCCAACTAGATTACTCGAGGGCCAGGAAGCCCCACCGAACCCTTTACCTGAGCTTACACCGAAAGGGTTCTTCTGAATTTTATCTACCCTATCCTGTAATGCCACAGTTTCTGCTCTATAAGCAGCTAATTCTTGTTGTACAAGAACCAAGGCAGCCATTATATCCACTAAGGTGGCCATCTCTAACTCAGAACCGATCAGGAGAGAATACATTCTTGGGCTGCGTATTCTGTCAAGGTTTTATTCCAAACTCCCAAGATCGGTTTGATGCTCAAGTGGGTCCACCTCTCAATTGCCCCACCCTCTGAAGCTATAATAGCACAGAGGGTTGGAATGATTAAGCCAGGGAAGGAAAGGATGGGGACTGCAGGGAGGGAGACCTATAACACAATAAACACAAAATAACCAACATTAGAAGAATGTTCTACAACCCTTTGGGTTACTTCACCATACCACATATCTATATATATATATATATATATATATATATAAGTCTATAACTACCTGTAAAGGAAAATCAAGATGACCTGTATAGCACTCCTGTTTGAGGATACCTTTCATCACCTGAAGGTCCTCTAAAAGTAAGAAACATCCGTCACAATATAGTAAGCGTATAATTGAAAGATACCACACACACACACGCACATCCACACCAGTCTTTTACCCACCACAATCCTTATATGATCTTGCATCACAAGGGGGGTTGGGTAAAGACTCACACCTCAATCCCCTGCTAGGAAAAGAAACAAAACTGAGCGTTATACTGTAAGAATCTTCACATTATCAATTCTCCTCTTTATAATAGGCATTCATAGTTCGTGCCCATCACAGTAGGGTAAGGAAAAAGCAGAACCTAACTGTTACGTCACAGCCAGATAATCCACGTAGCACTCCAGTGTTGATGTGAATAAAGTCTCGTATTTGACATAGAGCCTCACAATGAATGTCATAGAAATAATGTCACTCTCAAAGGATTCAATAATGTGTATTAGGGAATTCTGGGCACTGTCGTGTAGTTCCTATAGTACCCATGCAGGACCTGTGCGTTTGGATAACATAAACTGTGGGCTTGGTGTTAGACTGGCTCTGTGCACCCCCACCGTATATGTTAGCCTGATTTGCATTAGCTAGCTCACAGTGCCACTAGAATCTCCTCTTATCGGGGAGAGATTAGTTTCTGGCAACCTTAGATCATGACAACCCAAATTCCTCAGAATCGTGGAAACAATATACTACCTTTCGCTCAGTCACTCGTGCTTACTTATTCGGTTTGTCTCAGAGAGTTACACAGAATAAACAGTCTGGGCGTTTCAATAAGTATTTATTGAACAGTTGTTATTCTAGTGTAAAATATATGTGCTGCAGTAACCAGGAAACAATAGCAGAGATATATGATCAGCAGTACGATAAAAGCAAAGGGATAGAACAGTTCTACCATATTGCAATAGTCATGAATACATACATGAATATAAAAAGCATTATGAAAGTGCGCGTACTCCTACGATGCCTAACTAGATGTACCTGAGTGTACCTAGCATATGTGTGTAGGTCTAAAAGCCTAAGAGCCAAGAATCCTTCTAGGATTTAGTCGAACCCCCATACCTGAATAGAGAGAGTGTGGGTCCCCATCCTGGTCTCGAGTTGGACACCCCGCAAGGGCTGTGTTAGACCGCTGTCAGCTGGAGCGACTGCATGCAGGAGCCTCAGCGTCTTTGGTCACTGTGTCAGCATGGAAGTCTCGGTTCCCTCTGTCTTACCGGGGTAAGACGTGGTGTATTTATACCCTGAAGACTCTAGTTGCTTCGTATGGTTTGTATTGGCCCTTATTAGACTTGAGGAAGACGTCAGGGGTGAACTTTGTACATACATATTATGCAGGTGGTGTATTCCTAGAGAGCCATGCATAATTGATGAGTACAGTGTGGGCCTGTGTTTGGGAAAAACCCTGCTGTATTCAAAACCGTTCAGCCCTCAGAGCTCGTTGTGTACTAGCGAGGACCAATGTAGGTGAAAGATCATGCCTATATAAGGAATCATGACTATAATAGGACATGTACAGTTATGACCGTAATAGGGCATATGCGGCTTTGACCATAATAGGGCAAGTACGAATATGACCGTATTAGGGCAAATACGAATACGTCCATTTTAGGGCATGTATGAACAGGTCTACATTAGGGCCTCTATACGGGACATAACAGCACCCCCACCCTTTTCTCAATATTTCCAGGTATGATGAATCTCTTCATAGCGCAAATGTCCCCAAGCAATCAAATCCAGACTTTGGCACTGATACAGAATAAGCTGGGGATTCAAATCAAAGGAAACTGTGAAAGCGTCACCCTTACCGCCCTCACGGCAGAAAACAGGAAGTCTTTCACATGCCCTTGGCTCCGGACGTCACTCTCTATCTCTCTCGACTCAGAATACGCAGCAAGTGACGGACACCGAAGCATTTCTTTTATGCATCCGGATCTGGGTGTCGTCCCTTGCGCGCTGCCAGGAAATGTAGGGTTGCTGGGAATTGCAGTTTGTGCGGTGGAAGCATTGGCGCTTCCACCGCGTCTCTGTTCTATCGTCAGCATCTACCCCAGTTTCTGATATACGATCAAGTAGGTGTAAGAGTTTGTCTCCTACTGTTTTCATATCAGGGTTGAGTTCAGCCAGAATGTGTAGTAAATCAGTGTCACTGATAGTAGGTTTACTCGGCTTACCGTCTTGCACAAATGTGAGGGGAGTCTGTTTTTGAGGTAGTACTATTTGTGTAGTTTGAGCTTTTTAGTGAATTTATTTAGGTCTATCCAGCATTGGGTGTAATTAAAGCAGTTAGTAGGACAGAAAGAGAGGCCTAATCTAAGGACTCCGAGTTCCTCTTCGGACAGTATATGATCAGAAAGATTAACTACACTCTTCCTTTGTTCGTTCATTATCCTGTCTTCCGGCCCCTCATTATAATTCCCATGGGGGTTGCCACATTTTTTGCATTTCCTCTTCCTCTCCCTCTGCCTCTTCCTTTCCCTCGATCTTTTTGCCAGTTCTGTTGATTTCTTTCTTGGTTTATTAACCTTAGTTCCTGCAAAAACATTATTGACTTTCTAATGCTTGACCCAGGGGTATCTGGTGTTCCCCCTTCTTCTGACACATCACTTTCTCTTAATTCACTGTTAGAATCACTGCCACTTGTCGCAAGTTCTTGGTCTGCATTTTTGTTTGTTTGGTGGCCCAGTGCTTCTGTGCACTTGTCATACTTTCTGCTGAGTGTTAATATCCTGCCTGCTTCATAGGCTCTTTGATCCCTCAAGAATTTTCTTTGTTTTTCATTTTCGTTTCTTCTTCTAGTTTATTCACTCTTTCTTTGATTTCCTTCATATTCTTGTCAAAGGAGTCTTTAATCCCCATATTTTTTATTTCTAGGGTCAGAACTAGTTACATAATTGTATAAGTAAATAACAAACGTATAAACTTTTAAAAATTGTATTTATGTTTACTATTACACTACTTTGAGATACAATGATAGAGAGATCCCAGAAAGGAAAGCAATTACTAAGTCAAATAGGTTACACCTACTACCAAGAAAGTGCATTGATCGAAAATGTGAATTGGAAATTTACCAAATATTATTCTAACGCATGCTATGGGAGGACCACTACAAAAGATGATGTTGTAATTCTCGTAAGAAAACACAACCATCCCCCAAATGTGACAGAAATAGAAGTAAGGGAGGCATTGCAGGATATAAGAGAGGCAAGCACTAGCTCCCAGGAACCCACAACCAAAATCCTAAAAGATATGCTGCCTAAAGTCTCTGAACACATCACAGGCCAACTGTTTAATTGCGCAAACTGAAAAAACCACCAGTGATACCCCTCCTGCCCCTAGAAGACAACCTAAACAATGATAAATGACTCATAATATTCGCTACAGCAGATAACTTACTAAAATTAAGCACATGTCAAACCTGGGACCTTCAAAATGTGCCCAAATCATTCACTTAGATATACACCATGCATTGTGAATATCAAAACAAAAATATCTCTTTTACATATATCATACTACTGCTAAAAAAACAAAGCAGCACTTACTACAAACACTTGAACCACATTAAACAGAAAACAAATAACTACTTCTCAAAAAATATAATCATAGACGACTTTGAACAAGCCATGATTCAAACCATTTTAAAGATTTACCCCCACACAACCTTGGAAGACTGTTACTATAATTTCATTCATATGGAGACACCTCCAATAATCTGCACTAAGTGTAGAATATGCTACAAACAGCCAATTTGAATTTGAGAATAAAAAACAATGATAGCACTAGCCTATGTCCCTGTCACTGCAGTAGCTAACCACTGCAATTTACAAATAGAAAGTCCTTTCTACCAATGAACTGAAGAAAACCTAAGCCCCCTAATGGATTATTTCAAAGACACTTCGGTTAGCAGTCTGCATCACTCAAGACACAGACGCTAACCCAAATTCCAAATACCATAGTGGAATGTTTGTGACTGCACCTTGGCACAGGAAGCCAAAACAAATAATGCAGTGGAAGGAAAGTACAGTGCCCTCCAATCTACACTAGGCAGAAAACAACCTACACTCACCAAATTTATAGAAGCATTACAAAAAGAGCAAAGCTACCAACAACTACAAATGGAGCAATCTGTAACCCCAAATGCACTTAACTTAGCAAAGAAACCAAAAGAATGTACAACATGCTACAATGCAAATTCACATTCTTCATAAACAACAAAGTAGTAGATAACTTAGAAATAACCGCCAAACGCAAATTATAAAATAAATAATATCCTACTAAAGTCCCAAAATACTGTCACAAAATCTAAACCAACTTGACAAATCATTTTTGATATAGATAATAAACATAATATTTTATTACATCAGTCTAAACAGTAACCAAAACTCCAATGTTTTTTAAAACTGATATAATAAAATGATACAAAAATTATTTACTTAAAAAATGTAAACCTAGCCAACCAAAATGCTCAAAGAACAAACTCAATCTATCACGTAAAATAAATACAATACATAAACCACACAACTAAAAATATAGATTTTAACAATTTCATAATTAATAAATTATCTTAATAAAAACAATAAAAAAAATATATATATATAAATCAAACACAGTACAATATATTGCATAAAAAATAACACAAATGATATTACATACAACAATATTTTCTGAATCAATATTTTTCACAACGATGTTAAAAACAACACTTAAAACAATATTTACTTTCGATATACCTGTCGGCGAAATCTTTGACATCCTGATATTCAGGACACAATATTTTTGTAACGCAATATTTTTTTGCCAATATTTTGTACAATCACTGTCCTCTGGTACATTAGGGCATGAGCAGGGTACTGCCTTTATACTAGGTTTCTGGTCCATTGGGGTCAACATCACTGGAGCTCTGAATTTTCTGCAACAGCCTCACTGTAGGGCCACATACCCTGCCAGCTTAAATTGAGCTAATGTTGAGCTTTTGGTGCACATTAGGGCAGCTACAAAGATAGGCAGCGCAGGAGCGTCCTCTCATTATCCTTTCTCCCAAACCTTCTGCAGAGTTTTTGCACCTGGATGGAGGGCCAGTGGGTCATTGACAAATAGGGTGCCATCCTTGAGTTTAGGCCTCACTACATGTCTCTTCTACTGTTACTAATGATGGTGCTTCCCAGGTGCTTACTTATTGTGGTGGGGGGAGATGGGCCTGTTGGTTAGTGTGCCCCCTACCACCAATGGCGTAGCTAGACATTTGGCCGCCGGTGGGGGCACCAGCGTTTGCCGCCCGCGGCGGCATGTAAGAGCGACAGCCGGGGGGCAGACGATTTCGGTGCGTCTACCACCCGTGACAGCCGCAGGTATGAGCGAGGGGTGGAGGGAGCCTGCCGCCCCCAAAACTTGTGACACCCGGGACGCTCCACCCCCCCACCTTGCTATGCCACTGCCTCCCACTCTTAGGTCAGTCTTGTTTGGGATTAGGGATCCGTAGGCCTGGCTCACAGATGTGGGTGGCAGCAGGCTTCAGTCAAATCCCTCAGGCCGCAATCTAGTCTTCCTTTATTGCTGCTAGGAGTCAGGGAAGGCGGTGCAATGCTGCAACTGGGTATCTCTCCCTAGCAATAACAGCATTGCAAGGGGAGATACTTTCCCTTGTGTTGTGTAGCTCCTATAATAATTATACAGGATCTGCGCGTTTGGACAGCATACACTGTAGGATTGGTGTCAGACTGTTTCTGAACACCCCTACTGAGTATGTTGCCCTTTGGTACCAGCTAGCTCACAGTGCCACTAGAGTCTCCTCTTACCAAGGGAGAGAATAGTTCCTGGCAACTATCGAACATGACAACCCTGATCCCTCAGGACCGTGGAAACAATATACTACTTTTTGCTCAGTCACTCGTGCTTACTTAGTCTGTCTCAGAGAGATACACGGAATAAACAGGCTGGGCGTTTTCAATAAGTATTTATTGAACAGTTGTTATTCTGGTGTAGAATAGATGAGCTGCAACAACTGTGAGACAGTATAATATATAAATGATTAGTAGTACTAAAAAGGTAAATGGATAGTATAGTTCTACCATCTTACAATAATTATGGATACATACGAGTATATAAAACACATGATAAAAGATGCGTACTCCTACGATGCTTCCCTAACTAGATGTACCTAAATGTACCTAGCATGTGTGTAGGTGTTAGGCCAAGAATCCCTCTAGGATAAAGTCAACGCCATTACCTGAATTGAGAGACTGTGGGACCCTGTCCTGGTCTCGAGATGGACACCCCGCAAGGGATGTTAGACCACTGCAGGCTGGAGTGTCTGCATGCAGGAACCTCAGCGTCTCTGGTCAGTGTGTCTGCCAGGAAGTCTCGGTCTCCTCTAGCTATCTTAGCAAGATGTGATGTATATATACCCATAGGTCTCCCCAGGGGTCCTACCTCGCTGTATTACTGTGTCGGCCTAAGGATGACGTCGGGCATGAACTTTGTTCATAGGTATTATACAGGAGATGGTCGTCCTGCTGTGCTTCCAAGAATCCTCATGCATAATGTATGAGCTTCCGAACTAGGGAAAACCCGTGTTCTGAATGCAGTGTCGTATCTAGGTAAAAGGTCAGTCCCTGTGAACCGTTATAAGTGTAATGTAGAGAAGAATATAGGTGAAAGGTAATGAAGTTACCGGGGCCTATATTATGGTACCTATATGGAATATAACACCCACTCCTCTTCCGAATGGACGACATAGTTAAATTCTAAACGTACTACTAGGCTGACCAGATACTGGTACGCAAAATAATTTGAAAAACATTAGTTTCTTGTTTTGCTAAAAACAATGTTAAAAAGCTCTAAAAAAATCTTTAAAAGGTTTAAAAAGGAAATTGTCACGCAAGCCATAGCTCTAACGTGTCCGTAGGTATAGTTCGAACTACTATAAGCATTTGAAAGCCATGCATGCTCAAAAGAATGTCAGTTCTATTATGGAGTTCCAATTTTCATTTTGTTTTTCAAAAGTTCAATTTTTCCCAGCACACGACGGGCCAAATGAGTCAAATGTTTATGTGTCCTGGCTGGTAGACGCAACATTCTTGTTGCCTGCCTCTGCAGACTACTGTCTCTGTAACACCTCGCAGATTATGTCAATTGAGCACAGATGATCTTTTGTACTGTCCACAACAGATGCTGGGGCAGCTTGTGCGCCAACCACGGCCTCGGTGTTAGAGGAGGAGCCGATGTCCATACCAACAGGAGCCGATACTACCTGTGGTGGCTCTTGTAATGCTGTCCTCAACATCGGAATAAGCTGGGGACACTGCAGAACATGGGCCGTTATCGGGTCCAGTAAAGCATCAACGTCCAGTTGCGCACATGATGGGAGTGTTAGACAGAGATCCAACACGCATTCTTCTCCGCAAAACAGGCATCGGAGGACAGATAAGATGCAGTCCATCCAGACTGGTCTAAATGACAAGAACCAAGATGCACTTAGTTCTCTTAGGCGAGGTGTGCCTAGATGTTGTACCATGCGATCACGGTATTTTCGCTCCAGGAGTACTGTTTCTATCTCCTTGGTGACTGGGACGTCCATTGCGTAGCAGAAAAATGACAATCAGGATACCCGCTATTAGAAACAGGATCAGTGGCAGTCCTCCAAAAATGCTTCCAAATACGGAGTGAATAAAGTTCGGTATAACTCTGAGGACTGTCTGAAAGGTGCTTAATAGTCCAGAACCTATCAATCAATCAATCAGGGGTTTATAAAGCGCGCTACTCACCCGTGAGGGTCTCAAGTCGCTGGGGGGCGGGAGGGGGGTGCAGCTCCGGATCAGTCGAAGAGCCAGGTCTTGAGGCACTTCCTGAAGGTGTGCAGAGTGGGGGAGCGTCTGATGTTGACTGGGAGCTCGTTCCAGGTCTTTGCTGCGACGTAGGAGAAGGCTCTTCC
Source organism: Calotriton arnoldi (assembly GCA_963921515.1). Classification (NCBI taxonomy): domain Eukaryota; kingdom Metazoa; phylum Chordata; class Amphibia; order Caudata; family Salamandridae; genus Calotriton; species Calotriton arnoldi. The sequence goes on from CAWUFW010013501.1 coordinate 202,903, forward strand.
GCCTGCTCTGGTTCTGCGGATGCGTGGGGTCTCTGCCAGGGCGAGGTCGGCAGAGCGGAGGTTCCTTTTGGGTACGTGGAAGGAGACTCTTTCGTTGAGGTATTTGGGTTCGATGTTGTGGAGGGATTTGTAGGCGTGGGTGAGTAGCTTGAAGGTCACTCTCTTCTCGATGGGGAGCCATTGGAGGTCTCGTAGGTGCTGGGTCATGTGCTCATGTCGTGGGGTTCCGAGGACGAGTCTGGCTGCGGTGTTCTGTATGGTTTGGAGCTTGTGTAGCTGGGTTTTGTTGATTCCGGCGTAGAGGGCATTGCCGTAGTCCAGTCTGCTGGTTATGAGTGCGTGGGTGACGATCTTTCTGCATTCAGGGGGATCCACTTGAAAGTCTTGCGGAGGATGCGGAGGGAGTTGAAACAGGTGGAGGTGACGGCGTTGATCTGGCGGGTCAAGGTGAGGGAGGAGTCTAGAATGATGCCGAGTTTCCGGGCGTGGTCCGTCGGGGAGGGTGGGTTTCCGAGGGCAGGGGGCCACCAGGAGCTGTCCCACGCAGTGGGGGAGGGTCCGAGGATGAGGACCTCTGTCTTCTCCGAGTTCAGTTTTAGGCAGCTGTTGCTCATCCAGGCTGCGACATCTTTCATTCCTTCTTGGAAGCTGAGTCTGGTGTCTTCGGGGTTCTTCATGAGAGAGAGGATGAGCTGGGTGTCGTCGGCGTAGGATACTATCCTGAACCCATGCTGTCTGACGTTGGTGGCGAGGGGAGCCATGTAGATGTTGAAGACCGTGGGGTTGAGCGAGGATCCTTGGGTTACTCCGCAGTTGATCTCAGTAGGTTCGGAGAGGAAGGGAGGGAGTCTGATCCTTTGGGTTCTGCCAGAGAGAAAGGAGCGGATCCAGTCGAGGGCGTTTCCCTGTATACCGGCGTCATGGAGTCTGGCTGCAAGAGTCCGGTGGGAGACGGTGTCGAAGCCTGCGGAGAGGTCTAGTAGGATAAGGGCCGCAGTGTGGCCCTGGTCGAGTAGCATGCGGATGTCATCGGTGGCGCCAAGGAGGGCGGTCTCGGTGCTGTGGTTGCTGCGAAATCCGGAATGGGAGGGGTCGAGGATGGCGTTCTCTTCGATGAAAGCGGTCAGTTGGGTGTTGATGAATCTCTCGGTGACTTTGGCTGCGAAGGGAAGGAGAGAGATGGGCCGGTAGTTTTTCAGGTCTGTCGGGTCGGCTGAGGGTTTCTTGAGGAGGTGCTTGACCTCTGCCCGCTTCCAGTCGTCAGGGAAGATGCCGGAATCAAGGGAGGCGTTGATTGTCCGGCCTAGTTTGGGTGCTATGGCGGCAGCGGCTCTGTGGTAGATGTGCGGTGGGCAGGGGTCTGTGGGGGCTCCTGAGTGGGTGTTCTTCATGCTCGTGGTGGTGTCTTCAGTAGTGGCAGGTTTCCAGGTGGTGATGGCCGGCCGGTTGCCGGTGGTGGGGAGGGGCGCGGTGTCCAGAGTCTGTTCACTGAAGTTGTCATAGAGGGCCTTGATTTTCAGGTGGAAGTAGGAGCTGAGCTTGTTGCAGAGGTCCTGAGAAGGTGCGACGTCCATGGCTTCGCTGGGGGGTTTGGTGAACTGCTGTATGACTTTGAAGAGTTCTTTTGCGTTGCTTGCGTTGGTGTGGATTTTGTTCTTGATAAAGGTCCGCTTGGTGGCTCTTATGCGCTGGTGGTATTCGTTCATGGCGTTTCTGTAGTTGTTCTGGTCTTCAGTGGTTTTCCTGTTCCGCCAGAGTTTCTCGAGGCGTCTGCAGGAGCGCCTGGCTTCTTGGAGGTCGGTGGTGAACCTATGGTCTTAAATAGGTGGACGATGCCTGTCGTATCAGACATGTTAAAGATACGATTTACCATTTCTGCGAAATGGATGGGGCAGTTTGTACGTATGAGTGCCTGAATCTCTGCCGAAGACCTTGCGATCTGGAGATCAAAAGTCTCTCGAGTGGAGGTTAAGGGCATGGATTTCTGTAGAAGCATGGTTTTCATTCTGCTCAAAGCATCAAACCGAATTAATGAAACATTTAGCGAAGGCCATAACGGCGCCTCCCTGACTGTATGTGTTGGTGGAAACAATACTTGCATACAGCAAGTAACCCTGGAGCTCACGGTTACCAGATATGCGATGCCCGGAAGCATCCCACAGCAAACTTGATCATTCAGCATCAAGTAACTCCCATTTGAAAGTAGCCTGAACACAGGAGAGATCACGGCAGCTGGGGCACCTCTTAAGTGACAGGATAAGTTTGCTACCGAACCCTTACAGGCCCCATGAAGCATTATATCCTGGCATATGAGTGATCCACTTAAAGTATTCTCTCAGTTGTACCGGTCAAAAACACTTCTCTTTCCCCACTCCGGCATCAAAATCTGTACGGTAATTCCCAAGATTCATTGATGAATTCCATACCCATTTCTTCATATCTGCCTGCCTGCTTTTGTTCAAGGCAATATTGGAATTGAAAAGTAGTGACCGGAAGACTGATGTGGCCATGGATTAACCATTCTGTGGACGGTGACTCTGCCACTGTAAAGGCTAATCTGTCCAGTTTTTCAATACGCAGCATTGTATACTTTGCTCCCCTTTGTGCCATCTCTATCTGTTTTTCCGTTAGATTGTATGAAGAAAACAGAGACGTGCTGTGTATGAAACGCCAAGGCACATAGCCTGCGCGCAAAGATTGCAGCGTCCAGCTTAATAACATAATATAACGCAATTGTGATTGCCAGTGCTGTAATATGGACAAATCCTTTTCGAGTACATCAATAGCAGAAGATACAATGTTGCCCAGTGAATATATCCTGGAGGTTAGTGTAGTTAACCCATTGTCAACTACTGCTAGAGATTTCTCTAGGTTTATACGATCTATTTCTCGTAATCTCTCCACGGCCTCTTGTTGTGATATTTTCCAAATCTCATTATAGACTGCATAATAGAAACGTTTGAGACGTGGCCTCCTAGGACCTAATAAAAAATCCCGTAGGTCCACATTCTCTGTAAGTAAGGATAAGTGTTGTTTCACATGTGTAAGTGTTGAGGTCTTTAGCCAATCGAGGCATAACTTCCCAACACTGTATGATGTCACTACCCCTGGATGTTCTCTCTGTACATAGCGTGGATCTGGCCTGTTGATGCTAAACCCTTTGGTTTTACCCATGAATCTTTCCTGACAGCTATTGGTGTCTGTGGGCCAAATCAACCATCCCTTCCATTCGGGGTCTGATCTATTGTATTGCATGATCTTATCTAGCATAATCCCTTCTTGTGATGTTATGTTACTCTCGGTATGTGATGGCGTGGGCATCTTTGTTCTTGGCTAAGATAAGATAAGATAAGATAGCATTTATAGAGCGCACTATACCCGTAGCTGTCAAGGCGCTAAGCAGACGCAGAAAGGAGGAGGGAACACGGCCACCAGTTAAACGGAAAATAACCAAGTTTTCAGGAGTTTTCTAAAGATAAAGAGGGAACTAGCATTGACGATGGCAGAGGGGAGAAGATTCCAAAGCTTGGCAGCGGCCACCGAAAAAGCACGACCTCCCCATCTGGATCTTCTAAATCTAGGTATCGCGAGTTTAAGCTGAGTGGATGGTCTCAAGGTCCTCCCGGGATATATCGGTGGAACAAAGATTTGAATTGGGAAGGACCCTTGCTATGTACTGCCTTATAAACTGTAGTAAGGGTCTTGAATGAGATGCGTTCCTTTATCGGGAGCCAATGTAAAGACCGAATACCTTTTCGAGCAGATTGATATTTAGGGATGTTTAAGATCAGTCTGTCAGCTGCATTCTGAACCAGCTGAAGTTTGTTCAGAGATGCAGCGGTAATATTAAGGTAGAGGGCATTACAATAATCTAGCCGGGAAGTAATCAGGGCGATAATAGTGGAACGATGAAGTTCTGATGGTATAAGTGGAAGGGTTTTTCTGAGGATTTTCAGAATATAAAAACATGTACTCACGGTACGATTGACCTGGGCATCAAAAGACAGATTCTCGTTGAAAATTACCCCTAAATTTTTGGCCATTTTTACAGGGTCAGGGAGACGTCCACATTCTGTAGGCCACCATGTCTTAGACCAGATGGACTTCTGAGGTCCGAAAATCAGTACCTCAGTCTTATCTGTGTTGATCTTTAAAGAGTTGCTCTTCATCCAGCAAATAATGTTCAACATGCAAGCATTGAATTTTTCGGCAACTACCTGCAGGTTGTTGGTGATAGAGACAATATTCGGGTGTCGTCCGCATATGACAACACCTGAAATCCGTAAGATCTCACCAGTTCAGCTAGAGGGGTAACATAAAGATTAAAAAGGGTGGGGCTGAGCGAAGAGCCCTGAGGAACCCCACACGGAAGAGCAAAGGCTGTGGTTTTAAAACTACCACAGCTAACTGTATAACTTCTGTCTGTGAGAAAAGACTGAAGAAGTTGTAGAGCTTTTCCTGAGACCCCCACTTCTCGCAGGAGTAGGATCATTCTATCAGGGGAGACGGTGTCGAAAGCTGCCAATAAGTCAAGCAGAATCAACACCGCCGATCCCTCCTGATCTACCTGCATCCGAATGTGGTCGGAGGCTGTGATGAGAGCAGATTCCGTGCTGTGGCCAGCACGGAATCCATTCTGGGAGCCATCCAAGATTTCTTGTGCCTCCAAATACTTCATCAGCTCAGTATTAATGGATTTTTCTAGAATTTTTGCCGGAGACGGAAGGAGGGAGATGGGACGGAAGTTCTTTAATTCCAGGGGGTCGGCATTGGGTTTTTTCAGGAGCGGAAGGACGACAGCTTCCTTCCAGATAGCTGGATAGCAGCCAGATGTAAGTATTCCATTGTATACCTTACTCAAAAAATTGGCAGCTAAATCAGGTGCCATTTTAAGAATAGTAGGTGCACAAGGATCCGAAGGTGCTCCTGATTTTAGGCGGAGTAGGTGATCTTTAATAAGTTGGCTTGGGATAGGGGCAAAGGAAGCCAAACCATACTTCCTGGTGATCTGAGAGTACTCCACCGTACTTAATTGAGCCTCAGTATCCCTGGCTTCCTCACTAGCGGAGGCCCTGTCAGGGGAGGGAGCTAACTCCTGATGAATCTGCAGAACTTTCTCTTGAAAATAGGAAGCTATCCTATCACAGAAATCTTGGGAGGGGGTCATGGGCAGTTGCTGGGGAGGTTCAGAGATTTCCTTAATTACTTTGAACAGCATGCTGGATGAATTATTAGCTGCTATTATCTTTCCAGAGAGATAGCAGGATTTAGCCTGGAAGATAGCCTCCTTGTAATTCTGCAGTATAGAGCGCTGCTTATTTTTCTCTTGAGGGCAAGGATTAATACGTCATTTACGCTCTTGTCTGCGGCATTCCCGTCTCAGAGCCATAAGTTCCTCCGAGAACCATGGGGCAGAGGGTTTACTCCTTTTAATAATGCAGTTCTTGAGGGCGGCAACTATGTCTAGAGCCCTGCTTAACCTATCTCGGAAGCCCTCTGCTGTATAAAGGGGGATAAATTGCCCCCCGTCCGATGTACTGACTAGGACAGCCTCCCAGCTAGCAGCAGTGATCTTATTCAGTTTCCTACAGGAATGGTATCTAGCGGAGGAGTCCTCACATTTTTTATGGGCTACCGGGGGGGCAATTACGAATTCGACCAGATAGTGATCCACCCAACTAAGGGGGTGGATAGTCTCAATCGCTACGTTATCGTGATTACTAAAAATGCCATCCAGCATATGACCAGCAGTATGAGTTGGGGAGCGAACCTGCTGCTCAAACCCCATGGAAGACATAAGATCAACGAGGTGCATAGTGTCTGTGTCTAGGAGATTTTCCAGGTGGAAATTAAAATCTCCTAGAACCGTATAGTGGGCAGTAGTGGCAAACGGCTCAAACATTTTACACCATGTCTCCACAAATTTAGCTCGCAGGCCAGGCGGACGATAGACCAGAATTCCAGAGAAACCGAAGTTCTCTGATAATTTGATCCTAAAAGAGGCGGCTTCTAAAATGGCTCCCGGAGCAGATGTAACAGCAAGGAGTGTGCAGTTAAAGTAGTCTCCGGCTACCAAAGCTAGCCCGCCTCCTCTTCTATCAGGACGATCCAGTCTAAGTATAGTATAGCCTGGGGGGATAGCATCTACCAGATCTGGCCCTGAATGGTCTCTGGCCCATGTCTCCGTAATGAATAGACAGTCAAGATTGCTAGACTGAATGGTCAGGGCTACTTCAGTTTTATGCTTAATCATGGAGCGGGCATTTAGCAGTGCCCCTCGAAAAGTATAAGGTCTTTTCTCTGCTAGTATCCTGGTCTCGATCTTATCATCCACCTCCTGAGTTTTTTTGAGGTGGTTCAGCTGGAGATCCTTACTCCTACTAGGTCTTCCATTACACTGGGGGAGGGACACACCAACCCCCTCAGTGACATCCCAGTTCACTTTGCTCCTCTCACGCTGGTTAATGGGGCGCAATTCTAACAATTGTAATCTAGAGTAAGTAGTGGCTTGAGGCTCCTCAGATCCAGAGGACGAACGGGCAGCAAGCCTGGCCCCTGGTGCCGGCCAGGCGCGGACGGGTGCAGATGGGCTTGCCTGAGCGGCGCGCCAGCTGCGCGCGTCCGCTGCGCGCTCGAATGCCCATTTGATTAAATGCCCCCTTGATCCGGAAGTGCACACTGAGCTAGACCGCCCCCCTCCACTGGCGTCCGGCTCGAGAAGGTAGTGGACAGAGAAGAAGGGCTCTCTCCGCACAATCAGGAAGCCTGTGGCGGACCGGAGAGCCGGGAAAGAGCGAGGGAAGATTCCCGGGCAGGAACACTCGGTAAGTAAAATGCAGAGACAGTGCAAGGGTAAAGCTTACAGAGATTCCAGCTCAACTGAAGCACTGGACAAGAATGAATTAAAATGCAATTATCAGTTTTAAAAAGACAGAACACTAAAAAACTGTTATCGAATTTAAAAAGTCAAAACAATTAAAATGCTATTATCGTTTTAAAAGGCAAAGCAGGTCAGCGTGCCTCTAGCCTTATGTGCGTCCACTGCACGCTCGAATGCCCATCTGATTAAATGCCCCCCTGATCCGGAAGTGCACACTGAGCTAGACTGCCCCCTTCCACTGGCGCCCGGCTCGAGAAGGTAGTGGACAGAGAAGAAGGGCTCTCTCCGTACAATCGGGAAGCCTGTGGCGGACCAGAGAGCTGGGAAAGAGCGAGGGAAGATTCCCGGGCAGGAACACTCGGTAATTAAAATGCAGAGACAGTGCAAGAGTAAAGCTTACAGAGATTCCAGCTCAACTGAAGCGCTGGACAAGAATGAATTAAAATGAAATTTTCAGTTTTAAAAAGACAGAACACTAAAAAACTGTTATCGAATTTAAAAAGTCAAAACAATTAAAATGCTATTATCGTTTTAAAAGGCAAAGCAGGTCAGCGTGCCTCTAGCCTTACGTGCTAGTCCAAGACAGGACGTTTGTTGCACCGTTTCATTCAAAAACATGATTTGTTGAGGAATAAGGCATGCTCTAAATAGTGCCTCTGTTCCCTGGACCTGCCAGTCTCTAGTACCCCAGACAGATTTTAAGTCTATGGTGTCTTTTCGTAAGTCGAAACTTTGTTCAGACAACTGGGCAATAAAGGAAGCAGAATAAATCTATTTGGTATTTGTCAACATATTTTTCTGTGCTGGTGTTGGTGTAACCTTATAATAATATGAGGCTGGGTCTGACGTGTTAAACCCTGAAAAATATGGAAACTTTTGTGCAAATGTTTTTGAACTGCTTTTCGGCGGTGTTGGGCAATGTTCCCATTGGTGGTATGTGAAAACATTTCTGGGATTAGAAGATTTATGCAGAAAGTGATGACCATAATGTTGATAGCAATACATTGTTTCAAAGTCTGTTGTGTCTTCCAATATTTCATTATTAGAAAAGGCAGCAGATTCTTCTAAATCAATCAACATATTATTTACAGTTTCATAATCCCAATCATCGGAAAATGTACTGGAGGTAATGATATCACTTAATAAAATTTTAAATAAATGTGGTATTTTTAAAAGTTCGGTCGGGCCAAATATATCGTAATTAACCTTGTCCCACACTATACCGTCAGGTATAGGAACTGCTGAAATGTTCACTGATGATAGATCTCTTTTTTCACGATGTGATGATAGATGCGGTTTCAGAATCACCTTCACTTTTTGTGCTGCAGAGCTTTCTCGAAGATAAGTTCCATTTATAAGCATACTAAAGACAGCCACTAAGCCTATCCAGAAAAGAAAGAAAAGTATCCCGGTGATTACCCAGAGTTCCACCCAAGGTGATAACAGGTAAGTCTTTTTAAGAAAGTTCAGAAAATCTTTAATTTGCTGCTGGTGAGTTTTTTGGGCTGGCTTCGTTTCAGGTTCACTTGGATCCAATGAAAAAGTATTAAAGTCAATGAAATAGCCAGATGCAGTTCGATCAATTTTCGGTATTTCCGTAGGTCTTGTGGAAACTGTAGCTTGCTCTTGTTGAGGCATGTTGATGTAGATATCTGTGTTAGGTCGAATTGAAATTTGTCTTTCATTCTGGTTTTGAAGTTGAATTTCATTTTCAAGAGGAACAAGTTCCATGGCATTGTTGCATAGTCCATCATTCCGTGCAGGTGACTCTTCAAACGTGATGAGTCTTTCTGTTTGAACTTCTTGTATAGTAGCGAGAGGAGGGTGTCTGTTACTCCGGAGTCCACGTGGCCTACTACTCAGTATCGGCCACATAGTGTGGTTTGATTAGGTCAATTGAGACAATTCTTTTCTCCTTTTTACCAGCAAGAGGCGGCAGAAGTACAGTTCTCGTTCCTTCAACTGCCAGGACAGGTACAGGCTTTCTGTATGGTGGCCCAAATTCTTTTTTGTCCGCTATTTTTTCTCTGACCAGGTCCCCGACTTTAGGGATCCAGACAGGTCTTGCCGTGACAGACTTGACTTCCCCAGTGGTGGTCCGTTTCACCTGGACATTGCTTTGTAGTGCCCTGGATTCATTTAGCTCCTGTAAAACAGCCACACGTTTATGGATGTCAAAAGGTTTTTCATCCGCCACTGTGCCTTCACAATCAAGATCAGGTACCCACATTCTCGCCCCAAATAGGACCTCATAAGGAGTGACACCCCCTAGAGAGCTTCTTGGCTTGTTGTTCAACTCTCTTTGAACTCCATTTATTTATTTATTTATAACGCGCCAGAATCGACCCCCGAAGGGGTATCTCTGCGCTCGGGACAGGCCACTTGTGAAAAAGGCTATCTGCTAGAAATCAGAGGCGGAAGAGGAAGGTCTTGAGCTGTTTCCTGAAATGGGAATGTTCCGTGCACTGTCTGAGTTGCACAGGAAGCTTATTCCAGTAACAGGGGCCTAGATAAGAAAGAGCCTTCCCACCTTGTCTGGACCGTTTAATTCTAGGCACTTCGAGAAAGGATTTGGATCCTGAACGGAGGGACCGCCGAGGTGTATAGGGGATAAATTTCTCCGCAAGATAGCTAGGGCCAGAATTGGACAAGGCCTTATGTATGGTACAGCAGATTTTAAACTGTACTCGTTCCCGTATTGGGAGCCAGTGGAGCTGAAAGAGCAGAGGCCGGGAGGCTGTCCTAGGCGGTGCGTTCAGGATCAAACGTGCCGCCGTGTTCTGGACAACCTGCAATCTGTTAAGAGCAGCCTCGTTAGCAGACAACAGTAGGCTGTTACAATAATCCAGGCAACTTAAAATAAGCGCCTGGGTTAACGTCTTCCTAGATGAGTCGGGGAGCAAGGGAAGGATGCGACACAGTAGGCCCAACACATGAAAACAAGAGCCTGCTGTCTGTGCGGCATGCTCCTTCATGGTGAGGGTCTGCTCCAGGCGGACACCTAAATTTTTTACACAGGTCTTAGGAACGGGGGGGTGCCCAAGTCTGTGGGCCACCAATTGGGGGTCCACAGTAGTTGAGCTTCCCCGAAGAGCATGATCTCCGTCTTTCCCACATTGCACTGAAGAAAGTTACTCCTCATCCACTGTGAGATACTTCTCATTCCCAGAGAGAAAGCGGCCTGCACTGAAGGAGTGAATTTTGCAAATGGAAAGAGCAACTGGGTATCGTCAGCATAGGAGACGGGGATAAACCCGCTACTCCTTAACAGATTGGCCAAGGGAGCCACATAGATGTTAAACAAAGTCGGGCTCAGACAAGAGCCCTGTGGTACTCCCTTGGACAACTCTGTTACAGCAGAACGATACGGACCAAGGTTAACCGCCTGTGAGCGGGAAGAAAGAAAACTCGTCAACCACTGGAGAGCCAAATCTCTGAGTCCAATCTCCTCCAGTCTCCTGAGCAAAATCTTATGGGAAACCGTGTCGAACGCGGCGGATAGATCCAGCAGCACCAGAATCGTGGAGTGGCCTCTGTCTAGGGTCATCCTGATGTTATCGGTGACCGCTAGTAGGGCCGATTCTGTGCTGTATTTAGGGCGAAAGCCTGATTGAGAAGGATCAAGACTACCCGTCCGTTCGACGTGGTTGGAAAGATGAGTGTTTATGTGTTTCTCCAATAGCTTGCCCAGGAACGGAAGGAGGGAGATAGGACGGAGATTGGAGAACTCAGTTAGCGGGGCCTTGGTGTTCTTTCGGATAGGCATAACCTGAGCTGTTTTCCATTCCAGAGGGACCAGACCTCCTCTCAGAGAGAGATTGAGGAGATGTGCAATGGAGGGGGACAGGTGACAAGCAAGAGAGGTGGTGGTTTTTGCCGGAATGTGATCCAGAGGTGATCCTGATTTGACTAAACGGATCAGTGATTCTACCTCCGCCTGCGTCACTAAGGGAAAGTTTCCCAACAATTGGGTAACTGTCTGCCCAGGTGCTTTGGGGATCATAATGGATGGAGGATGCTCTCCTAATTGGACTATTTTGTCATAGATAGTCTCAATTTTTTGTGTGAAGAAGGTGCCGATGTCATCGCACAATCTTTGTGTAGGGGCCATTGAATTCTCACATGCTTTAGGGTTGGTGAAGGACTGTAGTATACGGTATAGCACCTTGGGGTCATTATTAGCCTGATCTAATTGTAGAGCAATATGAGCTTTACGAGCTGCCCTGGATGTTTCACCCAAATCACACCCAAGCCTAATACTCTAGCTGTTAAAGACTGCTTTAAGTCCCGGTTTTTCCTCTCCACAACCGAATTTCCCTCAGGATGGTACGGAGAGGAGTACCCAAATGCTACACCCAAACCTCCCATGGCTTCTTTGTAAGCCCTGGAGCTAAACGCGGGGCCACGGTCAGAATGTAATGTGCCAATTGCGTATGTCCCAATAAAGACTCGCAAATCTTTTATAACAGTTTGAGCGTCAGCCGAGCGCTGGGGCCACACCCATAGGAATATAGAGCAGGAATCCACTGCAACCATGATATACTTGTAAGCCCCATCTGTTCGTAAGGGGACGCAGTTGTCCAAATAAACACACACGAGTGGTTTGTCTGATATTAGCAATGGTGTCTGCACTGGACGTGTTACGGTGGAGCCTTTCATCTGCTGACAGATGTCGCATTGCAAGACATAGTCCTTAGTTTGCTTTGTTAATCCTGGCCACCAGTAGCGTTGTTTCAGTAGAGAAACAGTTGCTGTAACTCCTGCGTGTGCAGAACCTATACCCTTGTGTGCTGCTAGAATTAACCCTAACCTGCGATCCATATTTGGTATTACTCTATCGCTCACTCCAGGAATCTGAGCAAATGGAACATTGTTTGCATCTAACTTGTAGGAGTACTTGAGTGGAAATCTTTTCGGTACTGCCGTCTTATTGTGTGTAGCAATAATTGCAACCATAATCTCACCGTCTATTCTCGTTTTTGAACGAGTGATTGCAGCTACGGAAGCCGTCCGTACAGCCACCTTTGCAGCTTCATCAGCCAATGAATTCCCTTCAACGTGAACGCCATCACGTTGATGACTCAGTGTGTGTATCACGTGAGCCCTTGGTAGTTCGTTTTTCAACTCCACTACCTGTTCCCATAGCGTTTTATGCTTAATTGTGCCACCTTTTGCGTCCTTGAATCCATTTTGTCCCCAGTGGTGTAAGTATTCATTGTATGACTGTACACAGTAAAAGGAATCACACACAATTAGTGTAGGGAACTCTCGATCCGTATTTACCAGTGCCAGTAACAGGGCTTTTAATTCTGCCAGCTGTACCGTGCAGTCTCCTAGAGGCTGGGTTTTTGTGCAACTCGGATGAAATTTTCCATCCTGCATGCGTCCTTTAACGATAGCACACGCGGCGCTGTATTGCTGTTTACTCCCTATGGCCGGCTGAGCAGAACCGTCAGTGTAAATTATATATTCATACTGATCCAAAGGCATTATTTCATTTGGTAGAGGATATTCTTGTTTGTATTGCAGAAATGCTTGTGTTTTTAGACTTGGGTCGTACCTGTATTCTACATCTGTTGCAGTGAGAGAATTAGCCCATTGTATCCATCTTGGATGTAAGGCTTTAGCGTTGGGAACGCTTGCCTTTGTCGCAGCCTCTTAGGCTGGAATTGGGGTAACGACAATTATACGCTTCCCTTGAGCTAGTGTTCTTTCTCTCACTACAGCAGTCTGTACTGCTGTTAGAATTTTTTCTGTTGATGCAAAGCTCATCTCAGCATTCGTGTACAAATGTGATTTGTATGCTATTGGTAGCGTTTCACCTTCATTATATGTAAGGTATGTGTACCCTGATCGCCCCGTAACTATGCGGATCACTAAGTTGCGTACATTTACGCGTGTCTGTAAGTGTTTTGAAGCTATCATATCAGCTTGTAGGGACCGAAGGACATCTGTGTGTTCCTGTGTCCATTGTCTAACTGAAAAGTCAGGTTTTATTAAATCGTAAAAAGGTTGTACCCTTTCTGCGTAATCCAAAATGTATATTCTGCCAAAGTTCAGGAATCCCAGGATTGATTGTAGGTTTTTGGATGATTTTGGAGGTTGGAGCAGCGCACACTTTTCTAAAAAGTTAGCTGCTAGGCTTTTCCCTTCACTTGAAAGCTCATATCCCAGAAAAAGGACATTGAGGTGGGTTATCTTCGATTTTTTAAAGTTAAATTTGCAACCCTCAGAGGCAAATCCCAAAATTATGGAATTTACTCTGTTCAAGTGTTCCTCCAGGTCATTATCCGTTAGATAAATATCATCCACATAGGGCAATGCCTCTTCATCCAAAATTTAGTAATTCAGTTACGCTAGTTGAAAACAACCCCGGGCTGTTCTCATACCCCTGGGGGAGTCTACAAAATTGACACTGCGAGCCTAACGCGGAGAATGCAATTAAATGCCTGCTTTCAGGCGCTATATTTTGGCAAAAAAATCCATTTGAGATATCTAATGTTGTTTTGTATTTTTTCCGCACAATGTTATTTATTAATGCGGCACTGTGTGCATTTTGAACTACAAATGTCTTAGTGCAAGTGTTTAAATGTCTGTAATCCAAAACTAAACAATATGAATTGTCCGGTTTTGATACGGGAAACAAAGGGTTATTCATTTGAGAGGTGCAAGTCTCAATCACCCCTTGGCAAACCATTCCTCATTGTGACATCAGACGCCAAACACCGTGCTCCTGAGGCTCCGAGGCTCTGAAGCTCTGAAGGCTCTGAAGCTGCCGCTCAGCCGGCTCCGAAAACCCCCCCCCCCGAGGTCCCCCGCCACTGTCGCTGCCGCTGCGGACTGCCACTCTGCAGCTCTGCAGCTCGGGAGATTGGAGGCCGACACAAGACACCGAGGCTCCGAGACTTCCGAGACCGGCTCCGGCCCCAGGCTCCAGCTCAGAGTTTACTGGGCAGCCACACGGAGCCCGCGGTGAGGTGAGGTGGCAGTCTGCGGCGGTGCCGAGGTCCCGCACATATCCTCGGCCAGCATACTCGGCGCATACTCAGCACAGGGCCCCCACCCCTACCCCTACCTTAAGGGCGAGGCGGTGCACCAATGAGCCAATGAGCCACGGGGCGAGAGGGAGAGGATGCAATGACGGTAAAAAGGCGGTGAAGGAGCAAAAATCCCAGAGCGGGATAATGAGAAGCGGCGACGGCGGACAACGACTTGGCACAGGCGACCTGGTACAGGCACTTGGTAAGGGGCCCGAGCTCAGGGGGGGCTTTCCCCCTCTGTGAAGAGTGAACCAGGGGTTCTCAGTGGAAGCGGCCCGGCTAGGCTGGGCACGGCTTGCGGTGTCCCCGAGTGCTCCCGCTCTTCTCCTTCCAGTAGGCGCCTCTACTTACAGATAACAACAGCCAGCCTCTGCCCAAAAGTTGCACCAGCTACTCAGCTCAGCGCCCAGGCTGTGGAGGGTCAGGTGAGGAGAAGACGAGGAGAAGCAGGGGGTTGGCAGGACCGCACAGGAGTTCCCACAGGGTCCCCTAAAGAATCTTCCATACTAGCGCTCTATCAACCTACCAGCCCACCAGCCTCCCACACAAAAGCCTATAAAAACCACAAAAAGCACCAGCCTCATCCAGCCTCTTCCAGCTTTCGAGGCATAACGTTTGGTTCCGGGACCTCAGAAGCTCCGACTGCCAGCAAGCGCAGCAATTGCAATTGCAAATCCCAAGCAACCCTTAGCACAACGCATCCAAGTAGAGGAGGTCAGGAAGAACTAGGGCTGCCATCCCCCCCAGGACAGGGGGGAGAAAATGGAAGAAACTAAATTCAAGCGTTCAGCACAGTGCCGAACCACAACTTATAGCGACCGTCTTGTACCAAAAAGATATGTCAGTTCTGACCGGATCCACGCATGCAACTTATTCAAACCAACCCAAAATCTACACAAAATTCAGTTTTTTAAGGGACGCAGGATCTGTTCTCTGCTCAAGCAACGCCACCCTCAAAGGTCTGCAAACCCCGCTGCAACCACTACAATCGCAATTGTCTGCCCCAAGTACATCGTCATCAGAGGAGGTCAGCCTAGGCACTAGGGACCTAAAGAGTTTATCAGAGCCTGGCAACACCAAGGCAATCGTGATAGTTAATCAACATACCTTAAACAAAACTCAGCCCAACAGTTGAAGAGTCAGGTGGCACCAGGAGATTT
This sequence comes from Calotriton arnoldi, assembly GCA_963921515.1. NCBI lineage: Eukaryota > Metazoa > Chordata > Amphibia > Caudata > Salamandridae > Calotriton > Calotriton arnoldi. The sequence continues at coordinate 217,983 of CAWUFW010013501.1, forward strand.
ACGTGCATGGCCGGCCCTGAACAACCGGGTAGCCCAAGGGTTCTGCCCTCCACCGCGGAAAACAATTTGATCCCAACACGGCTACCGGGCCCCCTTGGAAACTCGATACTGCCGGATCAGCTGCAACAAGAACACCGGCAAAAAGTCCAAATCAAGCCTCGAACTCCAACGATCCCAGCGTCGGAACAAGCAGCAGTAATAACACCCCCTCCGGCTCCTGACGGAGGGTCCGTGTGTTCCGGGCCTCCCCCAATAACAACCAGCCAACAGGGCCTCTCACAGAGGACCCCCTTACAGGAAGATCCGGACCACAATAGAATTATGCAGTTGCTACCGCCTGGCCTCGGGGCAGAGGATAGTGCCACTATGACAAAAGGCGCGAGCGACGCCACAGGAGACACAGGGAGAGCGATAGGGGAACAAACTATGGACATCAATCCCAGCCCTATACAGATTATGATGACCACCACCTATGGCACCCCGGCATCGACACCATAGCCAGTAAATGCAAAATCACCAACCACCTCATTACTCTTTGCACAAGCGAGTCCGCCCACTCATCAAGGAGGATCATGTGCAGGGACCTCAGACCCAACTCAGCAAGAGGAGGGGAAGGCTATCATCTCCTAACTGAATACACAAGAATGGGAAGATATGCTCGCCACTTATTCACCAGACCAGTCACAAAGGGAGCACCCCCCCAAGAGCCCCAACGGGACCCACCACCCACGAACTCGATCAAAAAAGAGTCAAAGGCGGGTGCGACCTCGAACGAACAAGTCGTCAGTACTTGGGCTTCTCTACTAAATACAATACAACTGGCCATCGAAGCACTTCAATAACAGTCCAAAAAGATGGAGATCCAGCTTTCATTATTGAACACCTTGGCACTCTTCACGGCAGGTATCGATGAGAAATTAGGAGACCTGAATGGCCTGATAAAGAGAGCTCAATCGGACGCCCACCTCAGTTGCAACTGTAGCCAGATTGTTGACAAGCTTTCCACCCTGCCCTCAATGCTAAACAGCATGATAAAGGACATAAAATGCGCGAATCACTGACAAAATATCGATTACAAAAATATCGAGGTACAAAAATATCGTGACAAAAATATTGAAGTCAAGAATATCGACATCCTATCTACATCATGGTAAGTACAAAAATATTGAGAAAAAAATATCGATGTCAAAAATATCGTTGTAAAAATATCGTTTTTTTAAATGTTAAAAAATAATGTAAAATAAAGTAAATAATACATATAATTAAAAGAAACATAGCTAAAAATATTTAAAAATGTTTAAAAATAATAACTAATACATATAATGTTAAAATAAATTAAACATATACATATAAAATATAATATATATACTTACTTAATAATATTCATAAATAATTATTTTAATAACTTATAAATTGTTAAAAACATTTTATAAATTATAAATACATATATACAAATATAATATGAATAAAAATATTAAAAATATATATAACAAATTAAAAAACTACAATATTTTTAATGTTTTTAAAATAAATTATACACAACATTAACTAAAACAATACAGAAAAATATTGGATAGCGGAGAGAAAAAAAATTCTATTCCCACTCCAAAGAGTGCAACAGTAGGGAAAGTGTTGGATAGCGTAGGGGTAAAAATTACTATTCCAACTCCAGAGAGTGCAACAGTAGGGAAAGTGTTGGATAGCGTAGGGGTACAAATTGCTATTCCCACTCCAGAGAGTGCAACAGTAGGGAAAGTGTTGGATAGCGAAAGGGTTAAAATTACTATTCGCACTCCAGTGAGTGCAACAGTAGGGAAAGTGTTGGATAGCGTAGGGGTAAAAATTACTATTCCCACTCCAGTGAGTGCAACAGTAGGGAAAGTGTTGGATAGTGTAGAGGTAAAAAGTACTATTCCCACTCCAGAGAGTGCAACAGTAGGGAAAGTGTTGGATAACGTAGGGGTTATAATTGCTATTCCAACTCCAGAAAGTGCAACAGTAGGGAAAGTGTTGGATAGAGTAGGTGTAAAAATTACTATTTCAACTCCAGAGAGTGCAACAGTAGGGAAAGTGTTGGATACCGTAGGGGTAAAAATTACTATTCCCACTCCAGAGAGTGCAACAGTAGGGAAAGTGTTGGATAGCGTAGTGGTAAAAATTACTATTCCAACTCCAGAGAGTGCAACAGTAGGGAAAGTGTTGGATAGCGTAGGGGTAAAAATTACTATTCCAACTCCAGAGAGTGCAACAGTAGGGAAAGTGTTGGATAGCGTAGGGGTAAAAATTACTATTCCCACTCCAGAGAGTGCAACAGTAGGGAAAGTGTTGGATAGCGTAGGGGTAAACATTACTATTCCCACTCCAGAGAGTGCAACAGTAGGGAAAGTGTTGGCTAGCGAAAAGCTTAAAATTACTATTCCCACTCCAGTGAGTGCAACAGTAGGGAAAGTGTTGGATAGAGTAGGGGTAAAAATTACTATTCCAACTCCAGAGAGTGCAACAGTAGGGAAAGTGTTGGATAGGTTAGGGGTAAAAATTACTATTCCCACTCCAAAGAGTGCAACAGTAGGGAAAGTGTTGGATAACGCAGGGGTAAAAAGTACTATTCCCACTCCAGAGAGTGCAACAGTAGGGAAAGTGTTGGATAGCGTAGGGGTTAAAAATAACATACTTATCAATTAAATAATGTTTTTAATTAAATAATGATTTATTAATAAATTAACAATAAATTAATTATAAATACCAATAAATTAAAATTAATAATTACTTTAATAACATTAAATTACTTCCCACCCTATTCGCCAATAAACACACAACCCACTCCGCATAAAATGTAACACAATTAATCTAATTCTCAATTAATCAATTAATTAATTATCAATACCAATAAATAATAATTAATAAAAATGTATTACCAATTAATAATTAATTAACAATAAATAAATTATCAATACCAATAAATATTAATAAATAATTACTTAATTATAATAAATTACTTCCCACCCTATTCCCCTATAAACACACAACCCGCTCCTAAACTAAATTAACACAATGAATATATTTATTAATTAATTAATTAATAACAATTAATTAGCAATTAATAATTAATAAACAATAAATTAATTATCAATACCAAAAAATAAAAATTATTAATTAATTTATTATAAGTAATTTACTTCTCACCCTATTCCCCTATAAACCCACAACCCGCTCCAATAAAAAATGAATACAATTAATATAATTATCAATTAATCAATTAATTACCAATTAATAATTAATTAAAAATAAATTAATTATCAATACCAATAAATAAAAATTAATAATTACTTAATTACAATTAAATTACTTCCCACCCTATTCCCCTATAAACCCACAACCCGCTACAGTACTAAAACGCAAAATTTACTTTAAAAAAATTACTAAGTTCTAAACAATTAATAGATATATTTAAAAAAAAATACAAAACATAACAAAACATGTGGAACACATACATATAAAATACATACTAAAATACATAACACTAACATAAACATCGATATTATTAACATCGATATTTTTGCTATTGATATTACTAACTTCGATATTAAAAAAAACAATATTTCTTACCTTCAGGTCGATATTCTGGTCACTGATATTCTTGATGTCGATATTCTGTCCCTACGATATTTAAAACTCGATATTAATGTAGGTCGAAATAAAAAACTCGATATTTTGTCTGTGCACCAAAATGCGCAACCGCCGGAACCACAAGCAGCTGCCAGGGCAATCTTAACACCACGCGGGGCATGGCCAACGGTCAATTTACAAATCCCCTAAATAGCAAGTCACTCCAATGTAATTCACAAGAGAACACTGAGAAGACAGGCGGGCCTGGCAACCTAGGAGCTCACAACGAAGCGACGAAGGACCAACTAGAAGGGGCTCAAGCTCCGAGGCTCAATGCCAAACAACGTCGCCAACAGAAAAGGAAAGGGCGCCATCAGAAGACCACCACAAATTCAACAGCCTATTTCTCCATTTTCTCAGGGCATCACAATAAACGGGACATTAACTCAGGTGAATCAAGCCCACAAAATCAAGCCCCACGGTTGCCCAACAGCCCTAACAAACCCCCGGAACAAGGAGGAATTTCACCCTTGCTAAATACAGCCAGGGCATATGCGGAACACAGGGAAGAGAAAGGACAAGAAACCACAGCTAACCTTCTAACTAAAAAGCCCTGCAAAGGCTGCTGCCAACAGCCGCCGCATTGCCAAGCTCTTACAGGAGAGCCCCTCACAACACCCAAAACCCCTGAACATCCCCAACAGCCAAATGCAACTGCGGATTGCTCGGGGGCCCAAAGGCTGGCAGAAACAACGGGCAAAGCAACCAACAAGAATTAAAGCAACGGGCACAGTGGAGAACATACAGGAAACAAAACTAGGCCAAATTGTGATTCAAGGCTTACAGAGGATAAACAGGCCTCCCCATCGACCAACGACCGCTCCAGTCGTAGGAACCCAGATAAGGACGACCAGAACTGTGGGCAAGCCACAAAACCGGTACCCTCTGAGTTAACAACAGCCAAAACAAATCCATGGAATTCAATGCTAAGAGTATCAAGCAAATGAGCGGAAACCGAGCCAAAAGAAGCAACTAGCCTCACATCCCAATCCGCACCGGCTGCCAAAGCTATTGTTCATCCGCCAGTATTTCAACAACTAAGAACTACGCAGCAAGAAACACAGGCTATGCTTTTCCACCCCCTGTACATTTCCAAAGGTCATCAGGATACTCTAAATAGAGGCAATATCATAAGACTAACAAAGGCAATTCCAAATCTCGCTGGTCTGAGCTCAACTGATCTACTCTCCATAGAGTTCATCCACACTGCAAACCCTCTAAGGCCAGACGCCCACAACAAGGGCAACGTGGAAATCAAGTAAAATTGCAGAGAAAATCCTAGCAGAACAGGGCACTTTTCAAGACTGGGGCATTGACATTTCTCCCATCCAAAAACCAGGGTATCCATCTCCCTTATTACCATGCAACTCAAGTCCTGCACCAACAACACATCATGCATGCACAAACTCCGTGCTCAGAGGGGCTCTGGGAAGATCTCCACAAGAGAGGGCCAGTGGATCGGCGGACCCATGAGATAGCACCAGCCTCTCGGAGCCAGTCAGCACACAAGGAACTAATTACCCGAACTATAACTACACGCACAGAGTGGTACTGACGCTACTTACAGGACGAAGGCAGCAGTAGCGCAAAGGAGATCCCACTTCGTTTATGCTTGTGGAACATCAATGGCTTATCAACAAAAATAGAGGACCCGGATTTCCTGAGATACGTCAGTACCTTCGATATAATCATGCTGCAAGAAACCTGGCTCATGGACCCACAGCACATCCAGGGTTTTATGTGTTTTGCCACACCAGCCACAAGGGGTGGTAAATTCGGTCACCGGTCCAGGGGGCTTGCTACTTATGTACCTATGACGAGTATACCATCAGCAGCGCTCGTGGGCTCGAACTCAGCAGCAATTATAGCAGTTATAATCACCATCTCCCTTCAGGGCGAAGAAACAGAGGTGGGCTTAATCAACACATATATTCATCCAAAACAAAAAGCGAAAGATTCAAAAAAGCTCGCCGACCAAGTAACAAAGTACGCAACAGAGTTGAAAACTTCAATGTTTGTCTTGTCAGGGGACCTAAACCAATACCTTTTTGGCACATCAGAGGGAGAGGAGGCTTGCATGCAAACTAAAATCTATAACATCCCCACCCAATGCGCACCAACACATGGAAGGATGAACTGCAAGAAAAGCCGCCTCCTAGCAGATTTAGAACATCTAAACCTCCGAGCACTTAATGGCAGATTCCCCGACGACTCATCTCCTGTTGAATCATACTACTCTGCAACAACAAGCTCCATACTAGACTATACGTTTGCAAGTCTTTCACTGTTCCCACACATCCTGGGGTTCAGAATGGGGGACAAGGAGGAGAGCGACCATCGTCCACAAGAACTGCAGTTAACAGTCACCGCACCTAGGTCTATTAAGCAAGATCTAACCATGGGGACCATCTACACTTCCAACATAAGAAGGATCAAATGCTCAGTAACTAACACAGATCCTCAGGCAGAAGCTGCAATCGAACTTTTTAAATCTCAAGCGACAAGTTCAAAAGATCAAATAGCCCAATGGGGACAGTTCACAGTCACACTTTTAGAACGTCAGGCCGCCACCTCAACCAAAAAAGACCACTCCCAGGCCACGCGTCGGAGAAATAGAATACCGAAAGGCCAAAGAGATCGCCTTAAGCTCCTCAAAAAATCAATAAACAGCACAATGCGCAGATTGAGAAGACTTTCGGGTGACGCTAGCACACGCTCACTCTTGAGGGACCAAAGGATATCACTCAAAAAATTGAAATGGGACATCAACAAAGACCAAGATAATGCAACCTGGGCAAAACTTCTTCATGATCTAAATCGCAACGATAGTGCCCGCTTTTGGAAAACCGTGAATGGGATAATCTACCCCCATCACGAGGGCATTTCGTCACATATCTCGGAAGAAATCTGGGTGGAATTCCTCACCAAGCGCCGGAATACAAGATCCTAACAGCTGGCCAACAGAAGAACAATTTGGCGTGCGCCACAATGAGACGCTGGAGCTGAACATGCCAGCCACAGAAGTGATACCACCTTGCGAAGCTAGCAGCCCACTGTCACTCTTAATAAAAAAGCAGATCGCAAAAGGGAGGAGAGAAGGGGCACCGGGACCGAACGGTATCCCGCCCGCACTGTTCAAAGCCAAGTCGGAGGATTGGGCTGATATCCTGCAACCTCTTTTCCTGGAAGTCAGGCTTTTAAACAGACTTCCAGAATCATGGAAGGGCTCGACAATTGTGCCAATCCACAAAAAAGGAGATAAGGCCGAGCCAAACAACTATCGGGTAGTAGCCCTGATTGATAATGAAGCAAAATATTTTGCGGGCACCATTCTAGAGGAGCTGACAACCTGGGCAGAGGTAAACGAGATAATACCGCTAAATCAGACAGGCTTTCGTAAAACAGGAGGCACATCGACAAACATTCTCGCAATCTCTTTATTGATTGACGCTGCAAAAACATCCAACCTTCCTTTACACTTATGTTTTATCGATTTCAGTGCTGCATTCGACAACGTGGAGAGGGGTAGACTGTGGGGGAAGCTGGCGCACTGGGGAATCCCACAGCCCATCTTAAACATCCTGTCACTTCTCCACACAGACACCTGGGTGCAGGTGAAACTAGGTGGCGGCACTTACCTCTTCTCAAAAGTCCCCAAAACCAAAGGCCTGAAACAGGGTTGTGTGCTTGCACCCACCCTGTTCAACCTATTCATGGCCGACCTCCCAAAGGCAACCGACATCTGCAATTCACACTCCCCCAAGCTAGGAGGCAAAACATTGACCAATCTTATGTACGCAGATGACGTAGTTCTGCTTAGCCACACTTATGTGGGTCTTTAACATCTACTAACGGAAATGCAGAACTATGCCACAGAAAACAACTTAAAAATTAATCTTAGTAAGAGTCGGTCAATGACAATAAATAACAAAAGAAACCGGCCGAGGAATTGGTTTTTGGGAGGCACACAACTCGAATCAGCACAGGATTACAAGTATCTAGGAGTTATAATTGAGAAGGAAGGGTCATTTACGCGACAAAAAGACGAGATAAGAAGGAGAGGGCTGGTAATAGCACTATCGATGAAAAATCTCACAAACAAACTGATGGGGCCGACACTGAGCCCGCTCCTGAAGGTAGTCCAGGCCAAACTACTCCCCACGATCACTTACAGCAGTGAAGCATTGCGGGGGAGAGATGCCAAGGTACTAGATAGCACGCTGGTCAAAGCTTATAGGACCATGTTTTGCCTCCCGCATTACACCTCACCGGCTCAAATAAGGCTGGAGTTCGGACTCTTACAACAATCCCTTGCCAGGCACGGGTCTTACGTCATCTGCTGGCACAAGATCAGAAGTGCCACCTAAAGCACGTTAAATCAACTGTTGTGGCATGAAATCCAGCATAGGGAAACTTCCCAAGCGAGAAGCTACCTTCAGACATCATTAGAAACTACCAGGCTTACGGAACTTTGGAACACACAACTCGGCCATCTAACTTTTAAAAAATTGGTCTGGAAATGCATAAAACAAATCTCTTTGGTGGAGGACAAGGCAACTTTCTCAGGTAGATCTCATGCCTGGATGACCTTAAATTCCTATAAAACACTTGCACCGCAAAAGTTCTTTAATCAGGGTTATCCTAAAGTTATAAAAATGAAATTCTTAAGGCATAGACTGGGTATCCTCCCGTGCACTCAGCACCTCCCACCATGGCTGAGGGCAACAACCCAAAGTACGTGCAGGCTGTGCAACACCAATCAAGGAGACATCTTACATCTAATCTGCACGTGCAAGGGACTGCATCAAGAACGGTTACAGTTACTAAATGCACCCTTTAAGCAGAAAGGCATCCGCACCAGGAGGCAAGCGGTGTTGGCCTGCTTTAATCCGGGGAACACGCAACTGAACTGCAGATTGGTAAAATTTCTTATGTTGGTCGAACAAAAAATGCCTAAAATTTAACAACCCAATCGCGGCCACACAAGCAAGAAGTTTCCTGTGGTGCAATAGGCCCGCAAGCTGGGTGTGGCTTCTCTCAACCACATCATGGATGGAGCACTAGCACTTTTATTGAATAAATTTTGAGCAGGCTCTAATAACTGAACAATATGCACTATATGGCACCTCATCACGCGCACGTCTGACATCAACAAAACATAGCGACCGCACTGCACTTTATCCTGCGAACCAACGATTTTCGCCATCGCCCGCACTGTTAACTTTTTCTTTACTGTACAGTATTTTTTAGCATGTGTTTTATTGATTTTACTGGGGTACAATATTAACTCTACTGTATCTTTTGTTAAAAAGAAATGTTGCAATGGTTTTTAGTAACTATGCAAAATAAAATTAAACTTGAAAACTAGAACCTTGGTACTCAAGTTGATCTATGATCTACCTGACCTGTTTTTAGCTTCTTGCTTTATTGGATACTGCCTTTGTGCAGTCAGAGTATTTTTTAATGGAATAATGTGGTGGGTTGAAACTTCATCCCATCCAACATGGTTTTTGTATAATGCCAGGGCCAGGGCTACCGCCCACTCCCGTGCATATGTATATTTGAGATATTTGGGAACAGGGTCGGAAAATGCTGGTAAAATTACTGTTTCTCCTCTAGGACAATCCATGACAAATGCTGGCGGCCAATCCTGTTTAGCTAACAAAATGTCATAGCCAAACGTCAAGTTCTCCCAAAAGAGATCTCTAACTTTCCTGGGCTTGTCCCCCTCCATTTGGAGTGTTATTTCATATAACGTATGCGGGACACTTACCCTACTATCGGGTGTTTCCACTGTGATATAATCATTCAAGTCCGCTGTCACCAGAAGTTCCATCAGGTTCTGGCGAGCTATTGTTACTTCTGCCGCACTGTCTAGCATCGTCAGAGCCCATTCCCCGTTCAGCAGTCGAGTCCTCAGAATTCTGGGCATGTCTGATCTTTAGACCTGCAACTTTCTTCTTTTTGAACTGTGGCTTTTGTTTTGGTTTGTCTTCTTTTTTGGAAATATAGTCTGGAGCGTGCTGCTTGTCTCTGGACTTTGTACGCTCTTCTTGTCTGTCTGACCGTCCTTCCCTCTCGGAGTTTTTCGTTGAACCCTGAAAGGAACGAGAGGAACGTGTATCAGTATCCTGATACCTGTCAGGCTTCCTAATATTGTCCCTATTCGAAGGTTATACCTCCTTTCTGAGGGCTCCTGTGTAGGAGATCTACCTCTGGATTGAGATCTGTTTTCTTTAACTTTTTGTTTTTTGTTATTGTCCCACTTCTTTTTTGATGAAGCAGGTGTCTGCTTGTAGGTGTCCTTTTCGGGGCTACCCATCAGCTGCGGTTTCAATGCTTTTCCACCCAAACTGTCCCTGCCTAATTCTGCATACGCAGTTTCAATAATTTTAGGTAGTTCGTGCTCCTGTTGTGAAGGACTGAACTCCCTTAGGCTTTGGCGGATAGCCACTGATGCTGCCTCCCCTTTAATATTTTCTAATATTATGGCTGATACCTGGGCATAATTACCTAGTAATTTCATCCCTAAGTTCAGAGCAGGCTCCGCTCCGTACTCATTTTGTATTTGTCCTAATACATCTGGTATTACTGCTAATGACGGGATACCATGTGTTCTGGTATATATGGCAGCAAAAACTGTACCCCAAGAGGTACAATCCTCTATCTGTGGTGTTATCCCCATGGGCAAGCAGATTGTCAGCATTCTGTGTTTTTCATACGGGCTAGTATTCGGGACTACTGCTTCTAGCTGTGTTATTTTTTGAGCTACCCGGAATGGCATTTGTTCACGTTTTGCGGGCATTTTACCTATTACTGCGTGTAATGTTTGTGGTGTTATTTTGGTTGCTGTATTTTGAACTGGAGTTGTATTTGTTGCAACCGTTGCCGGCTGGACTGTAAGTGTCCTCATGACAAACTGTGTCATGTTTCTGTAAATTTTTATTAATTCTTTGTGAAGTATAAGTAAGTCTCCTCCTGGCATTGTTTCAATGTCAGGGTGTGGTGTGTAGGCCGCTAATATTGGCCATGTCGCTCCTTCTCTTCCGAGCGGACCGAGTCTTACTCTACTTCTTGTATTGGGGAGGGCGCCTTTAAACCAGTATAAGTGTTCCTGGTAAGTTAGTGGAAATTCAATGTCCTCATAGGGACAATATTCGTCCGGTATTCCACTTTCTGTGTAGAAGTGAAATGTCTTTGTTCTTGCATTTGCAATTGGGAATGTAACCCATGAATAGAATACCTCTGTTTTAAATGATTCGTGTGCCTCAATCACGAAAGCTACTGGTCCACCCCTGGATGTTAGACCGTGTGCACCTAGTTTTATGGTAACAGCATTTCTAACATTTTCTGCAATGGAAATTGAATCTGCATCTTCTTCGTCTGCTGAGAGATTTAGTTATTGCATAACTCTATCCATGTTTCCTATTTCTTCAGTCATTGTTTTGGAGAAGAAGAGCTTTTCAAGGGAACTAAGATAATGTGTTTTTGCACAATTTTAGGAACAAAGTGTCCTTCAAGCTTGATTAACCAACAGCCAATAAATAGGATTTTGCCTACTCAGCTGTGGCAGAGTTTGTGCCCACCCACTCCAGACGTCTCTGGGGAGTTGTGAGTAGGGGTCTCTGAGACTAGCACGACCGAACTACTCAGATTCTACTGTTAAATAAGTACCCAACCAACGTTGGCGGCGCCATGTCATGTAGCTCCTATAATAATTATACAGGATCTGTGCGTTTGGACAGCATACACTGTAGGATTGGTGTCAGACTGTTTCTGAACACCCCTACCGAGTATGTTGGCCTTTTGTACCAGCTAGCTCACAGTGCCACTAGAGTCTCCCGTTACCAAGGGGGAGAATAGTACCTGGCAATTATCGAACATGACAACCCTGATCCCTCAGGACTGTGGAGACAATATACTACTTTTTGCTCAGTCACTCGTGCTTACTTAGTCTGTCTCAGAGAGATACACGGAATAAACAGGCTGGGCGTTTTCAATAAGTATTTATTGAACAGTTGTTATTCTGGTGTAGAATAGATGAGCTGCAACAACCGTTAGACAGTATAAGATATAAATGATTAGTAGTACTAAAAAGGTAAATGGATAGTATAGTTCTACCATCTTACAATAATCATGGATACATACGAGTATATAAAACACTTGATAAAAGATGCGTACTCCTACGATGCTTCCCTAACTAAATGTACCTAAATGTACCTAGCATGTGTGTAGGTGTTAGGCCAAGAATCCCTCCAGGATAAAGTCAACCCCATTACCTGAATTGAGAGACTGTGGGACCACGTCCTGGTCTCGAGTTGGGCACCCCGCAAGGGAGGTTAGACCACTGCAGGCTGGAGTGTCTGCATGCAGGAACCTCAGCGTCTCTGGTCAGTTTGTCTGCCGGGAAGTCTCGGTCTCCTCTAGCTAGCTTAGTAAGATGTGATATATATATACCCATAGGTCTCCCCAGGGGTCCTACCTCGCTGTATTACTGTGTCGGCCTAAGGATGACGTCGGGCATGAACTTTGTACATAGATATTATACAGGAGATGGTCGTCCTGCTGTGCTTCCAAGAATCCTCATGCATAATGTATGAGCTTCCGAACTAGGGAAAACCTGTGTTCTGAATTCAGTATCGTATCTAGGTAAAAGGTCAGTCCCTGTGAACCGTTATAAGTGTAATGTAGGGAAGAATATAGGTGAAAGGTAATGAAGTTACCGGGGCCTATATTATGGTACCTATATGGAATATAACACTTGTAGCCAGCTTGGAAAGTGGAATGGATGAGTCCGTAGTGCTGCTCATCCTTTTCAATCAATCACCGTCATCCTATATCCACTGCCAGCCAGGGCTGCTGAAGGTGATGGTCTATCATTGGTGGGTTTGCATTGACTCCGCAAATGCGTACACCTTGCGGCGAGATTTTTTTACCAGCCAGGCCTGTGTCCTTATGTCCCTGCCAGTAAAAAAAATATACTTTTTTTACCTTTTCAAATCTAAATATAAAACAGCAATCAAATAACAGCGGAAACTTGTAGTTACATAGAATACTGAGAATTTTACACAAATTATTTTTCACCTACCAGTACTTGGCTCTCCCAGTATAGCAAAACTTAAACAAACGATATTTTTGTGAGAAAGGTGGCAACCCGATGCAAGCCGTCAAGGGCCATCCTTCCTCCATCAAAATCGGGGAGCAGGATGGGCCTCATCAGAGCAGGCAGTATGAGCCTGGAGAGCATCCCTCACTTTTGAGGTTGCAGTAGCCTTTGGGACTTCCCAATCCTAACCACCAATAAAGAGTTGTGGGTGGGCCCTAGGCTTGCATGGCACTGGAATGATTACAAGGACAGTGAGTGCAGGAGAAACTGGAATGTGTGCATTTGAACCCACCTCTCTTCTATCAGTGGGGTCACCAGACTTGTAATGACTGTGATCAGGGCTGTCACCTTTCTTAGAAATGCATACTGCCAGTTGTTTACGTGTTGCTATTTTTGATCTGCCTAAAGCTGGTAAGTGAAACAGAATTTATGTGACATTGTCAGTATTCTTTTGCAACATGGCATTTATCCCTCTAGTTTCTTTAATGATGACTCTGAAACAATCCAGAGTTCTTACAAATACTTTTTAACTGATTTCCTTCATGTGTTTGCTGTTTTAGGTTTATGCATCAGGAGGCAAACAATATTGTATTTCCTGCCTCATACATGCCAATAGACTCGATTCAGGCAGAATTAGGGTTGCCACTTTTTTATGCTGGCTTCCATAGAAAAACAGTGGATAGGCAGGTAAAAACTGGCTGAAGTAGCAACCCTAGATAGAAGGCTCCCGGTTTTTTAAGCCACAAATTGCTTTATTTAAGATATCTCCCTCCTAAAATTGCCCCTGCTTCAATTTAAGCCAGTGGGGAAAATACATTCTCACAATTTGATCTTCAAAATCCGCCACTTCCCAGCTTGAAAATGTTTGGCATGAACGTATGACGTATTCACGCATGCTTTTACAACGCATGCCTTTACAATGTGGGCAATACAACAAACACGTTGTTACCACGCGTTCAATTACAACGCAAGTCGTTACAATGACTTGCCTCGGGAAGTGCTGGACTTTGGAATAGTATATTTTACTATTCCAACTCCAGTCTGTGTAACAGTAGGGAGGGTGTTGGATTTAAAATCCAACAAAGCATTCCCTAAAGCAAGTCGTTGTAATGACTTGCGTGGCAATGGAACACTTGATAACGACGCATTCGCTGTAGTGCCTGCGTTGTAATGGCACTGCATAGTTCTGTCTGCATTGGAAACGCTGTTTCCCATTTGGCATATATGCTTGCTGCCTTTCCCAATGTTTTACCACATGTGACTTAAAAATGCAGGACAGCCTGGTAAAAAAAGCAGGCAGGTGGCAACCCTTTGTGAGGGATAGGTGTATGCAGAGTATAGGACAGCCCTCTGGGAAGGAGGGTGCAGTGGTGTAACACAAAATGGCACGATCCTCCTGCAGACTGTGATGGGGAGCCCCTAAGTTTCCCATATTTCACAGATATTCATTGGCGTTGGGTTGAATAGGGGCTCCCTGAAGGGTTGGGAGGCTTCTGAGGGTTAGGGGCCCTTTATACACTGCAGGGGCAGCAGGGGCCTACGTTACGCCCCTGGCAGGGTCCAGTGAAGTGTCATCAGGACACTAAGTGCATCGATAATGAACCATGGTGCATTTTTATCATTAGAAAACACCAACTCATCCCAAATCACTCTGTAGTGTGCTCCTTTGCAAATATAATGCAATACACTACTTTTAACAGACCTACGTATTTTTAAGTAGCCTATGTACCGAAGACGTAAACGTTCCTTTATGGATGTTTCAATGCAAGGAGACTTGAGGTAACCACAATGTTTAACCAGTATATTCTCTAAGATGAGCACCCCCAGAATAACCGTCATTGGAGACTGCTGTCATCTTTCTCCCAAATGTTCCAGGAAATTTACCATTCATTAACCAGGTGCGAAAAAAAGCAAAGAAATGAGAAAACAAGGATAAATAACATGCAGGGGCGGCTCCTCCATAATGGCGGAGGAGCGTCACCCCACAGCGCGTGCCAGCAGATGATAAATAAAATGATAATAACATAATGTTATTATCATTTTATTTATGCTGTCTGTGCCCCGCAATAAGTATGGGGCGGGGCGGGCATGTCAAGGAGGAGTAGAGTGTACTTAGAAGTGCGCATGTGTGTTTGGCCGGTGATGGAGCGAGGTAAATGAAAAAATTTTGGAACCCCCAAATAACCATACTAATGAAGTGACATTATTAATTGTGTGATGGACTAATCAACATTTTTACACATTTTGGTAAACACTTACATAAGTGGTAACTGCAATTTATGTGCAAAGTTAACCTATTTACAATTGTAAAAGTGAAGTAATACTAATCTATTGATTTGCGTACTAATTAGAGTGAAATTGCATGATTTGTGCTATGTAGTAAAATTGTTTTGTGGCAAAAGAATGCGGATAGTAAGTAAACATGGCTTTAAATGTCGCTTTTGCTAGGTAACACCTAATTGGGGTACTTAGAATGACGGGTGGGAAACAGAAAGGCTTATTTTCTTTATTTTAATTATGATTGTGTTTGTTTTCATGATAGTTCGTTCGGGCCTGCAAGGCCGTGCTGTAAAAATGGCTGCCGAGGCAGATGAGCTCAGTGCGCAGACGCAAAGATGGCCTCTAAGCGGAAGAAAGCCACAGAAACATATCACGTGGGTACGAGTCGAGCACAGAGTGAGAAGTGTCAAGGTCAGGCTGACCTGACACGCAGTGAATGCCAAGAAAGACTCAGCGTGAATCCGTGAGAACAGGGGATGAGCATCAGTGAATTAACAATGGACTGTTTAAAATGAGTAGCGAAAAGAGAAACATTAAATGAACTTTTAATCGGATTGCTATTACCCAAAGGTCGTGTGAAAGGATGAAATCATAAACAATTTCGGAACCGGTTTGAACAAGGAGGGCAATGAGGTGATTCTTGCCACCCCTCCAATGGACCAATTAGCGTGATTCTCGCCCCCAAAGATTGCAACTTTATGTTTAGTAAGCTAGTAGTAGGGTATAAGAGGACCTACTCTTAAGTAGGAGGAGCGCTATTCATGCATAATTTTTGAGCACTGAACATTGATGCTGAAGAAACTGCTGCTATTTTCTATAGGCCATTTTCTGATAAAAATATTCATTTTGAACTCTAAACTTGACTGGGGAAAGGAACGAGACCGATGCGGGAAATCTGTATAGGAGGTCCGTCGAGGAGGCCTGTTTAGCGGGACAGACAGTCAGTTTTTGGGAATTCCATGCTGTGATCTACAATTTATCTGCTTTGGTGAACTTTTATTCTTCATCTAAAAGGGGTATGCATAAAATTCTTTTAAATCTTATTTCTTATAACGATATAGAAATGTATTAAAACGATTAATAAATGTGAATCTTATTCATGCATTTTAAGAAAATAGATAAAACTTTATTATAATTAAAACTATGAGTCTGTGGTTCTTAAACTCAATAATAAGTGCAATGTTTTAATAGGTTTTGACTGTGATTGAGCTGGTCTTAATCACCATCAACTTATTCTACTAGTTGGTCCATCGACCAAAGAGCGGAATACCTTGATGTCTTAGAACCGACAGGATTAAAACTGATTATGTATGATGTTTAAGGAAATATCCTGTTAATTTTTAACAAGGTATCCCGTTCCTCCAGCAACCTCATTCTTCTCTTTGGTAGTAGTGGATGTGACCCAGGGAACAATTGAGAGAGAGTATGGTTATGCGGTGTTATGGGCCCCACCGTCATAAGGTATAGTTGTTGTGTGTGATCTTTTACCTGGAGGTTATATCCAAAAGAGAAGAATTTATATTTGTCGCGCTGGATCACCGGCCATCCTGAGGCGGCCAAACACACATGCCCACTTATGTTTCTCCAACCCGACTGTGTTACACAGCCGGGTTGGTGAAAAGGCACAGGCTCCAATACACCATATAAGCGGCAAACGAGGCCGCTAAGACCAATCCTGGCGCTGCACTCGTATGAGAGCAGTGTCTGGATTGGGTTTGTAGCCTGTGCCCTGAGGGTCCACCCCTTCCAGCCGACGAGAGAAGCAGCGCGGTAGGCAGGAGCGGAGAGGAGAGGAGCAGCAGGTAAGTCTATTTTATTTTTTTGTTTATATTTTATTTCTTCCACCCCCTCCCCAACCCACCACCCTCTCCACCCGCGGCTGCCCTACCACTTTATGTAGGCGGCAAACGCCACTGAAAACATGTGGCATACAGTGAATATAAAAACATTTCAGAAAACAAAGACATATAATGAGTGGCCTATAACATTACTAGGCTATAACACATCCTTCACCTTTGAAAAAAAATGGTTTATCTCCGGAGTACCTTCCATGATGCATTCTCGACCTTGTGGACACTTTAACCCTATTGACAATAGATCCTTCCTCCACATCAATTTTTTAAGGGTTGGGATCATGATTCCTGAATCATTCCCAAGTGGCTGTGATCAGACTCCAGGACCGGAGTCATCAGTAGACCTGGTACAGCGCATGAGGGGAGATGGGAACTTAGGGTCAGGATAGGACTCCTACCTCACTGCTAAGTCCTGGAACAATCTTCCACTACACCTCCGGACCTCATCATCACTACTAGAATTCAGGAACTGATCCAAGACCTGGCTGTTCAACTGATTCCACCTGAAGCAGCAAGGCCCTCAGCGTCTGGATACCCTCACAGGTAATTAGCCACGTTTTATAAATCTTGATTGATTGATTTATTGATTGATTGAAATGCATCATCATCATCAGTATCCTGCTCCTCATTGCGAACTCATTCATTCACACACTTAGCAAACCTTCTGGTACTCTAACACTTTCCATCCTGTGGGACAATACTTTTTTTGTTGAGTTTTACACCTCTAATGGCTTGGAAAACTTAGACTTGCATTTCTCCACTCTCGTGGGCAACTTGATATGCACCACACCCGCTACAGAAAGATCATGCGGTGTGAAAAACATTGCAGCTTTGCTTGGCTAAAGCCTGATTCTTCTCTACATTTCCTCTGACTCGTTCATAGTCCACATTATCATTTACACCTTTTTTGCTTGGACAACTTTTGAGCAACCACGAAAGGCATTCATCACATGTAGGGAACCTTCCTCTTAAAAACTTGAAGGAACTGATTCCAGTACTGGAGTGAGGATTTATGTGGCAAGTCCACAATCTTTACCTGAGCAGATTCTGAATTTGCATCCTGTTTTGCAAGGGCATGTGAACGATATTCTTAAGATAATGGTTAAACTTCTCAACCAGGCCATTGGTTTGTGGGTCATACACCACAGTGAATGTGTGTTTGATATTACGTATCATATTTTTATTTAAAAATTGATAAGCCCCCAACTAAAATTACCCACTTTAATCAGCAGAAGGAAAAAGGCTCTTTGGCTACCCAACTAAAATGACCGACTTTTATCAGTGAAACAAAAAGGGCTCTTTGGCTACGACCAAAACTCTATCACCGAAGTCAGCCTCACTAGAAGGGAATACTGATACTGTTTTTAACTTACCCCCTACTCTACAGACATTCAGTGAACCTACCATTTCCTCTTTTAATTGGTTTTCACCCCTTTTGACATCAACTACAGTCAAGCAAGATTTGACTACTAAGTCACAAAACCTTGCTCACCACAAGGAGGAGTATGCCTCCCCATTGAGCTTAAAGCTTGATGATTTAAAACATGATACAAAAGAACTAGAAGAGATGGTTAAATTGTTGGCCAGTAGGACCTAAGAATTTTATTTTAATTATATCTTCAAATAAATCACACATGTTTGTCAGTAGGCCGATATCAAATGGGTGTAATTTTCACCCCCTCACCCTTTTGATCCCCCAGCTCCAAAACAGATTTCTTTGGGCAATTGCCATCCGTGCATACCTACTGCCAGTAGTGCTAGACCTCATCTGCACAACTTTAGCCATAAAGTTGAATATGTAACCAAAAAGCAGCATTCTATGTAGCATGCTATTCAGAGTACTTTAATTGGGAAGGGAACAGTCTCAAGACTTCAGTTCAAGACCAGCCATTCCTTTTATCTTCTGAAACGACTAGAGATTTTATGGAGAGAAAACATTGTAGAAGGGAATCAACAGCATACATGATTAATGTTCCAAAACTGAATGATCATTGAAGGAAGAACAATGACTCTTTAAAAAACAAAGTGACCTACTGGATTAAAGATCAACGGAATTGCCTCTTCCTTGTTCGATCAGACATAATAGGAGTCCAGTGTCTCACTAGGAAATGGGAAACCTATGATGCGATAAAGCTCACACTCAGAAATTCAAAACTTTTGGAAGGGCTTTTATCCTTGGATGTGTGCACTATCCATTCAAACCCTCTTAGGATTCAGTTCACGTTGAATCTTTTTCCCCCTCACCATCTTTGAGATGGTCATCCTCCAAACTACAGGAGTTTTGTCTGGTCCAAAGACGACCAGTGCTGACTCCAAGGATAAGCCCTGTGACATCCACCTTAACAACTATAGATTGACCTTTTCTGTAACCCAATAACCATGTGCTGGTGATTATAGATGATCATAATCCTAACACAGAGCCAAAAGGTCCCCCATCCGATGCTAAGAGAGTTACTGTTCTGGGTGCTTTGGGTGTTCAACAAGGAGAGGGTGTCTATGCACCTGGACTTATAAATCTCAATTCTAGCAGATTCCACAAGGAAATGGGTGATGTGCAACCACCATCATTCTTGTCATGGAATGTAGCAGGGCTCCGACACAAGCTGCTCAAACCAGAGTGGCTTCAGTTAGTCAATACTTTTTATGTCCTAACTTTTCAGGAAACTGGGTTAACCGATCAAGTTTCTAGGCTTGGGTTTAAAACTTACATTATTAGTGTCAGTCCTTCAGTAGCTAGGCGAGCTTCTGGTGGGTTAATCGTGTGGGTAAATATAACATTAAACTATGTCATTAGAAGCTTGTCGATTGACCCCTCTGACATTCTGGGATAAAGTTTCACAGGAGCAAATATAGTAGTGTTCAATTTAAACTCTGTTTATAATCGGGGGATTATGCAAAATAAGGAGTCATCGACTTGAGATTTGCATTTGTTTTCTTTGAGTCTGAAGCCCCTTCTTTTGATTGGAGGCAACTTTGATGGCACATTCGAACCAATAGATTCCATGCTCCTAGCTGCCGAAGATGAAACAAGGGGCATTCCAAAGCAGGACTCTGCTTCGTGTGTATGTGGAACAGTTTTGGTTGTACAGATTGCCCTGTTATCACTTACTTACAGCCTTTGTGGCTGCAATGAGTGATGAAAATCTGATTTTGCTAGATCACACACTGTTACCAGGGGGAAATGTAAAGGCAGGATTGATGCAAACCAGTACTGATGCTGTCCCTCATGGGAACATTCCATCCCAAAACTTGGTCATCTCACCCATTCAACCTGTGGCTGCTATTATTTTAGTGATTGAATATGTGAGAGGGATCCAGAGGTAAAAGATAAAAATGTCTCAGGGTAAGCCCAGGAATATTTCTTTTAATAAGCGAGTACCCTAAACATAACTAAAAACAAAGTACGGGTCTTATGGTTGAGTTACAATGTCTCAAAAGACCCCGATTTAGCCAACATGTTTTTTCCCACTTTAAAAGCTCACATGGGTCTAGGGCCTTCGCCAGGGCTGGGGAGCCTTAGGCTTCATTGCTGCATGGTTTGACTGCTTAAATGGGCCGGGATATTTTTATCTTTTACCTCTGGATCCCTGCCACATATCTAAAAACAATTTATATAAGAACTTCCACTATATTCTGGTTGAGTCCGCCCGGGTTGTATTATCATACCTGGGTGTGGATAGATGCTAATGATGAAACATGCCACTATCAAGTAGGTGAGGCGTCTACTCCAAAATCTTTGGATTAACCTGTAATGGAGCCTTTCCGGCAACCCTATCCTAGTTGCCCTTTTGTGTTGGTAGTTGTAGTTGGGAGAACGCAACTAGGATTCTTCTTTCTCTTACTCTCTCATTGTGTTTGGAAGCCTCATCGTCAATACTAGGCCACCAAAATAGTGTTCTCAATGCATATCCAAGGCCGACATACCCAAGTGACCTTGGTGGCTGGCCTTCATTATAACTTCCTTTCCATTTTCCGGTGGAACACGTTTGTAATTCCTAAATAGTATGTCATTGGTTGCACTAAGTTCATCTACAACCTGGACAAAAGAGTAAAATTCCCCATGCAAATGGTTGATTGGTGGCCAACCTGAACAAGTGTACTCCTTTGCCTTTCACGTATGCTCATCCATAGCATCTTCACAAAACCACTTCTCTTCAGTTAAAGGAACATTTTGTAAGGCACAGAATTTGCTTACATTTGTAACCACACCAAGGTCATCCTCCTCACTCTCCCCACAGACAGACTTAATAATGCAAGAGACCATGACAAGAAATCTACATATTTGTTGCTTTTACCTGGAGCATGTAATATTGTAAATCAATACTCCCAAGCCAAGAGTTTCCCCTCATTCACAGCATTGCCTCTCTCTGTAGGACTAAGGGTCCTGAAGGCATACCTAACCACCCCCTTCATAGTGTACTTGTTGCTGAGATAGAATGTCTCCCAGTCCATAGGCACTCACATCCACAGTGATAGTGCATTCTTTTCCAACTGTGAATAGTCGTAATGTGGGAGTGTTAGTTATGTTCTATTTAGTCAAGTTGAAGGCTTGTTCTGCTTTCTTTCCTCACACATATTTCTGATCTTTACATCGCAAGTGACTCAGGAGTACCATGATTGTAACAAAGTTTTTGATAAAACATGAATGTTATTCACACAATCCACAAAAGTGTAATAGTTGTTCTTTGCAAGTTGGGCGTGGATCCTGGTGGTATGTTCCTGGGTTAGGCCCATGTAGCGAAGCTGCTCATTTCTTACATTGTCCTCTTTTTCACAATAAATTTTCTGCCATGAGCTTTTGCACATATTTGCATGCACAACAATGTCGGATTAGTTTCTCTGTAACTAGTTTGTTCACACATGTAACTTCGCATAACATTATCATGATCCCTGGAACATCATGCACAAGGCCTCTTTACGCACTATGTACAAATGTTGTTCTATCTTCATCCACAGGGCAACAGAGCTATCTACATATCCATAACATCACTAATCGACAATGTACATTGCAAGACTTCTCTCTATTATAAATAATGAGTATCCCGATAGATTAGCAGAGGAGGAACTTCAGCTGACACCGAGGGTCCCTGCATGCTGAGACTTCACCATGCAGCGGTCTGACATCTCCGTGAGAGGTGTCCAGTTTGTGTCCAAGACGGGGTCCTTCATTCTCTCCCGCCAGGTATTGGGGATAGATCATCCCTAGGGGAGATTCTTGGCTCTACACCTAGATACACTCTAGGTACACTTAGAGTAGGGTTTGCATAGTAGTATTACGCCTGATTACTGCCTTGTTTATATGCCTGAATCTATACACTGTTTTAGTACCATGGTAGAACTGTATCTACTATTTACTCTTAAGGTGCTTGTGATCACTTTTATCTGCTTCTGTCTACTGATATCGAAGCACATTGATTCTATACGAGAATAATGTTGGTTCAATAAATATATTGAAAACGTCCCACAGTGTATTCTGTATCTTTCTCTGAGCACACGTAAACACGAGTGACTGAGCAAAAGGTTCGGATCTGTTTCCATGATCCCTGAGGGGTCAGGGTTGTCATGTTCAGTGGTTGCCAGAAACCATTTGCTTCCTGGTAAGGGTAGGGGGGCTCATGGTGGCACTGTGAGCAAGCTGGACTATAGGCCAACATATCCTGCGGGGTGCCCGGGATCAGTCTAGACACCTCACCTAAAGTTCATGTTGTCCAAACAAACGGCAAGGTCGTACTGATTAGTGGGAATTACACAACACTTGTTAATGGCATTTACTATAGACTCCTTGGGTACAACACCTTCTGCTGTCAGTTTGTGTCCAAGATACTCTACTTGTTCTTTAAACAAATTGCAATTGTCTGGTGAAAGTGTAAAGCAATGAGCTTCCAATATTGAGCAAACAATATATAAAACACCAAGATGTTGCTGTGTTTTTTGAAAATACCAAAATATCATCCTGAAAGTACCATACATGCTCATCCAAATCCCTGAAAATATGGTACAGGGTACTCTGGAAAATGGGGGAGACATATGCCAAGCCAAAAAGCATCCCTTGATACTGGGAAAGACCAAACAGAGTGATGAATGCAGTTAATGGTTTTGAGTCCTCTGTCAGTTCTACTTGATTGTAGGCTTATCATAAATCCAGCATGGAAAACACTGTGGCCCCATTGAGAATCAAAGTTAGCTCGTTCACCTTAAGGAGTGGATCCCTGTCTATTATGATGCTTGCATCGAGAGCTCTAAGGTCGACACACAGTTTTGGCTTCCATTGTTTTTTTCATCAGGATGATTGGTGACACCCATTCAGATGATTCAGACTTCTCAATTTTATGTCAAGACCGGAGGCTCCTATTATGATGTCTTAACTGGCTTTAATTTGAATAGCAGCAGTCAAGAAAGATAAAATACTACAAATCCCAAGAGGCTTTGCAATATGCTAGGCAATGGAAATAAGAAAAATAATGTACATAACCACCAATAGTATAACACCAGTATGTATAATGTCCCGCTTGACTGCGAACATCCCTCTTTTCTTGCTGCTCGCAGTCTAGATAAGTACATTTTGTTATGTATGTTCATTATTACAATGTGTGCTACTATTATCATGGTTGTATATAAATAACATTGCCATTTTTATATGGTCTCCTATCCTCAAGGAGCTCACGCTCACCGTTTCCTGTCTGTGCTACGCACACTATGTGCGCAGTGTAACGTTCTTTCTCCTCACTGGCGTTTGCGCAGCCATTTACTAAACACTGTCAGTATTTCTTTCACCACCAGCAACCTTTCGCTGTGTGTTCTGCCATAAGTGGTTCCGTTTCGGATATATATTTTTTCCAAGCTCAGCTGTTTTCCCATGCGAGTCCTTCTGCCTCAATCTCATAGAGCGTCACTGGAGGGGCGCGACCTGTTTTTCTGCCTCCTCTCAGTTCACCAGCAGCCTTCAACAATAGTACATGCCCCGTGGGGTGTGTTTTCATGCCAGTTCTCACCCCTTTTTATTTCTTCACTATTAACTATTTCGTTGCAGGTTTTGCTGTGTACATTGTTGCTACAATGGAAATAAAGAGCTCCCCTTTAACAAATGATGATAATGACGATGGGGAAGCTTTCAAATGTGATTTGAACGATTTTAGTCTTCAGTGGAGCAAGCCGTTGTGGCTTCCATGGAGAAAATGTCAAAAAATATTGAAAATTCAATGATTAATATGATCTCCAAAACTTTATTGGCCCATTCTGCAGGGGAAAGCAAAAAATGTATATCTTTACCTTTACCTACCAAAAAGAAACAAGTTATTAGCTCTAATGATGATGTTGCACTATTGAACAGTGAGGTTCTCTCACGCCAGACCGAGGACGCTGCTCCTCCCAAGCCTCCTTCTAAGGAGGTAAATACCAAGTTACATACCAAGTGCAAGTCTTAGACAAAAAATGTGGAAAATGCTCCCCAGAAAATTATAATTTCTAATCTTTTGGACACTGATTATGATATGGGGATACCTATGACTTTACTATAATACCTGGAGTTGATGATACTTTTACCTCTCCTCCCCCTTCCAAAAAACCTGAAATAGATTATTTTGCATCCAAAACTGCCCTCGACTCTAAAGGTTCTCCTATGTTTGATCCCACTTTAATTCGTCATCCAAACTCAACTGAGACGTTTCCTGCGGCCCATGTGAGAGATTACATTTCTTCATGACTTCTCCTTTGCTTAGAGAAGCAAACGAGAAGCAAATTAAGATCTGAATGTCCTCATCCATCTCTTTCCTCCTAGATTGCTTCAACCCCGTCCATTGACCCAAATTTGCTCACATTCTTTTCTAAAATAGGCAAAGACCCTTGAAAAGGTGTTGACAAGGCATGGTCTACTTGTCAAGATAAATTATTGGACATAGTGGGTCCTCTAGCTCGTACCTTTGAAATGGCAGAGGCTGCTAGATTGGATAATTTGGATATATATCCCCAGGGTCTTTCCATGTGGACTCAAAGAACCTTCTACTTACTTGGAAATGCCCATTCGGCAATCACTTACGAGCGAAGAAAAGGTCTCCTCCTCAAGTTGTACCCCAAATTGGCTAATTTAGCTATACTTGATCCAGGCATTAAAGCTAATAGGGTCTTGTTTGGAGATTCCTTTATTAAAGACCTTAGCCGATGTCTCACTACGTTTTCTTCCATTGACAAGGCACAGCAATCCCTAAAAAAAAAGTGAGAAAGGATTTGAGGCTTATGTGAGGCATACAGGGGGTACTGAACTGATACCCTGAAGATTCTGTAAATGAATAGGATGGCGTAGCTTGTTGACTATGTAATGTATACCAATCTTGCATAGATGAAATGTAGCTCTGACTTTACACTGGAGTTACTCATATTTAAACCTTATGTTCAAGATCTGAGATGGTATACATATTGATGGGAAGTGTCAAATGAAACTGAGCAAATGTTGAATAAAAAGATTTTTTTTAAAAACAATCCCTAAAAAGGTATTCTCCCAATGGGTTTTTGCGTGGGCCGGTAGCGGCAGGAGAAGCTTTACCGGCCATTCCTACCGCAACCAGGAATCCAGAGGCTCCTCCAACACAAGATATTCCTACCAGCACTACAAACCGCAGTTCTATCCTCAAAGAGGCAGAGGCTACCGAAGTAGCGAACAAAAGAATTTCAGAAACAATCAACAAAGTGAGTCTTCCTGTTGGCTATCCTCCTGTGGGGGCCTTCTTCAGTTCTTTCTTGCAAAATGGCAAATTATAATTGCAGATTCTTGGGTTCTAAACACTGTTCAAGGTTATCTTATAGAGTTTTACTCTCCACCTTTCCAAACTGTTTTCCCTCCTTCTCCAAAATTCTCGGTAGACATGAACATTCTCATTTCTCAAGAAATCCAATCTCTGTTACATAAACATGCCATTCAGATTCCTCTTCCAGATCCTTCGGGGTTTCTCAGTTCCCTATTCTTAGTTTAAAAGAAAAACAAAAAGATGTTTCCAGTGATCAACCTCAGACTTTTCAATCAGTTTGTTGTCTACCAACATTTCAAAATGGAGGGTATAATACATCTCAGAGATTCCTTACGCCAAAAAGACTGAATGGTAAGACTATACTTACAAGATGCTTACCTTACAAATCCTATTCATCCTTCCCACAGGAAATTTCTACAATTCCAATGTCAGGATCTAGCTTACCAATTTTCATCTCTTCCCTTTGGCCTTTCTTCAGCACCATGGTGCTTTACAAAAGTAATAAAACCTTTAGTAGCTTATCTCAGATCTCTAGGCATCAGACTAATATTTATTAAGAAGACATTCTGCTCATGAGTCAAAATGTTTAGTCCCTTCACCTTTCACAAACTTTCCATCTTAGGAACTTTTGCCAAGAACTGATTAAGTTTTTATGGCTTTCTGAATTATTTTCTCATGTTTTCCTTTATTTTCTGGTCCTGTCTAACTTTTCGCACAACAAAAGAGGGCTGTTTGCAGTCAAGCTGGACTGTAAATGTACAGGAGTTATGCTATTGGTGGTTATGTGCATTATGTTTCTTTATTCCCATTGGCTCACATGTTGCTAAGCCTCTTGGGATTTGTAGTTTTTGTTATCTTTCTGCTGCTATTCAAATTAAAGCAAGTTAAGATAACATAATACTCGCCTCCGTATCTTTAATAAAATGAAGACTTTCCTTCATAAATTACTGGGAAAATCTACATTATCCCTTGAGTGGGGG
Organism: Calotriton arnoldi; assembly: GCA_963921515.1. Lineage (NCBI taxonomy): Eukaryota > Metazoa > Chordata > Amphibia > Caudata > Salamandridae > Calotriton > Calotriton arnoldi. The sequence continues at coordinate 244,609 of CAWUFW010013501.1, forward strand.
ATCAGGTAACAAATTTTGCAATTATTTTCTTACGTATAATTTCAGCCTGACCGATACATGTCCCTCCTTCACTTTGATATGGTTCTTGAATCAAGACAGTTTCCCAAGCCCTAAAGAGAATGTTTTAGGAAACACATGGTTAAGAGTGGCACCCAAGCCATCCTCCTGAATGGCCAGAATAGGATCAGGAACATTAGGGTTCAAGGCAATCTACAGCAGCCTTTGGTCCCTCCAACTAAGAACACAAACACCATTATAAGATACGCAGATCTTAATGTTGACACTCCTGACCTTGCACCGGGCATTGCCACGGAAATATCCACAGAAATCGATTGATCTTCCATCAAAAGCCACACCTCTTACATCTGTTCTCATCAAGGTTACAACCACAGCTGCAAATTTTAAGTTAAATATTTTTATAGTAATCATGTTAAAAATGAACATGAGTCTACCACAACCTCCAAATCAATGATAAACACCTACACCTACACTGGAGGCTTACCAATGGATCTTCCTTGATGTCTTCCACCTCTCAGACAACTCGAACCATTCCTTCGAATGATCCTTCCACAGTTTCTACCGACTCCTGTTCTTTATAATGTATGTCTGATGATATCTGTGCTATTCTCTGCTTGTGGGTATGATGGCCTTCCTTACACACTCTGCTAAAATGCCCAGAACATCTGAACATATTGCAATCCTTGCCTAGAGCAGGACAGTTCTTGAACAAAACAATGTATGATGAACTGCTGCATCAGAAAGAAGATAACTTTACTTCAATATTTGGGGGATTGTTCACCTCCTCCTTTCCCTGCTTAATGACAACTCTACATACCTTTCCAGATTTATCAATCAGCATTTGTAAAGCGCACTCTGTCACCCCTAGGGGTATCTGGGTGCTGTGTCTCTGCCGAAGATCCAGGTCTTGAGTTTCTTTCTGAAGTCTGCTAGCGAGGGGGTCGCACGGAGCTGGAGGGGGAGGTCGTTCCAGGTTTTGGCTGCGATATAGAAGGAGCGGCTGCTGCTGTGGGTGCAGCGGATGTGGGGTGTGTGTGCGAGTGATGAGGAGCATAGGTGTTTATCGGGTTTGTGGAAGTTCAGTCGATGGTGAGGTAGGTAGTGGAGGGCTTTGTAGGTGTGCGTGAGGATCTTGAACTGGCATCTTTCCTGAATGAGGAGCCAGTGAAGGTCTCTGAGGTGGGAGGCGATGTGGGTTCATTTAGGGAGGTCCAGGATAAGTCAGGCGTTCTGTATGGTTTGGAGTCTTCTGAGGAGCTTGCTAGGGATGCCGGCGTAGAGGGGGTTGCCGTAGTCGAGGCAGCTGGTGACGAGGGCCTGGATGATGATCTTTCTGATGTTGGTTGGGATCCATATGATTCTGCAAAGCATGCGAAGTGTGTGGAAGTACGAGGAGGCAACTATGTTAACTTGTCATTTCATGGTCAGTTGGCTGTCAAGAAGGATTCTGAGGTTGCGTGCGTGCGTGGTCGGTCGGTGTGGGTCTGAGTCCTGCAGACCACCAGCTGTGGTCTCAAGTGGATGTGTCCTTCCTGAAGATCAGTACTTCCATTTTGTTGGAGTTGAGTTGGAGGCAGTTGTCTTTCATCAATTTGGCTTTTTAGAAGTTGGCTTTGGCGTTAGCGGGGTTCTAGGTGAGTGGAGATTATGTTGAGTTTGTGGGATCTGACGACATCTGCGAGGGGAGTCATATAGATCTTCAGGGTGGGGCTGAGGGATGATCCTTGTGGTAGGCCACATATGATGTCTTTAGGTGTGGAAGTGAAGGGTGGCAGTCGGATGCTCTGTGTGCGTCCTGTAAGGAAAGAGGTGATCCACTTGAGGGCGTCTTGCCATATGTCTATGTTGTAGAGTCTGTTGATGAGGGTGTTGTGGGAGACTGTATCAAACGCCGCGAGAGGTCGCAGAGGATCAGGGCCATTGTTTTTCTACGGTCGAGGAGTGTTTTGATGTCGTCTAGTGGTGGTAATCAGTGCACTCTCAGTGCTGTGGTTGGCATGGAATCATGATTGAGAGGCATCCAGTAGGTAATTTTGCTCAAGGAATTTGAGCGAGCTGCTGGTTGATGGCTTTCTCGAGAACTTTATCCATGTAGGGGAGCAGGGAGATCAGACGATAATTTTTGAGACCCTTGGGGTCAGCAGAGACTTTCTTTAGGGGGGGGGGGGTCTGACGTATGCGTGTTTCCATTTGTCCAGGCAGGTTGCTGTGGAGATGGAGGTGTTGAGGATGCTGGTGACTTGTGTGCTGTTTGGGTTCATTGCAAGGCTGTAGAGGTGGTTGGGGCAGGGGTCAGTGGGCGCCCCAGAGTGGATGGAAGGCATGATGGCTGAGGTGGTCGGGCGGTGAGCGGTAACCAGGTGTTGATGGCTTGGCTGGTATTTGCTGGTTGGTTGAGGTTGTCGGGGTTGATGGTGGTGGGTTGGATGTTGAAATTGTTGTAGATGTTAGTGATCTTGCTGTGGAAGTAGTCTGAGAGGGTGTCGCAGAGTTCTTGGGAGGGGGGTATGGTGTTCTCTATAGTTGTCAGGTTGGAGAATTCTTTGACTATTTTGAAGAGTTCCTTTGTGTGGTTGGCAGCGGAGTAGATGCGGGGGTGATGGCTGCTTTCTTGGCTTCTTTGATGAGCCGGGGGTTTTGTTGCTGAGGGCTGTTCTGTGAACTGCTTTGTTGGTGAAGTTCTTGGTGGCATGCCATCATTTCTCCAGTTGGTGGCAGTTGCACTTGGTGGTCTTGAGTTCTGGAGTGTACCAGCTGGCATGTTTGTGGCTCTTGTTGGTTTTTGTAGCTTTCAGTGGGGCAACTCTTTCGGCACAATCTGAGATCTAGGCGGTGAAGTTCTGGGTGGCATGGTTGAGATCTGTTGAGGCCTCGGGTTGGAAGGTGGTGAGGGTCTGTGACCACTGAGTTTCGGAGGCCTTTCTCCAACTGCGGTGGGAGGAGATCTGCTTCCTGGTGGTGGTGTGCTGGGCTTCTGTGATGGTCAAGTGTACGATGGTGTGGCTGAACTGGATTCTGACCCTGGAGGTGAAGATGGGGTCGAGTGTGTGTCTGGATTTGTGCGTGGGTTCGGTGACTAGTTTGGTGAGACCGATGTTGTTCAGGTTCTCTAGGAGGGAAGTGGAGTTGGTGTAATTGGGGTCGTCGATGTGGAAGTTGAGGTCGCCGAGTAGGACGCAGTGGTGTGAATCAATTGCTAGGCGTACGATGAGGTTGGGAATGGCGTCATTGAATATTGCTCTGGCTCCTGGCGGTCTGTAGATGAAGGTGCCTCTTATTGTGGTTGTTGCGTCAGTTTGTAGTAGGAAGTCGAGGTGTTCCATGAGAGGCGTGGGGTCGTCGTTGGTGATGGTGCATCTGATGGTTTCCTTGAAATTGCTGGCGATGCTTCCGCCTTGTTTCACGGTTCGGTCACGGTGTATCATCTAGTGGCCTTTGGGAGTGGCGGTGGTGATGTCGGGGTTCGAGGAGGAGTTGAGCCACATTTCAGTGATGAAGGCAAAGGAGAAAAAGGTGATGGTGTCCCAGATTTCCGTGGCGTGTTTGCAGAGTGAGCGTGCATTGCGCAAGATACAGTGGAGTGGTTGTGGGGTGTTGCTGGTTTTGTGGACACATTTACCTGTGGATTTTTCATCATTTACCTCACACATCCAGGAAGCTGATTGTTCAATGGCCCTAGCATCAAGTTTGGGTTCTCTTATGGCCTACAACTTCTCCTGGATATACTTACTGTTGGTATTCACCATTAACTGGTCAGGAATTATGTCATCTGCAAACACACCAAAGTTATACGTGGTGGACAATCCACATCATGCTGTTATCAATTCAAAGGATTCCCCTTCTTTTCGCTTTCTAGTGTAAAAATTATACGGTTCAAGTGTGATACTTAAATTAGGTTGAAACCTTCTTTCAAGCCTGAATAATGCCTCCTCAAAGTCATAATATTCTTCATCATCTTCTGGTGCTTCAACCTTTGGTAAGGCCCTAGTCAGGGTATTAGAATGCCTTTCTTATTAGCAACAATCGCTATCAAGTACTTTGGAATTCCTCTTTCGATTATTTTCATGCAGGTGGGGGCTCTCCATTATATTGTAAGAACTTTTATGGAGGATCAAACTACATGCTGACACTGTTTAACCAACTAGATTGAAATGTATAGCGAAAATTAGTAGCATTTGCTATACCCAGATATTTGAGGACACTAGGGCAGAGAGAACGGTGCACCAGCAGAGGGTGTACAAAGGAAAGTTAAAGAATGTGCTCACGAGCTCAGTTTACTCATGGATGCAAAGGGCTAACAGAGGAAAGTGAGTGACACATGAAGAAAAACTGAAGTAACCCTTCACTCCATCAACCTTAGCTGCACATGACTAGCTTCACCTTGGAAATGTCTGTCAGAGCAGTCATGTCGGAAAATTGACAGCTAACGACGGTACACTGTTTATTCAGGGCGTGTCAGGTTCAGAAAAGACTGTTGCGACAGGCTCACCACTCGCACTCCGTCCATAAGGGAGAGGCAAGTGCAGCCTTGGGAGGTGTGGTAGCAGTTTCAGTAAGGGCGGAGTCTTGTTGCAGGATTGGTTTGTCGAAGGCGACTCACCAGGTCATCTTCGGTCAATAGAAGATGTCGCCTCAGCATGGAGGCTCGATGAAGGAAAGCCTAAGACCACTTTGATGAGTGCAAAAGCAGACCTGCCAACTAAATCAAAAATCACATCTTGTTCGACGGGCGCGGGGCCTTGTAGGGGGGGGGGGGCTCATGTTGAGAACCACCTAAAAGGCACTTGTGCTTCCACCACCAAACCCTCTCCTAAAAAAAAAACATAAGCTTGCTGAGGCTGTTGCTGATGTCCTGGGGTGTTTTCACACCTATTAATAGACGTCGGCAATTCGAAGCCTCTGAAATCGAACTGAAAATCACTGTTTACGGTGGTTTTCGGGTCATTTCCCCTGCCACCATGTGATATCGTCTCCTCACCGTGTGACAGTGTGAAAGGAGTCGATATAGTGTGTCAACAGTGGTATTGTATGGGTTGGCAGGTCTGCATAAGCTCTTCACAGTCGACAATACTGCACTAATTCCACACAGATCCCGTGAGAAGGGATGCAGGTTTGTCTCATTCCTCATCGCCACAAAGATCGTATTACAATGCAAGGAGACTCCCCCACCCCAATGCTCCATGGACTATACCTTTCATTAACCAGGTGCAGGATGGAGAAAGAATGGGAAAACAAGGATAAATAACATGTGGAATACAGTGAATATCAAAACATTGTGGAAAACAAAAACATATAAATAATGGGCTGTAAAATTACTAAAATGTATAGCATTGGACATCATAAAATTCAGAATAACATATAGTTCTAGGTTGGTTCTTTACTACTATTTATTGAATCTGTACATATGTTATAGTCATATTTACTATATCTGGGATGTTGCAACACTGTTCACTTGGTCACTATTTACATGCAGCTAAAACAAGCCTTTTGGCTTCGAGAATTGTTTTCAGTTTCTATGGCCATTAGCCTGAAATCGAAGAGCACGTTCATCTTTATGGGAATAGAAAAAATACTAAAAGTAAACTGTAGGCAGGGGCCCCTCGCAGCCTTAAATGTATTCCGACATTTTGAGAAAGGGTTTGTAACAGAATGCAAAACGACTGAACCCACAAAGTGGTATTTTACGGACAAACTGCTTACAGCTTTATCAAGGTTTGTCGACTTCATAACAATTCACATGAACAGCCATCAATCGGATTCAATAAAAATGATAATCTTTAATAAGAAAAGATAGCTGATAACAGTTAATTTAAATATGAACTAAAATAGAGCTGGCAAGGTTGTGAACATTTCTTAAAAATTCATAGCTTGACAGAGTCTACAATCCTGATCGTCCTATAGTAACCTCTGTACGTTTTTGCATGTCAAGATGGTCATCTAATAGGGCATCCGAAGCAATATAGTCCGTTTTCTCTGTTTATTGTTGTGTCCCTGGAAATGCATCATACTCTCTAGCCGTCCGTATCCACGTGTCTTCACCAGCCTCTGCCATAAAAAGTATTCACAGACTTCCGGGTACTGTAGTCGTAAACACACTGTAGAACTACAGTTCCCGTCAAGCTAACAGCAGTAAGCGCATGCGCAGTACAGTCTTTCGTCCTTTTCCGCTTTCTCTAGCATTGTGGGAATGAGAGTGTATATTATCACACTTGTCATGTAAACAATGCCTATGTATCACCCCTGTGCACCACAGTTCCCAGCGTGCTGTGTGTGCGCAGACCCCGGTCATGCCCTGACGATATGGTGCTGCTGCTGCTGAGAGTCACGTGTGCTGCTGTGTCCGTTGCTCGCTGCTGCGCTCTGCTGCTGCGCTCTGCTGCGCTCTGCTGCTCCTCCTCTGGTCTCCTGTGCGGTCGGAGGCCCCGTCTGCCCTCCGCCAGCCCCGCACCCGTATCTGTCCCGGGCGGATGAGACCATGAGCGATAATGACGACATCGAGGTGGAGAGCGACGTGAGTGACTCTTTACTCCGGGGGAGGTGTAAGCGTGTCCCCGGGGAGGCGCCCCTTCCCCTTTATTTTGTTCCCGGGGCTGCAGCCTGTGACAAACAGTAACGTCTCTGTTTCTTTCTGTGTTTCTCTCTCCCCCTGCAGGAAGAGCCGCAGACCTTCCACTCCGAGGTGCGTCCCTGGCCGTCAAGGTTTTCTTTATTTTGGGGTTTGTCAAGGCCGCGTTTTGGTTAATCCTGGGCAAGTGGTGGATGTCTGAAGGGTCAAGGGATGCACATGATCCCGTTATGACAGTGACGAATTAATTTGGCTGCTGCGAATTATTCATTCAAAGGTGCTCAATAAGCGTGGGTTTTGTACTATATTTATGTTGTGGATGTGCGTCACTGGGGCCGTCCGTGCACGCTGTGATGCCCTGAAAGCTGATAGAAGATCGTTAGTACCGTGTGGTAAATACATGGAGCTTGTGGACATCCTAATCCAGTTAACGTCGCAAAGGGGGTCTAGTTCATCGTCAGTAAATCATGCTGTACGGCCCGCTTTATATGTGAGCGTCCATAAATGGATTTCAGTTGTCGGAAGTGAAAGCAATTCCGCTAAGAGCGTTGCCGATCATTCCGTCGTACTTGGGAGCGTTGAGCATTGGGAGGGGAATGGATGCACTTTGAGTGATGATGAACAAAGGCGTTTGTTGAGGCTGTCAGCTAATGTTGTCAACACTCCGGATGATGTCAGCTAATGTTGTCAACACTCCGGATGATGGTTATTTATCATCAATAACAAAAGTAAGCATTTCGAAACATTCCGGAACTCTCACGGGCGCTGTAGCATCTCTAAAAAGGTGGCTTATAATTTGGATTTTAACTCGTTCATTTATATTTGTGGGGATCACATATTATGAACGTAGCAATTGCAAAGTAACTCATAATGATAAGAGGGGATCCAAATTGGGTTTACATCATAAACTGTTCATTGATAAGTGGGCGATGACTCATCTGTGTTAAAGTATTTACATTTTAAGTACACTTGCAATTCTTACTGATCGGGTATAATGTAAAGACATCAGTTAAATGCCCAGGTGTGTGTTCTCGTATAGCGCTGACTGTGGTCTATTATCTTCTCCTGGAGACTGTCTGGAAGCGTTGTCAATGCAGTGTTGTTTGAATGAGTGCTAAATGGAGCTAGAAAAGATGATCATTTATATTGTGATCATTGATAAATGCATGCTCTGAGTCGTTTTCCTAGAAACATTTTAGTGGGGTTACATCTCTATATGGGTGTTGAGTGATGGGCGATTAATCGATAGTACGGTTATTGCAATATTACCAGGTTTACTCAGGAAGTCATCATTGTCTGTCAAAACATTTACCACGGGTGTCCATTAACAAAATGGGTAGCAGAGGGCTTTTATTCATTTAATGGCCGAGAAGTTGTTACATTTAGATTGAAGGCATTCACACTGGTTGCTTGAGCCTGGAAATATGCAAGGGAGCGATGCTTTCAGCATCCAGAATTAAGGGTGTTGGCGTCATCCGAGTAGGGTGATATGTTTTCATACACTGTTGCCTTGGCTCACTCATTGCATCATTTCGGGGTGTTATTTCTTAAACATGGATTACTTAACTCACAGGTAGTCTAGTCCTCAAACAATGGTTGTATGTAGGTGATCGGCAAATGCGGTAATGTAAAGGGAAACTGTTTAGAGGGTTGTAAATTATGACTGCTTAATTATGGAATTGCAACTAGTGGATGTTGGTATTTCCGTTGTTTACATGTAATGTCATGTAAGTGAAAAACATTCAAATGCTCACAAAGGGGTCATTGATGAAAAATCAGGTGAGAGCTGAGCTGCAGCGTGTTTCTTAAACCTACTATTGACAGTGTCGTGACCTCCTACCTTAAGCTACATTTCCGAACTGATCTGGTTGTCATCCTCGATGCCTTCAATGGATTTCGCTCAGATACTGGCTGAGAGATTCGAGAAAGCCTTAAAATGCATCAAATGGAGAGATGTCTTAAAATAATCCATCTGTGGAGGTGAGATTTGTGAAGGCTGCAGTGATTGGGCAGCATGCAGAAAACAGAACGGTGACCCGTTGGCTCGTTGTATTTTGACTGCTTAGTTCGAAGGTCGGGTTTGGCTCTGCATCTCTCCTGCCTCGGACGATATGTTAAAGTATTCGAGAAGCGCACTGCCATTAACTTGGTCGAGTTAAGGTTAAGATGGGCAGGCGTGGTTTCTACTATGCCACTTGCTCTTGAATCGCGGTATACCATGTTCTGATAGCGAAGTGTGATGTCTACACCATGTCAGTGCCTTTGACTCATTGAGTCTTTACTTACCCCGAGGGGGAGTCAATATTTAGCAGAGATGTGTGTTTCCGGCAGAGATTGGCACACTTCTCGGACCCCCGGTGTTACTGCATCTGCTGTGGCCTTTATTTCGGGTTCACATTTGCTGCTAATTTTTTAGTGGTTTGTGGCCATTTGCGTACGCATGAGTTCTCTTTTGCTTTTCTTTCTTATTTTAAACTGCGTTTTTCTAGTCTGTACCGTGAAATTTGCTACTTGGCATCCCCTACATGGATTTTTTTTTACCTGATCAGACTTGATCTAAATAACTAGCGCCCTTTTTACCTTAAGCATTTGTTAATGACCCTTCTCTAGGAAATGTCGGTCGATGTCTGTGTTTTTGAAGTGAAACGTCCATGTTGAAATGACAGATCGTGCTCATGATACGACCTCGGTGTGTGTTGGATGCTCACACGGTGTTTTCCGTGCTCTTCCTGCCTTCGAAGGACAAACATCTGAATCACACGCAGGGTGACCCGAACAAGGTGTTAGATTTGCAGGTTGTACGTTTATTTTTACTACTGCTGGGCCAGTGCGCCTCACTCTGTGCGCAGCTTCGAGGGTGCAGCCTCGAAGCTGCCATATTTAAACAGCTGGTGCTGCCCACACACAAGGCTCTAGGGGCCAGACAATGCCATCCGAATCCAAGCCATGCTGTTTGTTGCAGTTTGTACACACCCCTATGTGCACTTTGTAACCGGGAGGCCCTCGGCGACCCCTGTTCTTGTTATTGTAGCGAAACATAGCTGCTAGAATTGTTGCACCTGTGATGGTTTATTTTGAATCTGAAACAATGAGTCGAACCAAAAACGACTATTAAGAGAACTCGTTAGTGTCCCGGTGGTAGATATCTTGTGCAACTTGTATGTCCGTTTCAGATGCGAGCATGCATAATGCCGCACTTGTCGCTTCAAAGCGCTGTAAATAAAAGGCATTACTGTTAACCAGTTGTAATGGTCCTAAGTTTAGTAACTTTGGAAGGCTGGGTCGACCCTGCCAGAGTTTGAAATCGTGGCCCGCAGACGCTTCATTTTTCAGCCGGGAGCACGATTTAACTCACTGAGCCATCCTGCAGCCCATTGACTTCCTGGGGTTGACTCTTTTGCAGCGTTTGCTCCTTATCGACTTCCTATTAGTTGCTGAAGCTGCATGGAGAGGATAAGAAGGGAATCAACAAACCTCTTTTAAATCTCTGCCTGTTTTATGTTCCCTCGGCGAGGAATCCTGCGAAAAGGAGTAGCGAGGTGTATGTACCGAAGGGCAAGCAAGGTGTAGCAGGCTGCTCCCGTTATGGACGTATATGATGGATAAGTGTCCACCCCGAGTTTGGTCGTACATGTCGCCAGGGATGTGGCTCGTCGAATACTACGTGGAGAGTTCTGAGCTATCCGGAAGCAGTTTCTAAATACTTGCGAGTAGGCTTTTGTGTGGTTTGAAAACGAGGAGCATGCACTTGAGTTTAATTCGTGCCTCCACTAGGAGCCAGCGGGAGCCTGTCCATTCTTTGGTAACGTGATTCCTTCCCCCTAGGCCTCCTGCCAAACGCACCACAGCTTTTTGTCCCAATTGCAGTGTTAAAGATATGTCTTAGCCATGCCTATAGACTGTGCGTTCGTGTCATCTATTCTGGGATTCACAGCGGAGCCTGTAATCGTAGCTGAATGCACCAAATCAGTTAACTTTTTTGACGACGGATATGGAACATGTTTTTTAAAAATGAGTTTATCTCGGGTAAGGGGAGCTCTGAAAGTCTCATCAAAACACAGCTACAAGGGACCGGTTTAGAAACTGTTTTGTGCTCGACATAGGCGCAACGTTCCCCTGAAGTTCAGGATTCATCATAGGAAGATGTTTTTTCTCATTTTCCGAGCATGAGGACTGAAGGACATGGTTTCAATCTTTGGCTCATTCAGTACCAGCCAGCTGATTGCTTCAGCAGCTCTTGAGAAGCAGGCAGTTATAAAAGTGTGTGGGCCGGGCCACCTATATTTTTTTTATTTTTTTTTAGCACTTGTGTTTCTGGATAGTCTCCTGACATTGAACATGCAAGAGCCAATTGTTTTTGAGGCTCTGCACGTTTTAAAAGTTTGTGTGGTGTCCATTGTTGTGTGTTTTGTGAAAAAGATGAATACAATTCCCTTTCAATATGATCTACTTGTTGATATGGAGTTCGTGACTCGGAAGCACTATCAGATGTTTTGTTCTGTATCCTTCAGCTGCTATATTAATATAGGTAGACGTAACCACCTCAATCAGACATCACAATCTATTTATTTTATGTACATTTATTAGATTGGCGTTAGCCAAGACCTTTTGATTCATACTACAATCATATTTCTAATGTACTTGCTTAATGATAGTGAATTTCATCCAGACCTATTCATCTGTTAGTCTTATTGTCTCATTCACGTTTTTTTCCCCACCACATCTCGCAGCGTGGGGCAAAGGGTCTGCCCTCTCCAGCTATTGGCTAATGTCACTGTAAGTGACGGGATCCTGCCCTTGCACAAGGAGCAAGTCCACACAGAATAGTTCTCTTCTAGTATGGCAATGTGTGCCTTTTGAGACCAAAAAACAAATTGCCTTTTATCCAATGTTTTTTCCGATTGATGAAGGCACAGCATCGCCTCCTCCCCAACCCCCCCCCCCCCAAAAAAAACCCCAACGTTTTGCAAAAATCCAAGACAAAACGAGCATTGACAGTCAAAAGGCTGGCCAACAACACCAGGCATATTAGCTTTGCTAATGCTTGTTTGAAAAAATGTTGCAGCAAGTGCCCACGCCACAAGTTTAGCATATTTCACAAAACTCATCACAAACTTCATGCCATTACAGTTGTTCATGCATCTTCCATTTTCACTATCTTAACACGTCAATAGGCCTGTTGTTTAACATGCTTTATGTGTGGCACTGGAGGGGCACACAAAGCGTTTCCTCATTTGTTTGACAGTGGACTACCGTCTCTATTCTTGGTTTTAACATGTAGAGCGGTGATGGCAGTGTCCCATATTTTGGGAAGCTGTACTTGTGACAAGACCTTTTTATCTGTTATACTGGAGCACAGGCCTACTAACCCACTCATGGAAAAGTATTGCTGACATGCTTGAATCTGGAAGAAGGAGACCTAGATACTGCAGTGGGGATAGAAGAGACCAAGCTCCCTTTAGAAGTGTGAGTAGGTCATTTTGCTGTACGTAGCTGCCGATTAGTGTTCCGGCGTACTGCCATTTGGTAGATGGTGGTGAAGGGTGGAATTGCAGTCTGTGGTTCAGATTGTGAAGGGTATTTTAGGGAGGCCGTCCTTTTGTCCCTTTTCCTGATCACTGGTTAGAGTGGCTGTTGATAGGTGCAGAATCTCGCCCCTTTTTGTGCACCTCTGGGTACTTCAAACTGGAGATGACCCTGCCGAGAGTAGCATCACTCCACACAAAGGCTGTGATTGGACGATAGCCTGCAAGAGACACATGAGTGAAGACCCAACCCATACTGGTCCTGAGAGTGCAGATAATCCACGTTCCCTGTTGGCGCTATATGTGTAAACGTGGGAGCTGCTGACCCACTTATCCAGTTCCAAGTTCTTTGACGAAGGAAGAGGGTGGTCTGCTGATTACCCAGTGGACTGTTGTGCAACCAGAGCTGATGTCTGCCTGATAGCGAGCTTCCCAAGTATGAGGGACTTAACCTGGAGTCTGATTTTGAAGGAAGATCTGTCTGCCTGTCCTAAAGTACCTGGAGGCTGAGCGGTTTGAGAAGAAGAGGGCAGTATAGTACCAACTCTGGAGAAGCAGCTTACCCTAGTCCCCGAGAACTGTCCACCCAGAGATGCTTAAGAGAGTGCGAGTTGCATGCTCTCAGATCAAAGTATCAACTTTTGCCGTAAGTGGCTGTACTGTGACAGTGTCCAAGTGGGCTTGAACGGATTGAGCCTCTGAAGGGCAGACTGCGCTGTCCTAAAATTTGTCAGAGTGGACTGTGCTGCTGTGACCCTGAACATTTGTGCCAAAGGCAGACTGATACTGCGTCAGGAAGTGTGGCCAAAGCGGCTTGCTTTATGAAACTGGGAACAAAGGACAAGGGAACCCTAACCACACAGAGCCTGGGTACGTAATTTAGCAAAGAAACAATGGCTCCTGTGGATTAATAAAGATTATTCTTAATAGAGTATGCACAATGGCAATATACTGGGTTACAATGATGTCAGAAAGAGAGCTAGCCACATACACCATGGATGCGATCAGTTTGTAGAAATGTTTATGCAATAAGAAGGTAAAGTCAACAATACAAAAATAATCATAATTAAACATTAGTGAATTGTGTCCCAGTGAAAAACGGTAGGAACCTAAACTAATGGTGACATATTTTGTGACATATGTACAAGGTTTCCTTTCAAAACATTTAAGCGACCATTAAAAAATACATTGTATTGAACAGCACTCTGTGCAATGATAGGTGCTGAATGATGGTTCGCTTTTGTAAACAGTCGACGGCGTTTCGACCCTGTGTGCAATGTAGGGTCTCTTCAGGACCTAAGAATGTAGGGACACCTGAAAGTTATCCTGCTCTGCCTAATGTGGAGAACAGTGTCACCGTGAGTAGAGTGAAGAAAAAAACTCACAGGGAACCCAGCCGGGCGCCCATATGAGGGTAGTGGTAGGCAGGCAGAAAGAATAACACGACCGGGAACACCTCGGCGATAGTGAAGGTACTGGACATGAAGAAATGACGAGCGCCGTGTGGGTATGTCTGAGTGCTGTGGGCAAAGGAGCAGGACCGAGCACTGAAACTGTGCGTGGCTACACGGGCAATAGCTCCGTTTCAACGTATAAATGGATGGCTATCATCCATCAATCAGGATTTTGATAAGGCTTGGATAATAATATGCCTGCTCCCAGGGTACTTCGGAACAGAAGCGCGTCTGTCTCTCTGTTCGGTGCGTCATCTCTTATGCCGTTCTTTGCTTCTTCATTGAGGTGTTTGTTTTCAATACTCGGGGGTAGTGTGTGATTTCTATACACCAATGTGACAGCTCATCTTTGCTCTGCCTCTGTTCTGGAATTGTGGCGTCCACCACAGATAAGACCATAGATAAGATTTGTGTACTTCAACACCACCTCCTTCTAATGGTAGTTATGCCACCTTCCACATAACCTGTGCTACATTGTTTATGTAATGTAATAGCGTTTATTGTATAGTTAAAACCATAACAAATGGGCATAAAATCTTTAAAATAAAACAAAATGAATCACTTCATCTAAGACTCATACTGTAATCACATTATTCCATTCTTTAAATAACCTATACAGTACCCTTATTAAAATACCAATTGCCTCGTTCTAACCCAGTCCGACATCCGCTCCATCAGTCAGATTAACATAATCACATCAATACTAAAATACATGTACTATATAATGTAATCCTAAAACAGTCAGTTGTATGTTCACCAGGCTAGTTTATAATTTCTTGAACTCCATTAAAATAATGCCATAGCCTTTACTTGAGGGCCGATGGGGCAATTCAATCTAAAGGAAGAGATGTGTGTAGCCTCCAAAGCTTGCCTTACTTGGAGCTACCAATACTTCTTTTGCGAGCCGTGCCTCCCGAGATTCCGTCTAGGAAGGATTAACCTCAACACTAGGCCCCATCCGTCCTAAATGTCCACTGTCTCCAAGCTCAGCTCGAACGTACACATCTGCAAAGCGATGGGACATTATTTTGGAGGCACTGCTCTTGCCCTAGTATTCAACACTAATTTGTTTAAAATATTCACAAATGTAGCACATCCCCCACCCAGCCCAAAAGGAGAGCTGCAGCTGAAGCAAAAGTCAGATGCCTGTGCACAAGTGCGAACACCCTCTGCCAGAAAAATAGGTTTTAGCAGTAGTCTCCTTTGTTGATCTAAGGCCGGGCAACAGCATAACAAATGAAACCACGATTCCAGATAATTGTTGCATAGCCTACACATAGTCACCCCCACCACCTGCCCAATGCGGGCTAAAATCTCATATTGGTAACGCAAGCACTCTCATATATAGGATTTGGTCCAGAGTATTTGCGTTAATGAGATCCGAGAAATAGTTTTGTGGCTTCCCAACACGATAGGAATCCGCATGGGGCTGAGCCCATCCTTGACTCTCAACAGACCGTATATCCTGTTCCCAGGAGGACTTTCATTTGCTTATTGATAGCTGTTTTCCATGCCCGATAAGGGATGGCACCGACCCCCAAAGCGGACTCCTCGATCTTGAGTAACAAAATCACCTCTTTAAGTTTGCTAGACCAAGGATTACCCAATTTTTCATAGATCGATTGCAAATAATTTTTTAAGAAATGCTTGGGGCCCCTTCTACACCTGATACAATATTTTAACAAGGAAGCCTTAAAATCTATTGATTGAGTTATTAACCCCATCTCAAGTCTTAGCCTGGAGCGTCGGACGTATCGCGGTTGATAGAATTCTTTTTTTTTAAATGTTTTTATTAGTTCGAAAAACATATCGGTCACAAGTATATCTGCATTTTGTACATCTCAACAGTTATTTCAACAGTACATGTATAACAAAATTCAATTTCTGTTCAGCCACCTATGTCCTAACTATCCCAGCGTTTCTCTTTCATCTTGATGGAATTTTTTTAATATGCTCTAATGTGGCATAGCTCTAATGCTTCGTCCAACGCTCCTGGATAGGCAAGATGCCCGTACTGCAAAGCTGTGGGAGTAAGGTTGCCTTTATAACTCTTAAAATAGGTGAAGTAGAAGCGCTACTTAATAGATTATTCAGCTGGCCAATTCCGTAAGTAGTAGCTGCTGCTTTCTTATTAATATCTTTAACTAGGGCTGCTGCAAAAGCAGATTCAATAAACCACACGCCCAGATATTTTATAATACCTTGCAGTGATGATGGTATGACTTCCCAACTTCTTCCTACGGTAACTCCTGAATATCAGGACTTTAGTTTTGGACTGATTAGCCAATAAATGGTTCGCCTTGTTCTACCTTCCCAAAGCATTTAAAGCCCTTTGCAACCCTGACTTGGTATGATCAATGACCACAGTATCATCGGCGTATTGGAGTATTTGTAATCGCACTGAACTTAGATTAGGGGGTACCAAACTACAGCCCTCCAGAGCCTTCCCTAGATCTACCGTATACAAATTAAACAACATGGGTGCCAGCACGCAACCCTGTTTTAACCCTCTGGTCGTTTTTACTTTCTGAGTTACTTTTGTTGCACTCGTTTTTACTCGAACCCATGTCTCTGTGTATAGTGATATGATGGCTCTTAACAAGTTCGATGGAATACCCCAGCTCGCGAGCTTCCTCCATAAAATGGCCCTTTCTACCCTATCAAACGCAGCACTATAATATATAAAGCAACACGAGAGGTGGTCTGTTCTTCTGGATAGCATTATGCCTAAGGACAGAGAGAGCTTGTATATTGTCTACCGTGGAAGCACCAGCCCTGAACCCTGTTTGAAAAAATGGCAATATTCCCTCCTCTGCCACCCAAGATTCTAATTGGTCTAGTAAAATTCGGGTGTAGACTTTTGCTTCAATATCAAATAAGGCAACCAATCTATAGTTTGCGGCTGCGGTCCGATCTCCGCTCTTATATATGGGGCACAAAATTGATCCTCTCCAACCATCCGGTATATCGGCGCTTAAAAAGCAGTGGTTATAAAGTGCTGACAACACTTCTGCCCAAACTTCATGCGCCTCCTTAAAAAGGCCAGCTTTACTAATAATTTTGCCGCCTATCTGTTAATTTGCGCTCAGCCCCCTGGGTCTCTTCCCTGCTCTGGCCCCATCCTTCCTCCACTACTGCTTGATGTCGGCTTAGTTCGGCTACCCCCGACTTTTCTTTAAAAGGTAAAGTTGGAAAGGAAGGCCCACTAATCCCGGTTAGATTGTCCGTCTGTGCCACATACCGCTCAACAATGTGCCATACCCAGGCTGATTCTGAGACCCCATTTTCCCCGCCCATGTTCCCATTTTTTAATTTTTCAATGTGGGCCCAAAATCGCGCTTGGTTTGAGTCCTTTAATAGCTGGAAGATTGTGACCCAATGCTTATCCTTTCTTTCCTTCTGAATCTCCCAAACAAGTTTTTTTTTTTTTATTTATTTTTTATTATTTTTTTTTTGCCAGTTTCACTGCCGCAGCTGTTTTATTTGAGGGATTACATTGGTGCACACGCTACGCTTTACGCAGCGTTCGTCTAGATACAATGATAGCCTTGCAAAAATTGCCTGACCTTAATGGGGTGTGCCCCCCTTGTGAAGATTGTACCCGCCCTCCTGCTCTAATATGTGCGTTCGTAAGTTCACCATAAGCCTTCCCCCACTCCTGTAGAATGCCCTACATTGTTTATTTACTTGGAGGCCATGTAATGTAAGTTTAGGGTTCGAATCCTATACTTGCATACTGTTCTGCCCATCAGGATGATGCAAATTTCTGACTCTTGAAGCATTGAATTTGATGGACCACTCTACTTTAACTGCCCTTCTCATTATTCCCACTGCTTCTGTGGTTTGAAAGGCCTACATTTAAAAAAAACACAAAAAAAAACAAACATATTCAGTACTCCTTGAATGCACTGAGAACACCGGTCTGGTTGTAGTATGTATGAAGGATATCTGCTTTGTATTATATGGACTCTGTCTCTTTCAAGAGCTGATTCCGCTTAATTGTAACTTTGGAAAATGAAAGATGTGATCATATTGATAAACATTTAGAATCGACACGTGCTGAGATCTATCAAACATTGTTTTAATTTATCCTGTAATTTTCTTTGGGGGAGTAAGTAGGTCTCTTACAGTTTTAAAAGCTCCACCAACTCTTAAAGATCAACGTATCCTATGGTCAACCTCTGTTCTAAACACTTAGCAGTACCTGATCATCTGCCTTTAACACCCCAATGGCACGAAGAGGTTCAGAATAACATGATTTGCTCCTCCGCTTCTGTTTCTTTTAGCACCAGGGCACTTCCTTCGGGAAACTGATGGCTCTCTACGAATTATTAATCCATTCATTTGCTATCTCTTGCAGCATGAATCTTTTTCTCGATTCACGTGCTGTGCATTATTCCATCTAGTGGTTGGGTCCGGAAAGTCTCCTTGTAGTCTCTCTTTTTTTTCCTCCCATTTTTTGTGGGTGTTGTCTACCATTTGGGCTTAAACCCCGCCTTGTGTGAGGTCTGACGTATGCACTGGAAATTTGTCGACGCAGCCGCCATCATAAGATTCTTTATTCCACCAAGGGGGCTGCGAAAACCAGCTCAACACTTTCTGTGAAGACAGGAGCCATAGCGGCATCGATGCCAAACTTCTGAAGCACCATGACACTCAACCTCGAAGTCAAAGTTCCTCAGAATCTGCGTTGACAACTGAGACCAAGCGGAGCTCAATGTACAATGAAAATCACCCAAGGAAGAGTGTAAAAGGAGGCATTTTTAGGCTGAACTCGAAGCCCTAATTAAAACTAAGAGGGGATTCGATGACTCCCTGCAGAGTTACAGAATCCCACTGAAAAAGCAGGCGGAAGTAGAGAAAACGGGGAGCTGGAACAGGCTGAAGAGTTGCAGGAAGAGGAGTTCTTCGACCTGGAGTAAGAACTGCAAGTAGGCCTCTCGCACATAGGGGAAACAGCAGATGATGGGCAAGAAATCCTAGCAGACTCACTAGATGAAGGGGAGGAGTCTTAACCATCACCACCAGAGAACATTACTTCGTACAGCTCATTAGTAAAAAGGGCCGTGGACACCAACGAAGTGCAAATGGAAAAATATATATTTTTTTTTTACACAATGCTAGTCCAGGGCAGAGAGGCATTTAAAGAACAGCTCGGGCAGTAATCCCAAGTGTAGGAAAGTGGGTTTCTGTTGCAGTACCACCTCCCCCCCCGCATCCCCCTACCCCCAGACGCACACTTTTTGCCTGACTTTTGATTTGACTTTAAAGTATTGGGTCCCTGCTAACCAGGTTCCCAGTACCAGTGTTCTTTCCCTAAAACTATACCTTGATTGTCACAACTTCAGACCCCCTTTGACTCCCTAGTAAATGGTACCCCTGGTACCTAGGATATTGGGACTGAAGAGGGCCCCCTGGGGACGCCTCATCAAGGTCATGCATACTGCCCCTGCAGCCTGCATGCCTTGGTGCAGACAAACGACCGGTTCGACATGGTACACTGCCTATGTGCCGTGCAAAAGCAGCACTGTCGTCTAAGGTATAGGTAAGTCACCCCTCTAGCAGGCCTTACAAGCCCTAAGACAAGGGTGCACTTTATCTCAGATGTGGGCCTATCTGCATGAGCAGATATACCCCAACAATATTGAAGTCTAATCTTTAATATTGTAAGTGCCAGGAAAGTCAGAGATAGTGTATGGTGCTGTAAACTCGACAACTCTAGTTCCCCAGCACCATCATGTCTTCATTGAGTCCATGAGTGTTTGGTACCAAACAACTCCTCTTAATAAACCCACACTGATGCCAGTGCTTTATTTATTAAAACATGTACTCAGAGGGCACCTCAGAGGTGCCCCCTGAAAACCTACCAACTCCGGTGTGGTCTCTGACTTGAATTGGGCAACCTGCCACCACCAGACATGTTTCTAGATCCCTGGGTCGAGAGCCCCTGCTCTCTCAGGCCAGAAGCAAAGCCCATCTTTGGCGGAGGTGTCACTCCTCCTCCCCCAGGATGAGCACAGTGCTCGTGAGGGAAGCTTCAAAGGCCTTGCTGCCTTTGTAATGCGACCCCAGCCTCTGCTGTTTGCATCAGATGGCAGCCCCTGGTTCAAATCCCCCAATTTTGGCTGGAGAACCGTCGGGAAAACCAAGTGACAAAATGAGGTGTCCCCCCTTCGCCAACTCCACCCCTCAAGTGCTAGAGGCGAAGTGAATCACATTTTTCAGTGCCTATCATCTTGAAGATGATGGGGCTTAACCAGTCAGGGTTAGGGCTATGCCCACTCCCACAGCACAGTGGCAAAATAGAAGGTGTAGAAACCCCAGTTAAGGAATCCATTAGTCCCTACCTGTCACTCCCCTGTAATACCCCTGAATCTAGTTTTTAGGTGGCACCCCCAGACCCTGAAACTATTTTCCAGACGGCCTAAGAAGAGCCGGACACCACAGCATCGCACCATCAGAGAAGACTGCAGACACCAACTGACTTGGCCCCAGCTCTACTGGCCTGTCGGCAGCCCTCGACGATCCTGCGCCAAAAGATGACCCGTCCTGTAGCCCAGTGACTTCCAAAGCCTTGGGAGGACTGCCTGCCTTCGACAAAGATCAGGATCGCCAGAGAACAGTGGGCCTGTCCAGAAGAAACCAACTTTAAAGAACAAAGACCTCTGCCCTGAGGAACCGCGAAACCACAGCCGGACCCCACAGCCTTGGTCCAAGTGGCCCACCGTTCCTGTGAAGGTTCCCCAACGCTTCTGAGCAAGAGTCCACCATGGGCTGACCCCTGCCGGACTCTTCCTCGACACCTGCAGACTCAACTCGAAGACCCCTCTTGACCACGACCTGCCTGGTAAGACTTTTCCGACGCCTAAGGACACCTCTGCACCCGAAGCCCCTGGGCCTTGGGGAGCACAACCAACGGTGTCTCTGTCCCCTAGGATCTCTACTTACCAGGGCAGTTGTGGGTTTTCTTTGTCCGGCCTCCTGCCCTGAGCCTTCAGCCTTTTTTGCAAAACAGATCACCCCCATTGACTTGCATTGGATGCCCGCTGCTATGTTGGGACTCTGCACCCCGCCGGCCCTGTGCTGCTGAGGGTGTAAGATTGGTGCTGCCTTGTGGCCCCCGTGCTTACTTAGTTTAGACTTAGACTGGGATGCCAAACCGCTTTACTCACCTGTGAGCAGCATCTCATTGATTACCCCCTTTCTCCATTGGATAACATTGGTGCCATATCGTGAGTTGGAACCCTGCACCCCGCCGCCCCTGTGCCGCTGGAGATGCAGATTTGCTACTTACTGAACCTTGTCTGGTGCTGATTCTTCATCCTGAAAACCAAGACTGCAAGTACCCTGACCTCCTTGGCCTGGGACCCGCTCTCCCTCCCCGCAGCTCCGCCTGGCTGCCGCTGACTAAGGTGAGCAGGGTTCGAGACCGCTCTCAACCCGCTCTGTGTCTGCCCTGGTTCCTTGCCTTGGTGCTTGGTTTTCCTTTCTGCTGAAGTCCACTGTCTTCTGTTTTTTTTTTGTTTTTTTTTTTCCCCTTCATCTTAACTCTCTTTACCCCCGTTTTTGTTATTTGCCTTCCTTCCCTTTTGTGCCTTCTCTCCTCTCGCGCTCCTACCACTTGCCGCTTCCCGCCTCCCAGCAGCGCTTCCCTCCCCTATTTAATGGCGGCCGCTGCGCTGCCACAGCCGCGCCATCCACCGCTACGACTCAGCCGTCCTCCTCGCACTCAACCCCGGAAGAAACAACAACTGCCAACAGTACACGCCGAACACAACCCACGGCCAGTTCTCCTGCCGCCAGACCGACACCACCGCCCTGACCGCCGACGCCCTTAGAAGCATCCTCCTCAACGTGCGCTCCGTGCACAGAGACGCCGTGGAGATCTGGAACCTCCTGGACACCCTCTCACCCGACGTCGCCTTCTTTACAGAAACCTGGACAAATGCCGCCTCCTGCCCCTGACATCGCCATCGCCACCCCGGATGGATACAAGATCCAAAGAAAGGACCGCCCCAACCACCCGGGAGGAGGCCTCGCCATCGTGCACAAAAACTCCCTCCGCCTCTCCACCTCCAGCGACACCTTCCCCGCCGCCGAACACCTGAATTTCCAGGTCCATAGCAGCCCCAACTTCACACTCCGCGGCACCCTCGCCTACAGACCCCCCCGGCCCACGAGCCCTCTTCGCCGACACCATCACCGACCTCATCGCACCTCACGCCATCGCCGCAATGGACTACATACTCATCAAAGTGACCCCAACTTCACCACCCTCCGGGACAATCTCGCCAGCATCTGACTGAAAAAACTCGTCACCACACCGACCCACAAGGCAGGACACACCCTCGACCCCCATCTTCACAGGAGGAAACAGGGTCCACTTCAGTCACACCACGCAACCCCCGTGGACCGACCACCACTGCGTACACTTCCTCGTCGACAAACCCACTCCGCGCCCCCTGCAAAGGAACTGGAGCAGAGTCACTGAGGAGCAGCTCAACCACAACACCCCCTCCGCCGCAACCGACGCCAACCTCTCGGCCAGGGAATTCCCCACATGGATCTCCAACTGCGCAGACAAACTCGCCCCGCTACGCAACTCCGACAGACAGTGCCCCAGGAAAGCCGCCTGGTTCACCACCGACCTCCAAGAAACCAGACACACCTGCAGACGCCTGGAAAAGAACTGGAGAAACAGCAAGACACCGGAAAACCACACCACCTACAAGGACGCCATGACGGAATACCACCAACGCATCAGAACCACCAAAAGGACCTTCATCCACAACAAAATCCTCGCCAATTCCAGCAACTCCAAGGAACTCTTCACCGTCATCCAGGAATTCACTAAGCCCCGCAGCGAAGCAGCGGACAACACCCCCTTCCAGGACCTCTGCGACAAGCTCGGATCCTACTTCCACCTGAAGATCAAAAACCTCTGACAATTTCAACGACCATACGCCTGACTCCCCAGCCATCCTGCCCTCGTGCAACACCAGCCAGCCCACCATCTCATCCTGGACACCTATCACCACCAAATAGACCGCCTTGACCATGAAAGGCATCCACTCGGGGGGGGGGGGGGGCCCCTACAGACCTCTGCCCACCACACATCTACCAAAGAGCCGCCATCGCACCAGAATTACGACGCACCATCAACACCACCTTTGAGACCGGCACCTTCCCCGACGACTGGAAATGCGCAGAAGTCATGCCCCTGCTCAACAAGCCCTCAGCAGATCCCACGGACCTCGGGAACTACTGGCCCATCTTGCTCCTCCCCTTCGCGGCAAAAGTCGCTGAAAAGACAGTCCACGCAGAACTGACAAGGTTCATCGAAGACTATGCCAACCTCGACCCCTCTCAATCCAGATTCCGTAGCAACCACAGCACCGAGACCGCCCTACTCGCCGCCACAGACTACATCCGCACCCTCCTCAACGAAGGCCACACCACATCCCTGATTCTATTCGACCTTTCAGCAGCCTTCGACACCGTCTCCCACCGCACACTCGCTGCCAGACTACACGACGCCGGCATACAAGGAACCCCCCTCGACTGGATCCGATCGTTCCTCACCGGCAGAAGCCAAAGGATCAGACTGCCACCCTTCCTCTCTGAACCCACGGCAATCAACTGCTGATTCCCCCAGGGATCATCTCAGCCCTACCCTCTTCAACATCTACATGGCCCCCCTCGCCGCCATTATCCGACAGCACGGCCTCAGCATAGTAACCTACGCCGACGACACCCAGCTCATCCACTCCCTCACCAAGGACCCCACCACCAGACTCCACTTCAAGGAAGGAATGCAGGACGTCGCAGCCTGGATGAGCAACAGCTGCCTAAAGCTCAACTTGGAGGAGACAGAAGTCCTCGTCCTCTGAACCACCCCATCGGCATGGAACACCTGGTGGCCCACCGCAGCCCCCCGACCCCCACGGATCACGCCAGAAACCTCGGCATTGTACTAGACTCCTCCCTCTCCATGAACCGACAGGTCAACGCCGTCGCCTCCGGCTGTTTCAACACCCTCCGCATCCTCCGTAAGACTTCAAATGGAAGTCGGGTCCCCCCCCCCCTGGAGTCAAGGAAGACAGTCACCCACGCACTCATCACCAGCAGGCTGGACTACGGAAACGCCCTCTACGCCGGCATAAACAAGTCTCTACTACGCAAGCTCCAGACAATACAGAACACCGCTGCCAGACTCGTCCTCGGTATCCCGCGACACGAACACATCAGCCAACACCTACAGAAGCTCCACTGGCTCCTCGTCGAGGTCACCTTCAAGATACTCACCCACGCCTACAAATGCCTACACAACACTGGACCCCAAATACCTCCACAATAGAATCACCCTCCACGTACCCAGAAGAAACCTCCGATCCGCCAACCTCGTCCTCGCTGAGACCCCACGCATTCGCAAAACCAAAGCAGGGGAAAGAGCCTTCTCCTACATCGCGGCCAAGACCTGGAATGAGCTCCCGATCGACATCAGACGAGCCCCCTCCCTGAACTCCTTCAGGAAGGCTCTCAAGACCTGGCTCTTCGGCTAAATGGATCTGCTGCCCGAAATCCCCCCGCGCCTTGAGACCCCCACGGGTGAGTAGCGTGCTTACAATTCATTGATTGAAGACTGTAAGTTGTATACACACCTGCAAAATCACAATCTTGTTTTCCTCCCATAATTAACATTGCTGAACTGAAAATTGCACTAAGTGTCCCCTTTTAAAAGTGAAAAGTGTTTATATTGAAAAGCGTACTTACCTTTTAACGTACATCTTGGTCTTAAAATAAATCTTGAAAGAAGCTTATTTTTATAAAATTGGTGTGGATCTCTTATGAGTAGTGTGCCATTTATTAATCACTGTGTGCATAACAAATTTCTTACACTCCTCTGTTAGGCCTAAGTCTGCTTAACCACACTACCACAAATAGAGCATTTTAGGTTTACATTGAGCCCTGTACACTTCTGGGGGGAATCTCTTTACACCATATAACCACTTAGTGGTATATCACAAAGTGCCAGCTTCACACACCAAGGGTAGAGAAGTACCGCTCCTCAACAAGGGGCCCACCTTACATCAGGGGAAACGTGCCAGCATACTCCATCGTAGCAACAGCACAGAAAAGAGCTAATAAACCCACATCTACAGGACCACCTCCTGGAAAGCAAGAGAATAGACATGGTGGGGAGGAAAATGGAAAGGTCCGAAGCAACACAGAGGCAGATGGCCTACTCAAATGCCTTGCTAAATAGGTATGCTCCTCAATAGTGGGGCAGGATGGAGTTGCTAATGGAACATCTCCCAAAGGAATTTAAGAAGAGAGCAAGCAGAGTGTTGCAGGAGAGCAAGACAATTGCCAACACATGCCTAAAATCGAATGTGGCTGACACAACCAGTATACATCTATGCATGGCCTGGGCCTTAAGCAGACACCATTGGTTGAGAATCTTCGGGTTTAAGCAAGAGGTGCAGTTAGCCATCATCAATATGCATTTCACAGGTGACAGCCTATTTGGAGAGAGGTTAGACGAAGTTCATGAAAAAGGACAACTAGACCACCAAGGCAATGGGGGCCCTACACTACAAGGGAACGTTTCGGGGAGGCATGGCCCTGAAAAAAAGATCCATCTCAGCAAAAGTAGCCATGCAATCACATACATCTAACACGTTCCAGCAGCCAGCGAAGTGAACCCACCACAGCCCCACAATGGCAGTACCAAGCAAGCTCTCGTGGCAGAGGAAGAGACGGGAAACCAGACTACCAAACAGTGCTTAATTTGAGGCAGTGGTTTCCTGTGCTCCGCGCCGGCACTTAATTGCTAACACCGGCACTTTTGACAGTCTGCCACATGGTGGCACTGTTTGTTTTATTTAGAGAGGATCATAACAGTTTAGTAATTCAATATATATTAAAAAATTAACTAATACCTGCCACCCAAGCCATTCTTATAGCTTTGGGGGCCAGGAATAGTTTGAAGTGTCACACTTGTAATAGTGTGATGGTTAGTAGGTGTTTGTACTGTACTGTCTCTGGCAGCACTGTTGGTGGCAATAGCTGGTGCAAGCTGCAGTGGCCTCCTGACTAGGGTCCTGGCACTTATTTACTTTTTTTTGGTACAAATTAAGCACTGCTACCACGTGACTGCCCACAACGAGCCCTCCTACACAAGTCAGGAATTGGGGGATTCCTGCAAGAATGGGACAGGATGACCTCTGACAAATGGATTGCAAATGCAATAAAATACGGCTATTGCATAGCTAGGAAGTCTCCTCCAACGACCCCACCAAGGTTAAAGAAGATTAAAAAAAGACAAACAACAATGCCTACAGTAGAAAGTGGAAGAGTTGTTTAGCAAAGAAGCTATAGACTTAGTTTCCCCAGGAAAAAAAACCACTCGGAGGTTTAATAAAGCTAATTTCTGGTACTAAAACCAGACGAAACATTAAGACAGATGCTGGACCTGAGGTCACTAGACCAGTTCATAAAAAATGCAAGATGATGCTACTGGAGACCATTCCACTGATAGAGAAAGGAGGCTACATGGCCACCATAGACCTCAAGGACGCCCACCTGCACCAGCAAACGCCATAGACAATATCTCATATTTGTAGTGAACAAGACGCACTACCAATTCAAGGTGTTAACATTCAGAATCAAATCGGCAGCGCAAGTGTTAAGGAAATGCTTAGCTGCAGAAGCAGCACACCTCGGGCGTCAAGAAATACACAGACAATGCACTATTTGAACAAACCTGGCCGGACAAGATCCTACTCGATATCAACCTTGACTCAGGAGATGTGGAGATGGGCGATAGTGAACAGGGTATCAGTAGTACCAGTACACCTATCATGACAAGAAAGCGCAGAAGCGGACAGGCTAAGCAGAAAAGCAAACACCACACACGAGTGGGACCTAAAACAAGAAGTGTCAAGGCAGATCTTCCAAATCTGGGGGACTCTTCAAGTAGACCTTTTTTTCAACACACAAGAACGTAAAATGCCAAAGCCACCCAGAGTTGCTGGGAAATACTCACCCTATAATCTTGGTCAGGAGATTTGCTTACGTTTTTTCACCGATTCCAATGATAGCGAAGGTGATCCAAAATTACAGACATGAACAAGTCAACCTGATAGCCCCACAATGGGCTTGACAGAAATTGTTCAGTCCTCATGGAAATATCCAGAGGGCAGTACATTGCACTCCCAGCACACCGAGACCGGTTAACGATACAGGAGGGACAGGTGAGGCACCCGGAACTAAGCATCTTCAACCTGGCAGCATGGCTCATGAAGACTTAGAATTTAGGCACCTCAGGTTGCCACGAAGGAGGATGGAGATTCTAAAGGAAGCAAGTCGACCTACAAGGACGTGTTACAGCAACAAATGGAAGAGATTCTAGCTATGGTGTAACAGGCCTGGGAAAAACAGACTGGACACGAGGCTTCAGTCATTCCATACCCAACACATCTACTAGTAAAAACAGCTCTCCTATGCCTCTGTCAAAGTCCACTTAGCCATTGTAGTGTACACGAGGCAAACTGGGTAGAGGTCTCTTCACCACACCACTGGTGGAGCGCTTCCTAGGAGGAGTAAAGAAAGTAGCAGTACCCAAGAAGCATGTCAATGCCTAAATGGAACTTTAATGTAATGCTCACCCAACTGATGACATCACCCATTGAATGAATGTGGAATGCATAAGTGAGGTTTCTAATCCTCATTTTCTCACTGTTATCACCTTGCTAAGGAGAGTAGTGAGATGCAAGCGCTCACCACCCCTACCAACCTTTTTTTCAACAACCTAAAACTCAAGCGGAGAGAGCATTGCACACGGATGTACGAAGGGAAATGACGTATTTGGAGAGAACAAAGGACATCCGGAAAGGAGAACAGTTCTTATCCTTCGTTCACGCAAAGAAAGGACTCCCAGTCACCAAAGGAACAATTGTAAGGTGAGTAGTACAAACAATACAATAATGTCACCATACTGGGGGAGTAACCCTGCCAGAAAAGCCAAAGACTCATTCAACGAGGAAAAAAGAAGCAACACTTGCCCCCTTAGGCACAGTAGCTTTCAAGAACATTTACGCAGGTGCTGCATGGTATGCGGTACATGCCTTCACAAAACACTACTGCGCAGACATTCAGATCAATGGAAACATTTGTTTGCAAATACACACTCTGAAGAACCCAACCAACCCACATGAAGGAAAACCACTCTAATCAATGCACAGCATGTAAATTCAGAAGAGATTCACGCTGAAAAACGAAATGGTTACTTACCAGTAGTAGTAGTAGTTTTGTAGCTTGAAGAATTTTCTGGATTCACATGCAGCCCACCCACCTCTACCAGTAGAGGCATATTTACAAACTCAACTAAAAAAAAGAACTGTCGACCAGAGGAAGAAAAAAGAATCTGAATATGGCAACTGCGTTGAGGGATTTCTGGGGCGTATGGCTGACGTCACACAAGGATGGGTTTATGCCCAAATGGTCGATGCCCACGAAAAAAAAGAGCGACTTCAAGGAGACTTCCCAGACCCACATAGTAGGTGGTGGAATAATGAACAGTATGTGAATCCAGAAAATTCTTTTAACTGCAAAACTACTCCTACCGGTAAGTAACTATTTCTATATCTAGCATTCTTAACAGTATTTTCAGTGTGCTTCTGTGAAGTCAACACTAGTTGAATCCATTTTGACCATGGAACTGGCTAGTAGTTTTTAATGAGGCCCATTAATTTAATTTGGGTACATTTTGAGATGTAGGTGCTATAAAGCCAGTTATCTGGACTGTGGGGCAATTGGTCAATCCTTTTTTGGAAAGTATTGTCTGTCCCTGGAAGGGCAGAAACCATATCCTACTGCAAACGCAGTGAATTACCAAGGTCATTCTTTTTAAGCATTGTTTTTCAGAACAGAGAAATGGAACAGACTGTGATAACTCTTGGGTGGGTGATGTGAGGCAGAAACTGATACAGGATGTGCTTACATAGCAGATGTTAGCTGAGGCAGAACCCCTGCCAGGCAGAACTTATCAAACCAGCCAGGGGTGGGCGATCACCCTCTCACACTCATCAGGCTTACCACAGAGGCAACATCTAAAGCATTGGCACAGCACTCGCTCACGATAAATACCTTGAGCATCACAAAAGAGACTTCACACGTGATGTATGTAAACAACGTTTGTATTCAGCACACATAATTAACAACACAATATGAACATCATATATTTCTCAATCCGCACCAATATGCAGTGCAGCGGATATCGGGCAAGTCCGTACCGAATGCGCTCACACCCATACGCACTGAACACCCTAATGGGGTGCAACTGATACCCAGCAGGTCAATTGATTACACTCTGCAGACCCTGTGGCCCTAAACCCCCCTCTGCCCTCCAACTCACCCACATTATCCTACACCCATGAATTGGAGTCACTCCCCGCCCCCTCCTGCCCTCGGGCACTAGGCCGCACACGGCCGCAATCACTGTTAGTCTCGGTCCCAGGTAGGGGTAGGCAGCAATGTCAGTTAGGAGGCAGTCGGCAAAAGGGATTTGACAGCCACTCTAAGTTCTCCCACAGGATGCAGAGCAGAAACTGGCTGAGGGCAAGATTTGGTCACACCACAGGGGTCCACAAGGGCCTTCCGGCACCAGCCCAGTTCTGCGAAGCGTGGGGTGGAGTTTCAGGCTGTCACTTGACCCACTACTGATCGTTTTCTGAAGCGTTTCTCCTGCCCTAGTCACACTCGCCACCCACACCCGGCAATACTAAATGGCGACACGGAGTCGTTGGGCAAGGCCAAGTAAAAGAACAGTCGACTGGAGAATGAAGCGGGGGGCTCTCGAAAGGAGGCACTCAGCCCGCTTCATGTTGATCAGAGTCGCATCCAGGCACAACATCTGGTGCGCGATGGTATGGGTGTCGCCAGAAAGTTCCGGTCACACACAACGGAGTTGCATTTCCGTACCTCCCTGGAAATGAGGCACCACATCTGTTGCATGTTGAGATTGGCCGCACCAAACAACTCTGGTTACACACAACGAAGAGTTGCAAATTCTGTACCCCCCTGGAAATGAGGCACAATGTCTGGTGCGTGATGATACGAGTCTCACCTGACTGTTCCGGTCACACACAGGCGCAAGTTCAGCAATGCCTCACGAGGTAGAACAAGGCACTACTATGGTTACGTCCCAGCCCCCGAGGATCGCAACCTGTGAATCGGACCCTGCTTGCAATGACCATGCAGTCAGCATGTCGCACGAGAGAGATGCGGCATGATCGACGTGGGCCACTCTGTGTCCCGCAACTGGTGAATCTGCTCTTCACCGAGACGCTTATGCATGCCACGGTCCCCATGATGCGGGGGCCACACACCTTTTGTCCTGGCCCGATTTCGGGGCTCCGCACAAGGCAATCTAGTCTCCAGGCACAATTCTTTGTTCCACCCCCACGCTGTGCACTCTACCAGTTGGGATCCAGCTGACGATGTGGGCACTTAAGAGGGCACTGCTCTTCAGGTGTCACAGGTAGACAGTGTGGGTCCCTGGTAAGAGATCTTTAATGTCCCTGAGACCTCCAAAAGAACAGAGGGCATGCTCACCAAGCCCTTGGAGTGCACACTTAAGGGTGCCACACAGCAGCAGGTAGTCTGCCTAGGCGAGCCACTATTCAGAAAGCAAAAACAACAATTGATGGACAGAATGCAGAACAATGTCATACATTCACCCCAGTACAGAGATCTGGGCCTAAATCCATCGTTTTTTTTGCTCACCATGCCATTCCAGTTTGAACCCAGCCATATGCAAATCAGTCTTGACCCTGTGCCTCATGGGAACAGTCCAGCCCAAACTGCCAAGCCAGGTCCTCCCTGGACTGGAAACAAGCATCCTAGGACCGGTTTCGGGGTTTCACCCCTCTTCAGCCAGGATAGCTTGATTCCAGTGGCATGGAGAGCACGGGACCCACGTCTGGGTGAATGTTTGCCAATGTGCAACATTCCGTCCATCATCTTGTGTGTTTTGCATTTCGCCCTAAGTGGGAAGGGTATGCCCAGACGTGGGTCCCGTGCTCACTACGTCACTGGAGTCGAGCTATCCTGGCTGATGAGGGCTGAAAGCCCGAAACCGGTCCTAGGATGCTTGATTCCGGTCCAGGGAAGACATGGCTTGGTAGTTCGGTCTGGACTGTTCCCATGAGGCACAGGGTCAAGACTGATTTGCATATGGCTGTCTGAACTGGGGTGGCGTGGTGAAGCAAAATAACAATGGATTAAACCCAGATCTGTGACTGGGGGTGAATGTTTGCCAATGTGCAACATTCCGTCCATCATCTTGTGTGTTTTACTATTCAGAAAGGGCATGCGGTCCCTTTCAATGGCAGTACTCCTTGTACACAGCAGATTCCTCTGGCAGTGTGCACCACGCAGTTCAAGTTTCTACGGTTCCTCGTCCCCACAAGTGTATCTCACCCTTTCCTGAAGGGTCTCCTCTGAACCACAGATGCCTCCCCTGAATTTCAGTCCTGTCTGCATTTGTCACCCCGAGTGGGACGGGTATGCCCAGACGTGGGTCCCGTGTTCTCCATGCCACTGGAATCAAGCTATCCTGGCTGAAGAGGGGTGAAACCCCGAAACCGGTCCTAGGATGCTTGTTTCCAGTCCAGGGAGGACCTGGCTTGGCAGTTCGGGCTGGACTGTTCCCATGAGGCACAGGGTCAAGACTGATTTGCATATGGCTGGGTTCAAACTGGAATGGCATGGTGAGCAAAAAAACGATGGATTTAGGCCCAGATCTCTGTACTGGGGTGAATGTATGACATTGTTCTGCATTCTGTCCATCAATTGTTGTTTTTGCATTTGAGGTCGTAGAAGGCAGATAGATCTTTATCTTTAGAATGGCCATGATCTGGCTCCAGTAGTCAAGTGTCACAATCTCTTTCTCCAGTCTCTCCAGCCGGCCTACAAATGGCAGAGGTCTGTCATTCCAGTTGCATGCCTAGTGTGTTATGGCTGTCGTTGGGGGAATGTCCAGATGTGCTCCCCCCAACATCCAGTATGGACTGGAGCCAAGCACTAAGGCACACAAAGTTTTAGAGCACAGAAATGCCCACTTTCTAGTAGTGACATTTTTTTACTTGAAATACGACAAAGCCACCGTTATCACTGGCAAGGGGCTGTGATGCGAATGCATCGATGAGAAACATCATGAGGCTGCTCCTCTGCAATCCACTATTGCAGCCTGAATGGATTTCAACCATTTCCCCACATTAGCCTACAGGAAGAGCACACCTTGTAGGTAGTGAAAACACACATGGGTATTCCTCACTACCTGGGCAGTGTACACACCTGTGTACCTGCCCTGCCTTTCACCTACCACCCGCTTCCCCCCCTCAAGACATGCCCTCGAGGTACTCGGGTAGAAGTGACAGGTCCTCTCAGGATGGCTAGTGACTTGAACAGGCCAGTCTGAGTAAAGGCGCGATTCAGCCTGCAATGGCAGGCTGGGTAAGTATTTGTGAGCACCATCGGTGCCAGGGCGCACACCAGCCTGCAAGGGCAGGCTGGACACATGTTTAGCAACCCTAGGTAAGTACCACTTCCTAACGGGTGTAGGAAGGGTGTGCGCACTTTCGCACTGCATTTACAGTTGGAAAGTGCCCCAGGCCCGAACTAGAATCAGCTAAACCCGAGAGGCGAAAGCTAAAAGTTTAGGAAAACGCTACCGGAAGGGTTCAGGTCTAACAGGTGATAGTGTAGAGATCTGTTTGGTCTCAGTAGGGGGCCTATAGTACTGCCATATATCTAGCACTAGGAATTCACTGCCAATCGGGGGCTGGTAACACCGTATTGTTCTTTGTCTGGCTAAAAGGGAAAGTGAGGGTTATTTGCATATATCTTTCACAGTCTTTGTTCTTAAATTTTGCTAGTCACAGATGGTCCACATCTTCAAGTGGACTGGAAGTTCATGGGCCACAGTCTGCTGGGCTGCAAGAGTAAGTTCATCGAGGCAGTACACCTGATTTGATGATGGTTCTGGCCAAAGAACCTAGGACACAGTTCTGCACAGGCCAATTGATCAAACTCAGTTGGTCAGACATTTTGTTCAGGGATGGGTTGGTGCTTGACAAACACAATTGGGGCTGGTGTCCGTTAATCTGCGCATCAAGGTTCACACACTGAGGTCTTGGGTTACAGGAGTGAGTAGCGGAGGTAGCAGCCAGCACAATCAGCAGTTCATATAGATTTGTGCACTGTACGTGCACTGCTGCACTATCGAGAACTGTTTTTGGTCTGTTAACGGAAAGCTCTAGCGTCTCCAACCTTGTGTTTCCCAAAAACGTCATAATAAAAAGTATACATGTGTTCATACAGTGACTTTCAGCCCTTCATCCATTGGTCAATTCAAGTGCCATTCAGATTGTGCTTCCATCCACCATGGCATACTGCATGGAGGAAAAAGCCAGCCAGTGCCCACTTCACCCATTGGCTATTCTGCTCTGTGATTGATCACATGTGCGCAGCCAGCTGGAAAAAGTGTACCACAGTGCCAGTAGTGGGCTGCTTGGCCACTCCTTTTTATATATCTTATGTTTACTGATTTATTTTGCACACTACATATGTTCGCAAAAACATTAAAAAAAAAAAATCTTTGGATGTTTGTCAAGGTCTGATTTGTTGGTTTTGGCAGTTCTTTTCTCTGGGGGAGATTTGGTGAGAAGTCGCGCCAGTCTTGTTGCTATTCTTGGAGTTTGGCTTGGCAGTAGTATCTACCCTCTGGTCTTCGCAGCAGCACTTGCAACAGCAGGCTTCAGCAGTGCAGTGTATTCAGATAGGGTCTAAGCTCGGATAGCAATCTGCCTCCTCCTCTAGATGTGCAGGAGATCTATAGAGCTTCTTGCGGTGGATGGATTGCATCGAATTCCAGGCTCTGTGCCAGATTTTATGCAGAGACAGTGGTGGTTAAGGCCAGACTTAACGACCACTCGGATTCAAAGCTGCATGACTACTTTTGGAGCGACCCAGTAAGTAACAAGTGATTTGTTCTGCTGCTGCTGTGAAGTACCATGGAAACCAGCATCCAAAAGCGTGCACGGTTGATCTGGTTCCCTTGTTGATGGAGGCATTGCATAATGTCCTGTGGGCATGTGCATCTGACTGCCAATCAGTGGTATTTGCTGGGCTCTGCTGTCCTGGCGAGAGCTGGATACAGAGGATTTTAAAGCAGCCCATCTCCCTTATAAAGGTGTTTGCTGTTCCCATTGGACATCGTCCTTTATTGTCTCTTCTTGAGGTTATAGGCTGACCTGATACACACTAATCTATGTCCCTGCTGCATATAATCAGATGTGAATTCAAAACCACACACTCCACACCTGGCTTGCAGCGGCTGAATCAGGGCAGGATCGGGGATACAGTACTGGGGAACATGCAGGAATGCCATTATCAGTATACAGTTCTCTATAATCTTGAGGCTACATACGCACCATGCGTACCCTGTAAGGGTAGGGACAATGTGTCAGGTGTAAGAGTAGTGCTTGGACACATGAGCACTACTCGAACACCTGACACACTCAGCAGAATCGGGGTACGTAGCCATGATAGGCTACACAGGCTTTATCATGGAGAACCAGCACTACACAGCCTAGACCCTAGGGTACTGATAAATAGGCCTCTGCTGTGGTTCTACGTGACTATAGATCAACTGTCACCAACTTGTATCATGAGCTGGCCAATGCGAAGTAGTCCGCCATGTTAAAAAAGGTTGGCT
This sequence comes from Calotriton arnoldi, assembly GCA_963921515.1. NCBI lineage: Eukaryota > Metazoa > Chordata > Amphibia > Caudata > Salamandridae > Calotriton > Calotriton arnoldi. Next base: position 278,953 of record CAWUFW010013501.1, read on the forward strand.
TTGGGTGGACCCCGCCACAGCCCAGGGCGGCCTGGAATTCTGTTGGGAGGCTCCAAATCATATAGATGGCCTGCCATGGAATCTGGACACGGGCCACCTGCGCAGGAAGACATAACCTTCTTGCCAGAATAAGAAGTATGGTAGCCGGACGATATAGGGCTACTTCGCCTTACATGAGTTCTCTTAGAAATCTAAAATGTATACATTTCCAGGACTACTACTAGTATTGTTTGTGAATAACCCTCCCCGCCTCCAAAGTTTGGAATCTAATCCAGACATAGCATGAAATTATCAGGTGTACTTCAATTTTTTGCCAGCTCTGCTTGTAGTTTGTATTGGCCCTCTGTGTCCTATGAGAAACCATTGGCTACAATGCTTTGACACTTCAAAGCTCAGCAAGGAAGTAAAGCATTGATACTTCAACCCAGGTCATAGCGCGTATTCTGGTGATTAGCAATATAGGCTGTAGCCACTGGACAGCCTCTCCGACTGCATCCTTTAAGGAAGAAATGGGAAGCTATGGAGCCCTAGGTAAAGCGTGTCCTGGATGGGTAGAGTTCCATAATAATGGGCGCCATTATGGGCACCTTGGTCGCCCAACTGGCGTCCATGATTTTCAGGCTATCTGCTGCTTCGGTAGGAGGACTTTTACTATGGGTTTACATGTACATTTATTTTGTCTGGATATCCTACACATCTGACTCGGACCTACCTTGCATGTCCCCTGTTTACGCTTTTCTTGTGTCCAGCTTTAGCATGGGCTTCGTCTTTACCTATGTACGATTTTATTTGTGCACAGAACATCTCGTTTATCTCACTTAGTTTCCTAATGGGCAGAGTTCTGTAAATTGGTCGGAATTCTCATTCCGTCTGCATCTCTTGCGTAGTAAGAAGTTTTGGCACTTCTGTCATAAGTTGTCTCACCCTCTTGAGGCAAGCCACTTTCCTGAATGTAGCTGCATAACAAATCCACCATGGGGGTGATCGGAGGTATTTTTAATGGGTGTTCTTTTAGTTATAAGATGCATCATTTCTAACTTGAAACGTTTAGGAAGCGCAGCAAAGATTCTACTCTCCGGGCCCTGCTGATCAGCCGGCTTCTGCCAAAGTGCGGTCACAGGTGGAATACAGAGCGGGCCTCTTGCATGACTGCCATGTGTGTTGTGGTAGTGAACAACTTGTGCAAATCTTCGAAATAATCTGTGCCATGAAGCTAAAATGTGGCCAGGAGATGGTTTGCATCTAGTGTCTGTGCTGCGAAAACTAAGGGCGTGTCTTCCAAACAAATTCTGCCAAGTAATGGCATTGCTATGATCAAAGCCCACTGCTCTTTACGTTCACTCCGGTGGGGCAGGATGGCGGGGGTGATTTAAAGTGTGAATCACTGTCTGGCCTGTGTTCTTGTACATTGTGTCTGAAGGCATCAATGCTGTTCTGAAGTGACCGCCCATGGGAAGACTGGCACATCAATGCTTGCTTAGGTTTCATTGAAAGAAATGTGATGCAGACATTGCTCCCACCAATGTCTCCATCCTTCATTCTATACGTTGTTGTAAGATTTCTGTCCATAAATGTCCTCTACACTCACACACATCACAGGCCTTTGAAAGCTTCTGTGTCAGTGTTTGTATCAAAGGTCTGAAAATAAACCTACAAAACGTCTATTTTGTACATAGAATAAGGCTTCATTCAGTGTGTTGGCACTCTGTTTGCCTCCCTGTGCCTCCAATAGTGGCACTACCTTCTCTGTTCAAGACGCAAAATTATGGCTTTGATTGCCTGTAGAGCTGAGAGCCTCAGAGAATCACTTGGAGTTAACAAAATGATTAATAGTCGGCTATTCCCAACCCAATCCATCAGAGAATCTGTGTGAGCTTGCTCATAAGGATGAGTGCCAATACAGAATCCGGCCTTAAAGTGATTCACTGCTCTACGACCCAGTAATGATCAAGAGAATCAAATCTTCCACATGCTTCCACTGGAGTGAATACATGGAATGGTTTCCTTCATAGTGCACAGCTAATGCCATCAACCAACACTAGCCACTGTCCTTTGGTCCTGGAGGACCGTGCTACCCGCCACAAATCGCTTCAGCTCCTCTTCAAGGTTTCGAAGCGCTATTACATACACTTAAAATACAATCCTCTTCCTCCCATACACACCATGCTTAGCAGAGTTGAGGAGATTTTGTATGGCAAACCATACTGTATCGGGTATTTCCCCACAAATGTTCATGCTGCACCTAACCAGACCCTTCTCTCCTACACATGTGGGTCACCTATCTTTGATGCATTTAGTTCATGTTGGGAGGGGTGGAGGAGGGGCAATCCTTTAAAAACCAGAGCTTCATTGTAATATTTTGTTATGTAAAGAGGTGGATATACATGATGGCCAGTAGGAAGAAGAACTTGTAGAAATTCCACTGAGTATAGTTGCAATGACCCCTCATGGAAGAGGGCATGTTTGAAGTTACATTGTTGTATTTTGGCATGTGAGGGCCTTCTGATCATATGCACCCCACTAGGAAATCCAGATGTGCCCTTGCCTTTCGCGAGCCCAGCATTAGAGAAAGGGCAGCCATGTTGAGTAAGGAATGCCTACAGGCATGGCTGTATACATACCTGCCTCAGTGTTGTGGTGATCACGGCTACAGCCTTCTATAGGCCCTTCTTAAGTGGTCACTCTAATGCTGAGCGTCCATAAGTGACTGTCCCTCTGCTGGATGCTAGCTTCAAGCGCGTTGAAAATGCTTGGTGGCAAGCAACGCTGGCTAGGGTTTGGTATCCTTCCTGAATGCTCCTGATGTGGACTCATATACTGACTATTTGATAATCACCCTGACAAACCCCAGCTTTTGTGTTGCGCAGTTGAAGTGATTCACCCTGCGCTAATGCGTATCACCCAGTGTGTTTCCAGACATACTTGGCATCCATTTGGAATCCTTGGGGTAATGTGAAAAGCAAACACCCTTTGGCTTGTTGCCAGGAGTCTGAACTCCTACTTGCTAGACTACATGCGACCTTTCAAGGGCAGTCCTTGTTTTTAGATGTGCCAAGTGAATTGCGTTGTTGATCTGCTCTCTGCAGTCTTTGAGCAGCTTCCATTCATGCTGCTTCTCAGAAAGACCTTACCTGCTGCCACCCTAACCCAATAGTTCAGTGCAGGCTCCGAAGTGTTGCTCTGTTGCTTTGAAGGCAAACAGCCTCTGTATGGAGGGAAGGTGAACATAGGACAGCGCTTATCAGCTGGACCTGGCCTGTCGGTGACATTGATTCACACCAGGAACTTGCAGCGCTAGGAGGACGTCGCCCACTGAAGGATGGGCACACATTGCACCAGGAAGGAGATTCCACAAACCGGTTGATCAGTGCGTCATCGTAGTGTTCATGGATGAAACTGGTAGTTTCCTTCCTGCCTTTGAAAAAGCAAGCAAAACCGGCCTCGGTTACGTCAGTTTGGAGCAAGCTTCCAGTATTGCTTAGATTGGAACCCTTTCTTTTCTACTTAAAAATATTTTGTCTCTTTATCCCGTGATTGACCTACACTGTACTGGAAATTAGGAGGATCCTAGCGTGCGTGCGTGTGTGTGTGTGTGTGTGTGTGTATATATATATATATATATATATATATATATACATACGTATACGTAATGTCGTTATTTTTTAGTATCAACTGTATTTCTAGCACTCTTACATCGGTGACTCTTAGAACAAATTGAGGAATCAAACAAGATCTGCGTTGGCAGAATCCCGGACCTAGTTCCTAGGTGCGAACAGTAAGCAGTTTAACGTAGTTTGGAATTATAAAGAAATCAGGACTTGCTGTATTCGTGTGCTATAGTGTGAGCAAGACCGTATCAAGGTGGACACAGGTGATGTCTTTACGGGCAGCATCCAGGGGTGTCTGTTGTCCGGTTCAGGTTTACCAAAGTCAGTCTGAAATGTCCTCCTGAAGCCCTCACACCTGCTGCAGCTTAGCCCAAGTACCCAAACCTCGTCCCCTATTGCAAAAGCAAGCTGACCTGCCATTGTGTGGCATCATTGTGTGTGCGTCGTCTTGGTACATTGTCACCCTTGAGTGTCCTTCGAAGCATTCCTTTCAATCTGATGGACGTGACCAGCTCCAAGCAACGAGTGCTGGCACTGTGCCCGCTTCTTAGTATATCCACATAACAATTTTTTTTTAACTATTCATCTACGTGGATCTTCTTTACGCAGCGTCTCTGGTATGGATCTGTGTCTCTTACACAAGTGGCTGAGTAATCCTTGCTTCAGCCACTGAAAGAGCAGCCTGGTCTGTTCAGCCTTTTACGGGGTTCTCTAGAAATGAACTGTTTTGTAAGATTTCTTTACTTCCTAAATTGCTTTTGAGTGCAGTGTGCTGAAACTGGGCAGAGCGGATCGTTTTCCCTTTGAAATCTATTGAACATTTCTCGGAGCAGCGGCCGCTGTGGTTGGCACAATCACAATTGAGGGTGGCAGCTTCACCAGGGCAGTTTGGAAATCGATACTCAGCAGTTGGGTCACCCAAAAAGTGGTTTGTTTCAGTTGGTGAACACATGCCCAACCACCAGTTATTGCCTCAAGTTTTGGACTTACATAATCTTTGTTTGAGGTGTTGATTGAAAGCTTCCCTATTGGTATCGTCTTGCTATCTCAAGGAAGTTTGAAAACGAATTACTAGGTAGGGCTACTGACATGTTTTGATCTTTTTTTAGTCCACCCATTTATTGCCACCTGAGCTGTAAGGATGGCTCATGGTTTAGATACTTGATAGTGAAACGTGTGGTGATTGCAGGGCGTAAGCTCAGATCCTAGTAAGCCAACTCAGTCTTCCATCCTTCCAAGGTCGGTAAATTGAGTTCCATTTAATACCTATTGCATAGAAATTGCTGAAGTTTAGTAGGAAGCACAAGATGAAAGCAATTTATCATTATAATTTCTAGTGACGGACTTCCTGATATTCATTTTGGTGTAGGATCAGTGCTAACCACAGCTAGAGGCAGAGAAGCTTCTTTTTCAATCGACGAGATTGACCCCATTTTACTTGTAAACTTCAACACATTGAAAGCGTCAGCCGGGTGTATTATTTTTCAGTTTGAGGAGCGAAATCGGTCGCTTGAAGTTAGTTGTGTTGAGATGAAATATAGGGCTTCAGCACACACACACACATTATCTGGAGATTTTTCTGTAGCCAAAGGCCCTTCCTCCTCAAAGTAGCAGTTGACCTGATTTTGCAGCCTTTCATTTCTTTAGTACATTTTAATCTTTTTCTTCCCTCATTCCTTTAGCTTTGTGTGCTCTGCTATTTTCAGCTTCCTTAACGACTTTTCTTTCTGCATTTGGAGGGAGCTCTGGGCTAATACCTAAGCTGCCAGATCCCTAGGCGAGTGTAAATCCTTGTGTAACGTTTTTCCTTTCTAGGGCCATTTTAGGTTTGGGTTTATAGATCTGTGCTACCCAAGCCAACCTTTCTGCGATATATAAATGTGTATTATAAAGCATGCTTGTGTATCACATTTATATTGTTGCATTTCCTTGTGGTTCTTCTGTAACCTGGTTGCCCAGTCCCCATGGTTGTGTGGTTCCTCGTTGACTGGGGTCACGGTGGTCTGTAGTCATTGTTTTTCAGTGAGGTGTTACACTTTGTCAGTTACAGAGCCGAAGAACTCTGTTGCTCGTATCTGTTTAGTATAAATTAACTATGGTTCTGTTGAAGTGTGTTTGAATAGTGTGAGCTGTTCCGTAACCCTTTTCAACTATACAGCTTTGGTACCATATTGAGAGAGTGAAGGTGCGCTGTGTCTGACATGTTCTTCTATGTCTAACTAACATGCTCAGTTGTGTCTGTGAGGGTTAAGGCCTGTGAGTAAGGGAATTGCGGTCAAGGCTGCAACGCTTTAATAAGTTAATGTATCCAGGGTGTTGTGTAGCATCAGATTGTACTGTTTTGCAGCATTTATATAGTGCTTACTACACCTATGTGGGGTGTGGAAGCGCTTTACAAGGGCTTGTCCGCTAGTTTCAAGGCAGATTCAGTATGGTAGCACTTTGTCTAGTCGCTTACTTGTGTGTAACCTGATCCTCCTGAGGGCAGCCTGTAACTTCAGTATAGCCGGTGATTCACTGGCAAATTCCTTCGCTGGTTCTCTTCCTAACTTTCCAACCGACACCAGTTAGTTCACATGGGCACCTCTAGGTGACAGAAGGTCCCTATCACGTGTGCAGTCCCCCTGGTTCCATACTGTCTCCTGTCCTCTTCAGCCTGTGCATGAAGCTGCTTGGTGCTCTTCTTACAGACCACAGCATCAAGAGTCCCCAATATGCCGATGGTGCACAACAGTACTTGAAATCTACCCTGCTCCAGACATCCAACACCTCAAACACTATTGCGCATTGTCCAGCGCCTACCTGAAACTCAACCAAACCAAGACCGAATTCATGTTATTTGCCAAGAACGGCAAACAAGATAACTGTACAAACCTGACTCAATGATATGAACCTTGATTGCTTTGTACTCTAACTCTCACTGCATGGCAAATTATTTGGATTAACCATGGACACCAGGCTCACCCTCACGGAACTCCTAGCCAAAAAACAAATATGGTCTGCTACCAACTTTTTCTTCTGGGGGGGAAAAAAAACTGCTTCTAGAAAACAACTTAAGAACTGTCATTCAAGATATTGTACTGACCCATCTGGATGGTGGTAATGCCGTACTACCTGGCATCCCAGACTCCATACTGGCACCCATTACGGGGTTTCGAATTGCCTCATAACACCTCTTACAGAGCTTGAAGAAATACCATCACTTCACTTTAACTTGATGGAACTCCATTGACTCCCCTTGCCGACCTGCACCGTCTTCAAAACCAGCTGCCCAATTTACAAATACATCATAACCAGCACCCATGGTTCTCTTGCAGACAAGCTCATCTTTCTGGGGGTTCTTGGGACACCCCTAGCCAGGACATTATCAGACTGCAAGCCATACCTCCCGGGACTCCCCGGGTGTCTAGTTTTCAGAAATTTGTGGGTCTGGTAGGTTTCCCTAGATGGCTGCCGAGCCCGGGGCCAAAAACACAGGTGACCCACCCACCCCCCCCCCCTTACAAAACCAGGTCATTTTGTGATGGGTAATTTTGATGTGTCCACAATGCAGTACTTGGCCCACCCACCAAAAGTTGAAGTTTGTGGATCCACGCAGATTCCAGAACTTCCCATCACGGAAATGTGAGGAAAATGATTTTTTTTTTTTTCCATTTATTTATTTTTTTTACAAAGTTTGAGGTTTGCAAGGGATTCTGGGTAACAGTCTGGTGAGAGCCGCACAGGTAACCCCATCCTGGATTCCCCTGGGTGTCTAGTTTTAAAAAATGTATAGGTTTCCCTAGATGCCGGCAAAGCTAGGGTTCAAAATCCGCAGCTAGTACTTTGCAAAAAAAGGGTCTTTTTTTCACTGTAAAAATGCTGTGTGTCCACTGTTGCATTTTGGGCCGTTTCCTGTCGTGGGCACTAGGCCTACCCATCCATGTGAGGTACCATTTTTATCGGGAGACTTTGGAAAATGCTGGGTGGGTGGAAGTTTGTTGATCCACGCAGATTCCAGAACTTTCCATCACAGAAATGTGAGGAAAATGTGTTTTTGGGACAAAGTTTGAGATTTGCTAGGGATTCTGGGTAGCCGAACCTCGTGAGAGACACACAAGTCACCCCATCCTGGCTTCCCATCGGTGTCAAGTTTTCAAAAATGTATAGGTTTGCTAGGTTTCCCTAGGTGCCGGCTGAGCTAGGGTTCAAAATCTACAGCTAGGCACATTGCAAAAAAAGGTCCGCTTTCACTGGAAGAATGTGATGTGTCCAAGTTGCGTTTTGGGCCGTTTTCTGTTGCGGACACTAGGCCTATCCACACAAGTGAGAGCATTTTTATCGGGAGACTTTGGGGAGCACAGACTAGTAGAACAATAGAACAAGTGTTAATACCAATTGACTTTGTTTGCATTTCTGCCTTCCAAATGTAAGACAATTAGAAAAAAAGAAGCCATTTTGAAAAATGACCTAATTCACATGCTTGTATGGGTACCAACAATTTTGGAGATGAGCAAAAAACCACTGCTTATAAACTATATCTTGTTTCCATTTCGGAAATATATTGGTTTCCTTGGTAATGATTTTTCACTCTTTATATTTTACCAAATGAGTTGCTATATAACTGGTACACAATGAAAAACCATTGCAAGAAGCAGCTCAGTTATTGGCTCTGGGTTCCTCGGGTTCTTGGTGAACCTACAAGTCCTGTATATCCCCATAACTTGAAGGGTCCAGCGGATGTAACTGTATATTGCTTTAAAAAATCTGTCATACTTCAAGTTACGGGTGAAACATTGGCACAAATTGCTGTTTTTTTCAACTCGGTTTCAATATTTTCTTTTTTCAACTGTTTCTATCCAAAAAAACTTTGAAGGATCTACACAAATGACCCCTTGCTGAATTCAGAATTTTGTTTAGTATCAAATGTATAGCTTTCTGGGATCCATTATTGGTTTCTCCCCCATTTCTACCACTAACTGGAAGGAGGTTTAAAGCACGAAAAAAATAGGCTATGTCCCAGTAAAATGCCAGAACTGTGTAGAAAATGTTGGTTTTCTGACAAAAGTCTGCCTGTCCCTGAAAGCTGAGAAGGTGATTTCAGCACCACAAACCCTTTGATGCAATTTGCAGGGGGAAAAAAGACGCTTTTCTTCTGCAGCATTTTTTTCCCATTTTTTCAAAAAAACAAAAATTTGCTTTATTTTGGCAAATTCCTGGGTCCAGTCCAGGGTAATCCATAAACCCTGGGTACCTTTAGAATCCCCGGGGGGGGGGGCGAAAGGGCGCAAATTTGATGTGGATACCTTATGTGGACAAAATAGCCAAAAAAGGCTTAGCACGGGGGAAAAGGCCTAGCAGTGGAAGGGTTAAAGAACACTACATCACAATATATTAACCGTCCACAATCCAGCTTCCTCTTCTATCACTCATTGACTTTATGCTTGCTTTTGACAATGTACAGTCAGTGTTCCACTGCCTTCTGACTGGGTTTGTGGCATATAAAAACCATATATGCATACATACAACATACATGGCTTAGCGCTATGATGTTTGTGTGAAAGATTGTAATGGTCATTCTGGTACGTGCTGTTGTGTTTGTAGACTTGTCGAGGGAATTGTCGGCATCTGTGCCATATCACTTGTTACTATTTCCTAGCACGTGTTTTTCATTTCTTACCTGTTTGTACGTGACTACATGGCACAGACGCAGCCAAAGGTACAGTCTCCAGTCAGGCGAGCCATGTTATGTTAATAAGAACTTTTATAGCGCTCGTTCACCAACAGGTTTCTTGGCGCTGGAGGAGTTACTTTCCAAAAAAGAGTTACTGGTAAGGATGGTCCAGGTCTAGCTGTAAGCTTGGGTGAGTAGCCAGGTCTTTAACATCTTCCTACAGTGAAAGAGGTCTGACTCGAGCCTCAGTGAGGGCGGAAGAGCGTTCCAGAGTTTGGGTCCTAATATTGAGAAGCGTGAGCCTCCTGTTCTTTTGCGTCTAAAAACTGGGACCTCTAAGTAGTTCATGTGCATAGATCTTAAAGTACGGTGGGGGATGTACTTGTGGATTTTTGATTAAATGTACTTGGGGCCTGTCCCACGCAAGGCTTTAAAAAGAATACAGCCGGCTTTGAACTTGGAGCGTTGCTCCACTGGAAGCCAGTGCAACTCTTTTAGCAGCGGCTTGATGTGACATCGTCTGCCTTGTTGGAATATAATTCTGGCTGCCTGATTTTGTATTGGCTGCAGACGATGTATCTGATTGCGCTGAAGACCTAGGTATATAGAGTTGGCATAATCAATTCTTGACAATCAAAGAGATGACAATTTGGATACATGCCTCTGCTGAAAAATCTTCTGATTTTCCTCAGTTTCCGCAGTTGGAGGAAGCAAGCGGAGGTGACTGCTCCAATCTGCGTGTTCATGTTTAGGTCTGAGTCAATGTGTATGCCTAGGCTTTTTATCGAGCTTTTTAGTGCCGGAGGCGGGCCCAACTCGGAGGGCCAGTGGGCGGGAGTCCAATGCTGGAGTTTATTGTTGGGGATAATTTCTGTTTTTTCGGCATTGTTTTAGTTGATTTTTGTTCATCCATTTCATGATGAACAGCATGGCTTTTTTGAGAAATTCCTGAGACTGTAGATTCATTGATGGGGAAGACTAGCGGCACATCGTGAGCATAGTTATAGATTTACACTCCCATCTGCTGTAACGCAACGATAAGAGGGCGGATATATATATTGAAAAGATGCGGGGATAGGGATGAGCCCTGTGGTACTCCACATTTCAAGTTTACTATGCCCGATTTGTACGGGGAGAGCCATACAGACTGTTTTCTATCCGCAAGAAATGATTGAAACCATTTCAGGGCTGTGCCACTGAGACCTGCTGCAGCCAGACGGTCCACCAAGATGTTGTGGTTGATAGTGTCAAAGGCTGCAGACAGGTCCAGGAGAATCAATGCTTGGGTGCTGTCTACATCAGCCTTCCCCTTTAGATCATCCATTACAGATAGGATAATGGACTCCGTGGAGTGGGCTGCGCGGAAACCTGCCTGATGTGGGTCTAAGAAGTTTGTTTTTTCAATAAAGTAGCTGAGAGTCTTTGCTATATGTGTCTCCAACACCTTAGCCAAGAAGGGGAGGAGGGATATTGGCCTATAATTATCCAAACTCTGGGGATCAACTCCTGTTTTTCTGAAGTGGAATAATCACTGCTTCTTTGAAAGCTTGTGGAACTGTCCCTTGAGTTAAGGATAGGTTCAAAAGAGAGAGGGTGATCTTAGGAAATGCTTTGAAGATGGATTTTTGTACTTCAGGTGGACAGACATCGTTTGGGGAGCCCGATTTTATTATGTTTAGGTACTCCAAGAGTTGGTCTTGGCCTATGCACGGGAAGGTAGTCAGGATGTCAATGTTGGTATTTACAAACCAATTTTCCACCTCCTGATGTTTGGTATCTATGGATTCCTGAATTTTCTCTATTTTTTCAATGAAGAAATTGCTTAGGTCATTGCAGAGTTTCTGAGTAACGTGGATTGGTGGAGCGACACGATCGGGGTTAGATAATTCCCTTACTGTATTGAAGATATCTTTGGTTTTATTAGTTGAGTTCAACACCTTGTTGGAGAAGAATTGTTTTTTTACCTCCATTATGGCATGTTTGTATTTCCTGAGATTAATTTTATAGTGTTCTTTGGATTCAGGTGAGTAGTAGTTACGCCATTTCCGCTCTGCCTGACGAGTTTGCAGTTTGGCTAATCTTAACTCTTCCGTAAACCATTTAGGTGCTTCATGTTCCCTAATGCGTGAGGTTTGAGTTTTTAGGGGAGCATGAGAGTTGATAGCCTTCCTTTGCCAGTCTGCAGTTTCTCGCTCCAGATTGTCTACATTATCCTTACTTTTAGGAGGTTTCTGTTTTAAGGTGTCACATAATGCTTCCAAGTTAATGTGATGCCAGTTTCTCGATAGGATCTTTTGCGAAGGTGTTGTTCTGGACGTGTAGATATCGCCTATAGCAAACCTGATTATATAATGGTCGGACCATATACATGGTTGTATTTCTAAATTTTGGAGGGTCAAATTGATCAACCATACTTGGTCAAGAGTGTGACCTTTATTGTGTGTTGGCGCTTGAATGTGTTGTAAAAGATTCAGGCTTTGTAAGGCGTCGGTCAATTCCCTGGCACTCTTTCCCCCTGTTTCTTCATTTGACCAATAATTAAGGGCACCAATGACCAGGACCATAGTTTGGTCATGCTTAAATGCTTAGAAAAGGTGGCACCCTTCACATGCCAGGGTGATAGACAAAACTTAGAGAGGCCCTGCCCTGACAAAAAGACTAATGATGGAACACAACAACGATGGACACCACAAGACTAGTGTGGTATGTAACTCCATTGGATACCCCAGTCAGGCCACACCATCTTCAAACCTAGCTGCTTCATTTACCAAGCCAGCACCCCGCGTATCTTGCAGGCAAGCTCACCAGCTCTGGTAGTTCTTTGCACAGCCTCAGCAAGGACAGACTTCAGACTAAGAAGTGTAAAAAAGAAAAACAAGACAGCAGGCCTTTTTCATCCATGCATCCAGGATCTGTAATTGCCCCACCTCGGGTCCAGTTTGGGAAACAGTTAAAGGCTCTCCGCTAACATTGCATCACAATGTATTAACTGACACAATTCATTTTCCTCTACTACAGAATATAAGCTTGCCTTTAACCATATACAGTGCTTCGCTGACTTATGATTAAGTTTGTGCAATAGAAATACCATATATATAAATCTTTATTAATCTAGCCCCCTCATAACACCCTACTCTTTACTCCTCCGTAGAAGCCCGAAGCTTTGTTTTCATCCAGAGACACTTGCTGCGTTGTGTGTGGATTAGGTAGTAACAGTTTCCTGCCCTACGTAACTTTCCTCTCAGACATTTTTCACTTTGATTTTTAACAGGCACTGGCATTTCACTGTGAGCAAACATAAACACTTTAACAAAAGACACATAGTTGGGACAAAGGGAGATCATCTTGTGGCTTTTGGTTTGGCCAGGACATCCGTATGACACGAATTTGGTGGAAGATTTATTTTTGAGTCCTGACTCTGCTTGGTCTTTGCATCAGTCGTCTGTTATGAAATTAACAATTTTAGACTATGCTATTGGTGCTAGACGAGGTATGTCATCGTGACATGTACTTGCTACACCATTTGCATTTAATTGACGAATGCGGTACTCCCCGTGATCATGTTTGAGTCGGTCACTGTGTACCAAACATAGATGTGCCTGACCACAGTTTGTTTAAGAGGTAGGTAGGACAGCCGGTGTATGCTTTTATGTGGCACTGTCCACGTAGCGGCAGATGCAAAGCAATAGTGCACATCTGCAGTGCTTTTTTTATTTTAATTGTCCTGATCTAGGAGTTTGTGTTAGTCTATATATGTAATTGAGTCAGTGCATTGTGGTCTGCTGCATCTTATGCACTGTTACAGCTAGGTCTGCTGTCTAAATGCGAGTGTATTGTGAATGAACTAAAATGGGTAGCTCATGTAATCCAGTGAGTGGCTAAAGGAAATGTAAATGGAAAAGATGTATCTAAAACCATACATTCATGAAAGGACCTGACAGTCCTGCCTGGATGTAAGCTGTGCCGTGTACAAGCTTTAACTTAATGGCTCAGAAGAGACTACGTTTGCATATGTTTTGGGGTCAAGACCCCAAATTAAACCAACATTGGCCTGCATAATCTGATATAGACCAGCCACACCAAAAAAGCACCATGAACAGAGGCATAGATGGCAAAGGAGTGTAGTTGCATGTGCTACAATTGGGGCACCCATATAAAAAATGATGAGTAATTTTTCAGACTAATACATTTGTGATTATCGTTCTCAAGTTTACTCATGTATTCATTCATCTGCCTTGCTTTCATGCATTGACTTATTATTATTATTATTATTATTATTAATTTAATCTTCTAAGGCGCACAGCTACCCGGAGGTTTCCCGGCGCCATCGGACTAACGCAACAAGAAAGGGAAAGCATTATTGATTAAATAACCACGTTTTGAGACCTTTGCGAAAATTCGTGTAGATATTTTCATGTCGAAGTGGTGTGGGGAGTGTGTTCCATAGTGAGGGGGCCATATAAGAAAAGGACCGGCCGCCTATACGTGACCGTCTAATCCTGGGTACTAAAAATTTGGCTTGAGTAGAAGATCGAAGAAGCAGTGTTGGGATATAGGGATGGACTAAGGCACTCGAATACTGTGGAGCTGTGCCCATTTTAATTTTATGCATATAACACAGGGCTTTGAATTTGATGCGGTTCTCCATCCTAAGCCAGTGGAGGTCGCGTAGGTAGCCTGAAATAGATGTCTTTCTAGGCACCTGGCAAAGCAGTCTTACCGCCGAGTTCTGTACTACCTGCAGTTTTCGAACCACCTCCTTATTGGCTCAAATACAGGATGTTGCCATAATCAAGCCTCGAGGTAATCAGGGCCTGAACCACAGTTCTTTGAGTGGGAACAGGCAACGCCAAAGTATTTTTTTGAGCCATTTTAGGATGGTGTAGCAGATTGAGGCGACCCTGACTGCTTGCTGCCTCTGATAGCTGGTCATCAATGATTATGCCTAGTTGCGGACTCGTTCCATCGGCTGGGGAAGGTCACCCATTTGAGGAGGCCAATGTCGGGGGGCCCCAAAGGTCTTTGTTTCTACCGAGAATTAAGACCTCTGTTTTTTCACCATTCAGTTTTAACATGTTGGCATGCATCCAACCAGCTATATTTTGCAGTCCTGCCTGAAGAGAAGATACCTTAAATGCCTCATCGTAGACGGAGAGAAGATTAGCTGGGTATCATCCGTATGAGTAGATAGATAACCCAGCTTCTTCTGCTATAGTGGCCAGGGGTCTAACGTAGTTTTGCAGCGTGAATCTTTCTGGATTCACTATGCTGTGCATTATTCCGCCATCTCGTGGTTGGGTCCGGATTCGTAGTCGTTTTTTTTTTTTTTTTTGGCCCAGGTGGGCAGCGACGCCCCCACCATTTGGTGTCCTCGGTGACGTCGTTGCGCTTCCTGCGGAAGCTCCCACCTTTGGTCGCCATCTTCAGATTCTTTTTTCCACCGTGGGGTCTGGATCCTCGACGAGAAGTTCCAGAAAGTTGGACGAAGAATCTCGAAAATTTCAATAATCACCACAAAGGATCGTTTCCTGAGACACCGGACGAGGAGACGAGTACAGGAGGCGACGAGAAGGACGACGAGGTAGAAGGTCCACAACCAAAATCTCGACGCCTACAGAGAATGCGCTCACAGGGGGCCCCCTGAGCGCGGGTATGGACAAGACACCGTTCAAGTTTTGCCAAAACTGTCACCACAAGTACGCCCAGAAGGCCCAGCACCCAGTCTGCAACCTCTGCTTGCCGCTCGACCACATCAGCGAAAACTGCAACGCGTGTTCGGCCTTCACCCCGAAAACCCTCCGGGTGAGAGAGAGGCAAAGAAGGGCTAACTACAACATGCAGGGCCAGGGACCAGCTCCATCGCTCCGAGACCTGGGCCTCTCGAGTGGAGAGGAAGACAACATCGCAGAGGGACCGGAGGACTGCTCAGTCGTCGAGGTCCACAAGAAAACGTCGAAGGAGGTAAGGGAGACGTCGACCCCGAAGCACCCAAGCGACGCTCGAAAGAGTGAAGCTAAGGCCCCGAGCGACACTCTCAGAAGTGAAGCCAAGTCCTCGAAGGGAGCGTTGCCGCCGAAACACTCGACGAAAGCAACAGCAACCAAGGACAAACAGCCGAGCGGATCCTTCGGGAAGGACTCCCAATCGGCGAAAGCCTCCGAAAAACCAAGGGCGTCGAAGGTAACCTCCGAAAAGGAAGCCTCGACGCCCAGAAAAGAAGGCCCGGCGTCATCCTTGACGTCCGAGACCGCGAATAGGAGCGCTTCAGCCATCGACGCCGAAAAGGTCCACGAGATGGAGAAGAAAAAGAGAAGGCTCGAAGCAGAGATGGCTAGCATCCTGCAACGGAAAAAAGACTTCGACGAAAAAATGAAGCTATACGCCATTCTGTCGAAGCCATCACGCGAAGCACTCAGGGAGGGCGACACCGAAGACATCGAACCCACGAAAACACCCGAACCGCTCGACTAACAGGGCGAAGAGGACTACTACTTCGAAGGCGAAGAAGAGTTCCAGTCTTACCGGGACTCGACGCCCTCGGAAGCACAAGACTTAGACTGGCAAGACCTCGACGCAGATTCACCAGAAGAAGGGGTAGACTCGTATCCCTCGAGGCCTTCGCCGCCAGACGACATTGGAGTCTACAATGTGGTCGTCCAAAAGGCTGCAGCAACGTATGGCGTCGAAATGCAAGAGGAGAAGGTGAAGGCATGTTTCCTTTTGGAAACCCTACTTCCTCAACAAACCAGGTCCCAGTTCCTACCCATGCTTCCTAGCGTCCTGGACCAGGGAAGGGAGGCCTTCAAAGAACCGGCAGTCTGCAAGGCTGTTACACCAAGGAGCGAAAAAAGTACAAACACTCCTCAAAAGACCCTGCGTACATCCAGGGGTCAGTGCCAGCAGACTCCATTATCACGGCAACGGCCAGGAAAAGGGCCAATGTGCCCACTAACACAGGTCCACCTCCAGAAAAGGAGAGCAAACGAATAGACCTCACAGGACGAAAGGTGGAGAGGAACGCAGCCATACACTGGCGCATCGCCAACTCCAACGCCCTCCTCAGCAGGCATGCATACCGGCATTGGGATGAAATGAGCCAGCTCGTAACACACCTGCCACAACAACACCAACAAAGGGCTAATCACCTAGTGAAAGAGGGCAAGGCTATCGCAAACACTTGCCTAAAATCAGCCTTGGACGCAGCAGAAAACTCCAGCAGGCAGATGATGATAGGGGTGACTGAAAGGAGACACGCATGGCTCAGGATCTCGGGTTTCAAACCTGAGGTACAAAGCAATATCCTGAACACGCCATTTGACGGCCAAAAACTGTTTGGAGCCCCAGTCGACAAAGTTGACGCAGCTTAAAAAAGACAACGAAACTGCGAGGTCCATGGTAGCACTGCAGTTCAGGGGGATGAGAAGAGGAACCCCCTCAAGGCGGCCCAATGGTAGAGGGGGCAATGCGCCCGCCACTTCCCACCAATCTCCCCAACAAGGATACCAGGGGAACAACCAGGGCCAAAGCCAACAGGGACAACAACAGCAAAATTGGCAGTATCAACCCAGAGGACGGTCCTTTCGAGGACGCGGGTACGGACGGGGACAGTCCCGAAGAGGGGGTCAACAGCCCACCTCAAAGTGACTCCGCAAAGAAACCAAACCCTCCCCTATCAACACCAAGGGAGAGGAGAAGTCAACAGAAGGAAAAAATAAGAAACACACACAGCAAACAAATAACCACCGAGCATACAACCCCGGTGGGGGCCGAATAGGAAACTTCCTCACACAATGGAGAGAGATTACCACGGACAAGTGGATACTGAACATCATACAGCACGGATACTGCATAGAACTCCAAAAACACCCCTGGGCAGAAAACCAAGACACCGGCCACTGCCCGCAAGGGAGCTCGCACTCCTACGTCTAGAAGCAGAGGAGCTGCTAAAAAAAGAGCAATAGAACCAGTTCCAATCAACGAAAGGAACAGGGGAGTCTACTCAACGTACTTCCTAGTGCCAAAGGTAGATGAAACACTAAGGCCAATACTGGACCTCAGATTCCTGAACAAGTTCGTAAGAACTCAAAAATTCAAAATGACGTCACTTCAGGAAGTAATACCCCAAATCCAACAAGGGGACTACATGGCGACCATAGACATGAAAGACGCATATCTGCACATACCCGTCAACCACAAACACAAACGTCTACTAAGATTCGTGATAGGCCAGAATCACTACCAGTTCAGTGCTAGCCTTCGGGCTCAAGTCCGCACCAAGGGTGTTCACAAAATGCCTAGCAGCAGTGGCAGCGCACCTACGGAGAAAGGGCATACATGTATACCCCTACCTCGACGACTGGCTTGTGAAAGCAGGATCATACAGGCACTGCAAAGATCACATCAAACAAGTCATACAAACGCTGTCCAGACTAGGTTTCTCAATACATTCAACAGAACCGCAGCAGATCAAAATATTCTTAGGGGCACAAATCGACAGCACACAGTCCAAAGTGTTCCCCAGCGACAAGAGAACTATAGCGCTCCTGAGGGCAACACATCATTACCGCAAGGTGCAAGTTCTGACAGCGAGGACGGTGAGCAGACTAATTGGGATGATGGCATCATGCATCCACCTAGTCCCAAATATCAAGCTGCACATGAGACCGTTCCAGGAATGGATACAGCAACAGTGATCACAAGCAACAGGGAGTTGGGAAGATCTAGTGGTTGTCACACACGCAGTGCAGCGAGAAATAGCGTGGTGGAAGGAAGAGAACATATTACAGGGGAAACCATTCACACAGCCAACTCCAACAGTGACCATCACAACAGACGCCTCACAGCAGGGCTGGGGCGCGCACATGGACAGACTCCGTGTCAGGGGGCTGTGGTCACAACAAGATGCAGTGAGACACATCAACTACCTAGAACTAAAAACTGTGTTCCTAGCCTTAAGAGCCTTTCAGAAGCAGCTTTACGGCCACAGAGTGCTGATACAAACAGACAACACAACCACCATGTTCTACATCAACAAACAAGGTGGAACACAGTCGGCACCGCTATCAAGCCTGGCACAAGAGATTTGGAGATGGGCCATCCCTCTAAGGATAGACCTACTGGCGATACACCTTCCAGGAATAGACAATGTAGAAGCAGACCGACTCAGCAGGCAGACGTCGGCATCCCACGAATGGGAGCTCAACCAACGGGAAGTGCAGCGGCTGTTCCAAAAATGGGGTACACCACGGATAGACCCGTTTGCAACACCCCAGAATGCAAAATGCCAACATTACGCATCCAGGCAACCGGACCAAAGGTCCCTAGGGAATGCGCTATGGATAAGTTGGTCGAACGAATTTGCATACGCTTTTCCCCCGATACCACTGTTACACAAGGTACTCAGCAAATGCAGGAGCAGCAGCATGACACTCATACTGGTGGCACCTCAGTGGGCCAGACAGTCATGGTTCTCACAAATAATGGAAATGGCGCAGGAACCAGCGCACAGGTTCAGCAGAAGGAAAGACCTCCTGACAATGCAAGACGGAAAAGTGCTCCACCCAGAACCAGAGAGCCTCAGCCTAGCAGCATGGCTCCTGAGTACCTAGAATTCGCACACCTCAAGCTACCACCAAGCACTATGGCAGTACTCAGAGAAGCAAGGAGACCCACTACAAGGAAGTGCTACATTGCAAAGTGGAAAAGGTTCTCGCAATGGTGCCTTAAAGAGGGACTGCAACGAAAGGTCACAAAAGAATCAACGGTACTACAATACTTAACGCACCTACTACACAGCGGGCTGAGCTACTCGTCACTAAGGGTTCACTTAGCAGCCATAGTGGCCTACACCAGGGGAGAAGCGGGGAAAAGTTTCTTCACCTCCCAGGTGGTCAAAAGATTCCTGGAGGGGGCTAAAAGAATAGCCCCCCCAAAAAGGATGCCAGCCCCAAGCTGGAACCTCAACACTGTGCTAACAGTTGATGAAATCACCATTTGAGCCCATACACAAGACCACCCTGCACATGCTCACACTAAAGACGGCATTCTTGGTGGCCATCACTTCACTGCGAAGGGTCAGTGAACTGCAGGCTCTTACACTACAAGAGCCCTACTTGCAAATACACAAGGACAGAATTGTCATGAGAACGGACCCACACTTCCTGCCAAAGGTGGTGTCGCGGTTCCATATTAACCAGACAATACAGATACCAAGTTTCTTCCAGAAACCATCGACGCCCACAGAAAAGGCGCTACACACGCTGGACGCCAGAAGGGCAGTGATGCACTACATAGAAAGGACAAAGGAATGCAGGAAAACAAAACAACTCTTCGTTTCCTTCGCAAGCAGTTTCTTGGGACGACCACTAACAAAAAATACCATAGCACGATGGATTGCACAGGCAATACAACTCTGCCACAAGCAGGCAGGACAAGAATTAGAGGGAGCCGCCCAGGCTCACTCAACAAGGAAGAAAGGAGCAACGGTTGCGTTCCTAGCGAACACACCTATCCAAGACATTTGCCAAGCGGCAACATGGTCTTCCGTGCACACGTTCACCAAACACTACTGTGTGGATATCCAGATGAACAAAGAGGCACAAGTAGGACAGGTCTTACAGCACATTTTCAGCAACCAATGCTCATCTTCCACCCAACCACCGCAATAACAAAACCGCTACAAAGTCTATGCACAGCATAGTGAATCCAGAAAGATTCACGCTGCAAAACGAATAGTTTCTTACCTGTCGGTGTAGTTTTGCAGCTTGAAGACTTTCTGGATTCACTAGCGATCCCACCCGCCTCCGCCAGGAAGATAACATAGGAGGTTAAGGGTAAAACTAGACTACATAAAAGGTTTAGAGGGATCAAAAGAAAAATAGAAGGATAAAAGGAAAAGACAGACTACAAACCAAAAAAAGAATCCGAAGATGGCGACCAAAGGTGGGAGCTTCCGCAGGAAGCGCGACTACGTCACCGAGGACACCAAATGGTGGGGGCGTCTCCGCCCACCTGGGCCAACAACAAAAAAAAGAAAGAAAAGACTACGAATCCGGACCCAACCACGAGATGGCGGAATAATGCACAGTATGGTGAATCCAGAAAGTCTTCAAGCTGCAAAACTACACCGACAGGTAAGAAACTATTCGATTTTTAATAATATTGGGCTGAGGATGGAACCCTGTGCAACTCCATAGGGAGAAATATGTGACTTGGAGCTTGCTGACGATGAAAAGACCTGAAAAGTCTGGTCAGTCAGGAAGTCTGCAAGCCATTTGAGTGCTTTCCCGACAATACCCACAGATTGAAGAGCTTTATGTAGTGTGGTGTGTGACACAGTATCGAAGGCGACACTCAAATCCAACAATATGAGTGCCACAGTTTCCCCCATATCAAGCCGTTGACGCAGAGTTTCTGTAACTCCCAAGAGCGTGGTCTCTGTTGAGAACCCCGCTCTAAAACCCGATTGTGACACATGCAGAAATTCATGCTGTCATCACTGATCACACCCAAGAAGTCAACCACACATGTCCACTGATCATCTGCCTTCACCCATGCATTTATCCACTCATTTCCGTACATTTATCAATCCAATGTATTATTGTGCTTTCAACCAGAGACAGTCTTGGTTTGATGGTATATACATTCTGGGTGATAGATGTTGTTGGCATTGGTCCTCCCAGACCTGGGAACAATCTTCAGTTCCATTGACCAAGTCTTCTTGCTATAACAGACTGGATACAGAAGCATGGTTCAGGTCTTTCCTCTCCGACCTCTTTCTTACACCTTAAACCATTCAGGTCCAGTCTTCAGTGGGACGTCACGCAGATATCTATTCCTTCCCACTTATTGTTTACATCCAAATGAGACCTCTGGCCTTCCTGTTACAGAAAGTGGAGGTCAGATTCTACACAGAAAGTAAACCCAGTTTGCCAATCCATGGCATTGGCAGTGTCCAGAGCCGGTCCGTTTAGGCTCTTAAAGTTAGTGGGTGTAAATCGAATTTCTGATATTGAAGCCAACTAAAACCGAGCTTTTGTTGACCAAGAGAAACTCTCCACCTACTGTACTCTTTTCTGACCTACAACTAAGGACCCCAATAGCATTCCCCTGTAAGGGAATTACAAATGTTGGGCTGACTTTCATTGATTGTCCCTGGAAAATTAAGTCTCAAGTGTTTCCTCCACATTTTCTGCCACCTGAGGCTGCTCCTTAGGAGCCTGACTTACCGTCAGTCCTGCCTATGTTACTGTGGTCAATTCTTTTATCCAACCTCAGTTGAATTAGGTCAACAATGTCCTCTGCTGCTAAGTTGGTAGTTCGTTTTCAACAAGTACAGAATTCCTTTTCTGGGTTGTTAGGATGTCTTTATAACTACAATAATGCATGTGATAATTTTCCAAACCTCCACTGGTCCTTGCCCGCAAGGCTATCTTTACAAACTCTCCTCTGTTCTTTGCAGCTAAATTTAAGAGACGTAGTCTCTGCTGGGTGCTCAGTTCCAAACATTAGGGTCTTTGGTTGTTCCATCTCACTCGCAGGCACTCTCCGCTGCAGCTACTAAATTGTGGAATTCTCTTCTTTCCATCTGTGTCTTGAGCATCTTCCCCCTTTCAGAAGAAGCATAAATACCTGGTGTTCCAGCCATTAAGGGTGGCTGCTACATGCTGGCCCTATGATTCCTCTGTTAGCACCAAGAAGCGTCCGCGTTACCATGCATTACAAATATAATCAAGCGGCACACTGTCCTTGTGGGGTGAGGGGATCAGTATTGGCTGAGGGAGAATAAAGGGCAAAATGGATAACCAAGGAAGGCAACCAGGGGGAACCTACCCCTCCACTCACTGTCCTACTCAGCCAGACGTGCATTCGTTCATCCCAGTCATGAAGCATCTGTATGCATGCATTCATGCACCAAGAGCCATGCAGGCATTTATCAGTTCACCTGCTCATACCAATGCTTCATGAACCAAAGTCTGTCCATGCCTCATCACCCACCCATGCCCCCACCACCATCTGTACATCTGTTAATGCTTGCAAGCTCCATCCGGCGATCCCTGTGCCTATCCATCTGCTTGTATGCACCTGGGTGTTGGTGTGTATGAGTGCACTTGAAGTATGTTGCTTCGCGCCTACAGATTTGCTTTTCTACAACACGCCTACACACACTGGATACCATGCCTGGTGACACTGGCAGTTCTCATACTCTGTTGGGTGATTTTTTTTTTTTTATTTTTTTTTTTTATAAAAGGCAGGCAGCATATCTGAAGTGGCCTTGTCTGCTCGTGGCCTTTGGTCTGTTTTCGGCTTCCTCTCAGATCCTCCATCATCTTGCTGCGTTCTGGTCTGCGGGCAGCATCCTCCATTGATTGTTAGCAGGAAAATGAGGCCAACGGGGAGGTGGAGCCGCTGCGCTCTTTTAATCTGCTGAATGAAATTCCTTTAAATCTGCTGCGGGTTCCGTGAGCTGGAAATGCCCGTTCTTGCTGTGACAAGCCTGCCTTGACGTGTTAAAGGAAACCCTGTGTATGGAGGCCGAAGTCATGTGAAAGGACGACCCTTTGAGTCGCAGTTCATGTGTGTGCCCTAATCAAAAGGGTGGATTCTGTTTAAAGAGCAGGTTATCACAGCTTTATTTCTATGGTCCAAAACCACTGCAAAGAACACGAGACGAGTCAAACAAGCAGTGAGTACTTTGAGGCTGACCCCTGTTAATCAGAGATGGATCCAGCTTATTGGCTGCACTCTGCAGGAGGCACTACCCCCTCAACATTGGATCGGGGCTGGCCATGAAACTAAACTGTAGTTCTAGTGCTGAAGTGATAAATCGTGCTATTCTGAACAGATCACAGGTGCCATCTTGAAATTGGGCCCAGACCTTCCATGAGAGCTCATGTTGATTGCAGATGTAGTGTGAGTTGGTCCCACCACCAGTCAGTCGTTCACGTTCATAAGCAGAGACCCCTTCACTAGCACATCACCAGTGCTACGAAGAGCCAGCATTTTCAGTTGCATGGTGTAGTGAAAAGTCAAGCTAATGACAACCGGTTATAAATTTAGCTGCGACTCATACGAAGGATTTACCTGCATGGTCTGCGTGACAGGTAATCCAGTTTAAGGCACCGGGGGACTTGGATATGGGCCGCTACCCAGCACCAGCCAAGCCAGAGGAGCAGCACTGTGTGCATTTACACCGAGAAAAGAGGGTTACTCAGTAATCATCTGGCAGCATGTGCCAGGCAGAGACGTTGTCAAATGAATAAAATGACGCCAATTGGCCAGGAATGAAAGTTGGCGCCATGAGCAGTAGCCATGCAATCTTTATAAAAGCAGGATATTTAAAACTGTGGAAAAATTATTCCCACTTTTGTCATGACTTTTTTCCATTTAATTTGAGGTGGCACTCCGCTTCGAAAAATCCTAGATATTTGCATCCATCTTGAATCTTGGCTTTCCCTGTAGAGACATGCACTTAATAAATGTGCGATTAGGTTCTGCAGGCTGGAACTTAACTGAAAGGGAATCTTCCAGAGGCCACAGCATAAAGTGATAAAAGCATCAAGAGGCGGCTTTCGGAACATGGTGGAAATGAGCGGAACAAAATGAACAATTATTTCATTACAAGAAGTGTGCACAATTGAGTTTTTCTGCTGGATGTAATACACATATACACACCAACTCTCTCACTCGATAGATATTACAACAGATCCAAACGAAAAACGCATGCTCGGAGTATTGCGCAGTAGTGCTGAAGTTTATTTGATCCAGTAACGCATTTCGACCGCGAACAGTCTTGATGTGTGAGCAAGACTGTTCGTGGTTGAAATGCGTTACTGGATCAAATAAACTTCAGCACTACTGCGTAATACTCTGAGCTTGCGTTTTTCATTTGGATCTGTTGTACTTCATGAATGTCCAGTTAACTCCTCCGGCAGTGCGCACCACCTTTCGATTGGCCCTGGAAGCCGGAAGGAGTGTTTTGGAGTGTGTGTGTGTGTGTTCTCCCTCTCAAACTAGGTAATACTGAGATGGCATGTGTATATAAAATGATATTCCTGTACTACCCACTTTACCCAGCACTTCTGTAGTACCTTTCGTCCCTCAGTAACATTGCTGGTGCCTTTAAATCACGACCAACTTAGTAATTTACCAAAGCAATCATTCATCAAGAGAACTGAAGGAGTCATTACCCTATCTAGGGGGTGCTGCCAAAAAAGTATTTGCCTGTACTTGCGGCATGCTGGCAGAGCAGTCTTTGTCCGTATCAGGGTTGTGCTTTTGAAGTACCCTTTCATTGTTGGGAGCCTGCAGGCTGAGTAGTCTTTGCATGTTTTGGGAGCCTGCAGGCTGAGCAATCTTTGCCCTTGTTTAGGGACTGCTTATTGAGAAGTCTTTGCCCGTGTTACTGTTGTGCTGGTAGAGTACCCTTTCCATTGTTGGGAGCCTGCTGGTGGAGCGGTCTTTGCCCGTGTTGGGGGCCCGCTGGTGGAGCGGTCTTTGCCCGTGTTGGGGGCCAGCTGGTGGAGCGGTCTTTGCCCGTGTTGGGGGCCTGCTGGCGGAGCGGTCTTTGCCCGTGTTGGGGGCCTGCTGGCGGAGCGGTCTTTGCCCGTGTTGGGGGCCTGCTGGCGGAGCGGTCTTTGCCCGTGTTGGGGGCCCGCTGGCTGAGCAGCCTTTGCCCATGTTCTGGTCATGTTGGCTGAGCAGCCTTTGCCCATGTTCTGGTCATGTTGGCTGAGCAGCCTTTGCCCATGTTCTGGTCATGTTGGCTGAGCAGCCTTTGCCCATGTTCTGGTCATGTTGGCTGAGCAGCCTTTGCCCATGTTCTGGTCATGTTGGCAGAGCAGCCTTTGCCCATGTTAGGGTCGCACTGGCGAAGTAGTCTTTGCACGCCTTGGGGAGGGCCTACTAGCAGAGTAGGTCTTTGCCTGCTGGCGGAGCAGTCTGGCCGTGTTGGGGTCCTGCTGGCGGAGCAGACTATGCCCATACTAGGGTCGTGGTGGCAGAGCACACTGTGCCCATACTAGGGTCGTGGTGGCAGAGCACTGTGCCCATACTAGGGTCGTGGTGGCAGAGCAGTCTTTACCCGTGTTAGAGGTATGCTGGCAGAAGTTTGCCCTTACTAGGGGTTCGTGGGTGCTGCCGTTTTTGCCCTTTTTACAATAGTGACACTTGAACAGGCGCCCCCCTCTAACCTTCCCCCCCCCCCTTTAGTCAAGTGCCGGTGCAGCAGTCATTCCCCTATTTTGACACTGCCGTAGTGGTAGTCATAGTTATAGGGGCATGCTGCTAAGGGAGTTGTTGGCGCCGTATGGGGCAGTATGACGGAGCAGTCTTTGCCCTTTCTAGGGATGTGCCGCAGGAACATTCGTTTACAGTACTCTGGGCATGGAGCTGGGGTAGTAGTGATCCCTCCTATGGGTCTGCCCCTGCTGCAGCAGGTGACTGTCGGCATGTAGCTGGAACAGGCCTCCCCACTGGGGACTTTTCCGTAACACTTGTCCAGTAACAGATGAGTAACTTTTGAGCAAGATAGGTTGGTTGATGCAGCGGGGTGCTATTGACAGTTCTTGCTACTGAGTCTTTAGGTCTGTGAGATGTGAATCCGCCACCCTTAACTCAGTCCTGGTACCGCCGGTGGAAGTATGGGAGATTGGTCTTGATGATCTACATGTTTTAATGTGACGTATGTAATTGGGTTCCTATTCTATCAATCTTTGACATTTAAATTCAGTAGACGTTTGGATAATGATCACTGCATTGATATATCTTCCCGAATGTTACTTGGGGTGCTTTCTGTTGTTTCTGAGTGTTTGAGCCAGTTAATATTCAGTGAGCGCTGGCAGCAGCAGGACCTGTTGGTCTTGGCATCAGAGCAGGTGTGCCATCTGCTGCCGGGACACTAGATTCTGGGGTTTATTATTGTGGAGTTTAGTGCACCGATCTGATATCAAGACATTGTCTTACCGGAATGACCTCTTTCCAACATTGGTTGATGCTTTATTCATTTCTTTCATCAGGATGTTTGCATGGTGAAGTATTAGAAATTCACTGTTCAGCCAAATCTATTTGGCCTGGTGCCCTCTAGATGAGAGCAGGGAAGAGCACAAGCAACCCTAGACTGGTGTTAGTCTCCTAGTCATAATATATCCCCAGACTTGCACTTTAAGTAGTGTATTCGTTTTTTGGGTGGTGGGTGAGCTGTAAGGTGCTGGCCGTGTGAAGACCGGTCGGCTTGGACTCTCAGCAACTGTCTCTTCCCTTGCGTATCAAGCATTTTCTTTCACCTGTTCCTTGGATGCTTGTTCAGACGCTGGTGTTGTCGTATGTTGATGAAGGCAGCTTGTTGATGGGCCTATGATGTACTCTGCTTCTCTCAAGGTTAGTGCTACATTCTGTTGCTCTTCTGATAAAGTTGCATAAGTCCATTGACATACCGAGCTCATGTTTAAGGCCTTCCGTTGGCTGCTTTTGGAAACGCACATTGGGCTCATGGTGGGGTGCCCAATCATGTAAGAGTTCACCACCAAAATAGTCTTGTGGCAAAAGTGACCCATTTTGGTGGGTCCTGTTCGACTTGCAGCGAGTCTGGCGCTTTGAAAAGCTGCAGGGAGACCCAAGGCCATTCATCCTAGCGCAAGCATAAAGGAAATCTAGATTTTTCAAAGCCACTGTTGCTTCAGAGGGGAAATAGGGCTGGATAGAGTTAGTCACGTGTTCGGATCTGCTGATCATGCTAACTTTATTTGGGCTAAAAAGCTCCAGCTGGCGAATTTACACAGGCAGTCTGTGCTACTTAAACGATTTAAATATTATTAAATATGGTTCAGCACTTTTTCTACTGGCCCCAAAACTGAATAGTATACCACACACCGCTCACATTTTACCAGCAGAGGCATCTTTTTAAATAAAATTATTTTATAACCGCCTGTAATGATGCTTTCTCTGACAGTTGAAATGTAGCTCGGAGAAAATGTTTGCATATATGGTTTTATACTTTTTTTTTTTTTACCTGCTCTTTAGTAGTTCAAATAAACAAATGAAACGTAGGCATACAGGCAAGAATGCAGGAATTGAGCGGGCGCCCGTTCACTGTTGCTATACAAAATTAAAATCAGAAAAATGAAAATTGAGTATCGCCTCCCCAAAGCTGCTGCAGTGTGTAGACCTGAAACGGGATGTTCAATTTGGAGTAACCAATCGGAAGACTCCTTTTGTTGGCATTAACTACTGTTATTTGCCTGCTATGTGAGCCTTCTGAGGCGGCCATCGGTCACCTCCGTTGTGCTCTGGCTTTCTCTGCCCGCTTCCACGTCCTCTCACCTCCAACCATTTCACAGGGGGAGCGGGAGGAAGGAGCGTTGGCTGGCACGTGCTCAAAGGGTTGCAGCGCTTCCGGGTCACATGGTGTTGACTTGGTGAGGGAGACACGTGCTGCGCGTCCTGCACGAGGGAGGGGCCTGACACGGAGGGTTGTTTGTCTGTTACCTGGGTTGGACAGGGTAGAGGGAACTTCTGGTGGGGAGGACACACTGGTGAGCTGCGAATGCGGTGCGAGTGGTTAACGGAGGAGCAGCAGCAAGCCATGGAGACCCAGTGGGGTAAATGTGGAGTGCTGCTAAATGCCCTGTTGCCATTAGCAAAGGGCAGTTACTGTGGTTGATCTGTCCCTGCATGGGAGTGTAATTCGTCATTCACTCCCCAGCTATAGACAGTACTTCAAGCAGTGCCTCACCTGAAACAGAACAACGCCTTCTTCTGTCTGGAAACGCGTTATCAGTGCACACATGCAGGGCTCATTCGTTTAACTATGTATGTGCGTGTTGTGTGTGGAGGAAGTAAGGCTGGTGCATACAAGATTGTGACTTGAGTACGTTTATGTAAGGCACCTGACATGCTTTCCTTTAGCTCAATTTAAAAAAGAATTTGCTGATTTTAGCTATGCCCTTTAACTATTGGCGGGTGGTCACATTTTAGAGATGGTCGCTCCAAGTACGTCTTGACTTTGAATTTTGAAAGTTTCACATTGACAGTTTCCCGCTGGCTAGTTTGTGTCTCTCTCCTCCATTTATCAGAAGTAGTGCAGGGAGATAATTGGAAATATTGCAATAGGGTGCGGCTTTGTAACCCTCTCCATAGCTGCGAAATTCCCCCGTGTTAGGCGTGACCTCTTCCATCAGTCCTGCATTGTAGCGAAGGGCACATTGCTGGGACTTGGGAGCCCATCCATATAATGAACGAGAAGCGTAAAACTTCAAGTCCCAGGATGCAAAATGCAGTGCCACACAGGGCACTGGAATATTACACCGAACTGTATCACCCAGCAGGTTACCTGCAGTTCTTGCCCCACCTCATTTGGTTTCAGCCAAGTGCAAGATGCTGTGTAATTGTCCTGTGCCTATGCATGTTTTTGAGGCCTGTGTGATTTTCAGAAGCAACGCAGGACATCAAAATTGGCTTGCTGTGAAGAATGAATTTCTTGATTCCGGACATCAACTCAGGAAGGGAGCTGCTGTGTGCATGATGTAATGAACAATTACCATTTATGTAACGCATAAAGGCAAGCATGATTGCTGCTTTTCAAGAATAGGTGTTTGCTATTGCTATACTCGGTAGTAATTTTATCGACCTATAAAGGATGAAGGGCTGAGTCTACTTTGCCTTATTAAAACTTTTGACTTGGTCACACATGGATCTCTGCAGCAAAGGTTTTATCTACCGAGTTTTGTAATCCTTTCTAGTTGTGGACGTTGGGCTTTTAAAATGTCAAGACCTGCAAAGCGTCTTTCAGTCCCAGCAGGCCTCGAGTTGCTCTTCGTATGTACTCTTGATAAATGCAGCTATTGAGTGACTGGTGTGAATCTCAACATCTGGAAACCATTGCTTTCTCCTGATGGCGGCGCCAGTAAGCAGAACTTTTGGAGACATCTTCTGGACACGCAGTATTGTGGCCTGGCAGTACACAGCTGGAAGGGGCTCGTTTTTGGACAGATTTGTTTGGACGAATTACTTAAAGACTGGGAATTTTCCACGGTAAAGAAATGGACACGGTCTATAGCACTCAGGGGAGCTCTAATAATGACCATATTAATCACGTGGAACATTGTGTCTGGGTGTTTTTAATAGTAGTTATTAACAAGTGTAACAGCCTAAATGATAAACGTTATTTTATTGAGATTTTCTTGCCATTAGTCCACAGGAGCCATTGTTTTTGATAATCATAGAGGATAACCGCAGCATGTTCCCTTCCTCTCCTTGAGGGTTGAATGAACTGCGGCTGCAGTACAGTAAGCCTGCTGACCAGGGAGTCCTTTTAACAGCAAGTACTCGTATATACAGGCAGCACCTTGTTCTGGTCCAGCATCCACTGTTGAGTAGATCAGGTTGTCCCTTGCAGTGAGTTTTCCTCTCGCCTACTTCACCCACTGCACTTCGTAAGAGCACTTGTGTAGTAGTGGCCGACTACCAATTTGATCGTCCTGTATATCTGCCGACGGTTCAAGCTAAAGGGTGGAAGGTTAAGTGGGTCTTCCTGCACTGACTTGTCTGTTTGTTTTTGCGTCTAGAAGGGCCTTGAACTAGGACCACTGCCATTTTCTACTTCGCCCTTACTCCCACCTCTCCACACCCATTTAAGGCTAGCCACAACTTCCTTCCACGTGATACCGCCAGGGTCGGTCCGGATTGCACCTACTCCTTTCGGTCATATGTCTCTACTGCCCAGTAATCCACCGGCCCATTAACTGTTCTGGTGGTGGCTACGTCGCCATTACTTCTGCATGGACACAGCAGCTCTATTATTGTGGGGTTCAAACTTAAAATTAGGGTATCGCCGTCCCCCCATTTTAGTGACCCTATTCGCCTTCAGCTACAATATCCTTGTATTCAGTCTGTGTTGGAACATTCAACTCTGTGTAGAATCCTTAGACCCACTATCCTTTGATGGTTCAATCTCTGCTTCTGGGTGTACCAGTTGACTAACTACAGTGGTTTCCATGAGTAGTTGGAGGTTGCGGAATTATTGCTTCTGGGGAAGCCAAAGACACATTACAACTTTCCAAAATTCTGATAGGTGGCCTAACATTGCTGCCTGGAGTCATGCTTCCGGGCAACGTATACTAGTATCAACTGGTGGCCTAACTGAGATTTCAAAGTTTGTACCTATAATGTTCCTGATACCAAACTCGCATTGAGTTTCCCTCTCTGTTTATACATAAAGACTTTGGAACCTGTGCCTAAGAAAATTGAGATCATCTACGGGCATCTAGAGTTCAGAAGGACTGTACAGGCCTGGCTGTTTCCAAAATGATTCATCTCACTCAGGCTACAAGTCTTACTGGTTTGTATACACTACCTGCAAAGCTGTCCCTCATGCTCCTTAAGCATGCCACGCTTCTGCATGCTTCCGTGATGAGTCTGGAGCACATTCTCTGAGACGCACTTATGCTAAAATATACTACTTATTGGTAACGCCTCAACAAACGCTTTTTTCAAAACATGCACAAGAAACTGCATACCTACTTGCTCGACCAAGTAGAAAACTCTTTGCGACACGAGAAGGAGTAGGAAAATGCTTCAGAAATGTTCATTTTTCAGCCTTGGAAGGATGAAATGCTGAGTCATAGCTACTGGGTTTCCAGTCTGCATATTACCACTGCAGCGGGAGCACAGCCCACTAAGCTGTTGGCAGGATCGGGGGTAGCTGGGTGGAAGGTGAAGCACATTTTGCATTTGTTGTACCCGTCCTTTCATCATTGCATGGTTAATATGGCATCTAGTTGAGCAAATGTTATGGGGTGGTACAAATGGCATGGTTTTGAAAGCAACCACTTTAAACCCTTTTTAGTTCTCGCCTACTAGACAGCCCATGCGTTGTCTGTTGCAAGACACATTGTGAGCTTACAGTGGCCCACCCATTGCTTACCATCAGTGGCTTTCTTGTCGCTCTCCCTTGCTTCCCATTTGCTAGATTGTTTTTTTTTCCTTGTTTTATTCCCTCCCCTGGAGAATAACTGCATTACTTGTGTCCTTCCACTGCTCACTTGTATGGAACTATTCTTTTTCTTTCTGTTTAAGCACTCTGCAAGAGAGCGTGTTCCTGTTGTCTCCTTTATATACTTCTGTTCCCACCTTCACTGCGCTGTCTTTCTCTCACTCATCCATGTGGTTCTCCCCTTCACCCACGCTTTGATTTTTTT
Organism: Calotriton arnoldi; assembly: GCA_963921515.1. Lineage (NCBI taxonomy): Eukaryota > Metazoa > Chordata > Amphibia > Caudata > Salamandridae > Calotriton > Calotriton arnoldi. The sequence continues at coordinate 310,407 of CAWUFW010013501.1, forward strand.
TGTTCATGTGCTTCTTCCCGCCAGCTCCACATTGCTCTTTCGCCCTTCCTACTCGCACCCTCCATGTTGCTTCCCCTCCCACACTTGCGCCTTCATTGTTGCTTCCGCCCGCACCCAGTGTTTCAACTCCACACCGGTGCCCCCATATTGCTTCACCCACAATGCTTTTTTTTTTTCTCTTTAGTGACTGATTCAACACTGATTGGTAACTAAAAATTCAAAACTAGCTGCGTCACTTGCAGGCATGTGTGGCTGGCTAAGTCAAAAGCCTTTTTTTCTTTTTTCCTTTCTCTTTTTTGAATATACATTTTTAAGCCTTGTGGCATCGCATCAGAGCTGCTGTTAAACATGACTTAAGACCATTGGCAAAGCCAATAGGCCCCAAAGGCGAGACGAGTTGGCTTTTCCGATGCTTGTTTTTCTATGCTTGAGACTAGTGCATGTACTAGTGGATAGTAGAGGTTTTATTTAAAGTAGTTTTCAAGGTTCTTTGAAAACGGTTAGGATGAAGCATGTTTATCTGATATTACTGTACCTAAATCTGCATTCTCCTACTGAACCATGAAAGTTGTCCCTTTCTGTGTCTCTAAGATATCATCAGTCTGATGTTCTTGGGTCTCGCCAGCACACAGACTTTAGCTGTTTTTGTTGATAACCTACCTTTTGTGGACAAAACCAAAACTTAGTGACCTTTGTGTCAGCTCATTGCTTATCATTGGTTGACATTGTCATACTAATGTACTTCTCATTTGTTGACTTTCCTTCCTGTTCTTCTGTTTGCCCGCCCCCCTCTACCCCCGAAGCGTAGCTAATCAGCCTCTTCTTGATTGGATGACTTGTCACCATTACTCATATTAAGGGAACGTCGTTTTTTTTTTTTTTTTTTTTTTTTAAGCTTTTCCTTTCAGCATTGAATGGAAGTGTTTTCTTCTCAAATTTATGTACTGCTTTCCTCTTCAAATGCCTACACCCTCTGTGTTAACATATACCCCCACCACTACCCTTCTTCCCCTCCAAACAACCAATCCCCCCCCACATGGTCCATTGCTTCCACTACACCCAACGCCCCGACCCCAACCTTTCCAGTTTTTTTGTCTTTCCGTTTCCTTCTTCCCTCCCTGTTGCGCCCCGCCCCTCCTATCTTTGCATGCTTTCTTTTATTTTTTTATTTTTTTTAACATAAATTATTTAAATGCGTTTTAATGTTTGGCAGGGCCTGCAGCTGTTATTTGCTATTGAACCATTATTTTTCGCGTGTGTGTAACATTGACGCAGTTCCACTGCATCAGCAAATAAGTTTTTTTTTTTTTGTTGTTTTTTTTTGCTTATGTGACCCACAGGTCGACAAAAATATTGGCAAAGCCAAAGGGGTTGGGTAATTCCTCTGTAAAAAAACTATCTTTGCCAGAGCTTGTATTTTTTTTTTTATATCAGTGCTGTTAGTGAATCCCTTTGCAGAAACAGTGTAACTATAACATCAGAGTGAGACTCTATAACTATTGTACGGGGTGCTTCCAGGACATAAAGCGCTAAATGAAAACGTGCACTGCAGAAACAACAATTTAAGGAACTACAGCAATAGTTTAAAAAAATAGAAAATGGGGGCTAGGGCAAGTATAGTTGTTTAGCATAACTTGCCTTTTTGCTTGGAGAGAAGGAAGAAAACTGTGTGTATTGTTGTACCCCAAATGCCCTGTGCTATTGTTCTCTCAGACCATTGCATAGGCATGTTTCAAAATACAAATCGTGGTGTGAGGCCCGTAAAGACAGCTGCCGGAAGTTGCTAGACCTTCGAGTAGGTGTTCTAGCATCAGTGCCTCCGCCTGCCTAGCAACAAATAAAATGGGGAAGTGGGCAAGAATTAGAACAAAACAGAAGGAAGGAACTAGTGTCGGAGGGCATTTCGTGATTTTTGTAGTCGGAGAAGAAAAACATTTTCAAATTAGATTGTGACCTGATAGGCGAGTTTCGATCCATTAGTTATTATAAACCCATATTTTTCTGAAAAAGTTGCTAAATGCGCCCAGCTCCCATTTTGTTTAGAATCTAGAATAAAATGTAGATAATACGGTCTGGATTGGTTGTAAACTGAACGACAAATCTCTCCCCCCCCCCCCCTGTGCGTTTGTCTCCCCCAGTTCGCCTTCAGTTTCCTTTTACGAGAAAGTGCCTACTTTGCATCGAACATTTAATGTCCCTGCAGCAGTGTAGTGTGTCTGTCGAGCAACTTTATTTTATTGTGCAAAACAAAGCCTCAAGTCAGTTTACCGCTCGCAGGCAGGGGACATTATCTTACAAATCTTCGCATTATGATTTCATGGTTATCAAACATAATTTATACTCCTTTTTACTTATAAGGGGGGGAGTCTTTACCCCATTCCTTATGTTCTGCAGATTCCTGAATTCATCTGGCCACCAGCGTTCAATTGGGTCCTTGCGCAAGGCGGCTTAGCCTGGATTTTGGGCTGCTAATGCTGAGGCTGCATTATTGGGTTTCCTTTTTCTTACCCCTGCTGGCCCTGCCACCTGGCATCACAGAGCCTGCGGAGTACCAAACATTCCCCTTTGGTGCCCCTTGCGCCAGAGTTCCGCTTTTTCTTATGCTCTTCTACCCACTAGGCTCCTGCGACTTTGAACCTAGCCCTGTTCTCTGCTTTGTAAGGTGGGTATCAAAATTGTCCTCTATGGTGGTAGCGGTGTGCAGGAACCGCCGCTCCACCTCTGTGGGATGACTCACGTTGGAGCCCTCTACATCTGACCTCCCTGTCCCCCCGCCCCGACTTTTGCACCATTACGCTACTGCCCTCCCCCACCCCACCTTTCCCAGGCTTTGTCTTAACGCCTTTTACCTGTGCCATCTACATATCTATGCTTGCTGGCTCCTGGGAAGAATGGGGATTTTCTGTGCTCAGGTGTCACTTTGCATGTCCTTCTGCACTATTTATCTTGGGCCCTCAGCCAGGTTATGGCCCCTTAAGGCATTATCTACTAGGTAGGGCTATGCATGCTCTCGTGCAGTGTAGCCTGCCATCAGCAGGCGGTGGGGCACTGTAGGTCCTGCAGCACCATGTGAGTTGTGATCATAATCTCCATTCACTGGTAAGAATCCGACTGTAGGATGCCACCGAGCTGGGCATAGGACTTGGCCATACCCACAACCTGTGTTGCCTCCCCTGACCTCCGAGCTTGTGGCGTAGGGCCTTCGCCTAAGGGCTCAGGACGCACTGCATGACTTAGCCACACGCTATGCCATGTACCCCGGCTTTCAGTGACTATTGCAATTTAACAAACCATGCCCTAGCATCTCTAGTGTTTGCATTGTGAATGGGCTCGATGTGATGTTGGTGCTGTCGAGTGCCACCGCAAGGAACCCGCCCACAGCTGTAAATGTCCAGACATCTTAAGGGTGGTCTTCCATTAGATTCCTGATAACTCCCTACCTTTTCTTCATTCCTGACTTCTTTTAGAGCAGTTCATGTGACCAGTGTATAAAAGGCAAAGGTCATGCGTGTGTTGGGCTTCATCTAAAGCCAGTTTTGATTTCCTTTAAATCAAGACATGCAGAGACTTAAGTCCTCTCCAGGCAAAGCTGCCATCTCCTGTCAGCCAATGTAATTTGTGAGGTCGTGCATAAGCAATATTTTTTTTTTCGCTGACTTGATTATTTCCACGAAGTTGTACCTCTCCACATATGTGCTTTTTATTTATTTTTCTTTACATTTTTCATAGGTGTTCGCTGCAGATCTCTCTAACCTTCTCAGTTGCCTGCTAGTAGACTATTGTGCCGTACAGGCGCTGCATTGGTATTCTTATATTTTTTAAATCCTCAAAATAGTTTCCAGTCAACACCGTATTGATACAGTTGTCTTCACGATTAATGATCATTCCTTCTGCAAGTAGAATAAGTAAAAATTCATCTTGTAATTTTTCGGGAAGCTCCTCTATGCTGTTGTGTGGACTCTGAAACTGCCTTGAGACCTTGTTCTGGTTTGGTTCACTCATCTCGGTCTGCTAATCCTTAGCAGAGGAAGTTAAAAATCATCACAGTGTGTCATGTCATAATTGGTGGGGCTGATAAAGCCTGAGGGCGCAGCATGCAGTGGAGAGACGAGTGTGACAGTTCCCCTGGTTATGGTGTGGTAGACACTACCTCCTGGGCTCCCTTCAACCCATAGCATGCTGTGCTGCAGAGTGATGTTAGAATTACATTATCAGCATTTATATCTGATTTATTTTTATTTATTATTGAAATTTGGTATGCTTGCAACCAACTCCGACCGCAGTCCAACAACATGAAATTTTGCATTAGCAAATCAGAAAGCAATAGATCAATTTCACATAATATGTATAGTTCGCACCTGTTGTAGAGTCCATCACGAGCATGTATCTTTGCAGGGATTGAAGTCCCTCCCCATAGGTATTGGAATAAGCCACGACGTCCATTATTCATGCAAATTGTCCATCTGTGTCCAGACCAGCCACATAGTCTCGGAGCGGCCCTCAGTAGTTTATTGGTCTTGATGTAGGTGGCAGGGTGTCTGCATACAATTCCGCTAGTTTACTACATATTAACATGTCTTTAGCCGACTCTTAATCTTGCCTTCCTGTGTCATTTCCACCATGCATCGGCCCGCAGGGTCGCCATGGCCAGCAATTTCCTACAACCCAGCATGGCCACCTTGGGGGTATATTGGAATCGCTTTATCTCCGTTATGTCCAGTGCTTGTACCACCTGTGACCAAAATGAATGTACTGCCTAGCAATCCCAAATCCGATGCAGATAATCCATGTTTGAGGGCGTAGCAGCGACGGCAGCTGGGCCAGTTGACATGCTGCGATTGACCATGCTTATCAGTGTGTAATATGCCCTGTAGAGATATTGGTAGTGCATTAGTCTTTTTCCCTTTGGAGATCACCTCCTTTGTCTGTGCACAGCAGAAAGTCCAGTGTTCATCTGATTTCGGTAACCAAATCTGTTGAACTTTACCTCCCACAAACTTTCCGATTAATGCCCTGAGTGGACCCAAGCTGCACCTGCTTCATCTGTGGTTTGCTGCTCCTCTACCTCTGGCACCTGATCCATGTTAGCCTCTTCTCCCAGGGAGTACACGTAAAAGATGGTAAGGTTAAAGACACTTTCTGTGGTGTCTTTCTGCTCGTTTGTGAAGTGATTTAGGGCCATGACTCCTTTTCCCTCACTTCGTTGTTCTTGTTACTTCTTGTAGTATTCAGCAGTAGCTCATCTGTGCACCAATGGAGTTGGTGTGCTGTTCATGATGATTCCAGATTTCTTAACTGTGCCTCTAGTTGGATGATCCTATCTCTACTTGGTGGACTCTTTATAGTACTTGTGTTGGATTTCAGTGATGGTATCAACTTGTGATACATTCCACACCAAAAGATAAGTGCTTATATGTGCGAGGTACATCTGTTCTCACACTCTGCTACACCACGTTCTTATGTGCTGCAACATTAGCCACACTGTCTTTGAACCTCGCCAATCTCATCTATCGTATCCCACATAGGCCAAACTGCAGCCAACACTCTTTCTACTGTGAACGCTGAAAGGTGCCCAAGAATGTGATGGAAACCTTCACATCGCTGTTATAGGAGTAAAGCATATTTATTGGTGGGGTGCTGAAGGCAACGCTGTGGGAGGGAAGGTGGCAGCAGGAGCACGGAGGGAGGGCGAGTTAGGGCAACACAGGACAATAGCAGTGGGAGGGAAGGCTGGGAGCAAGCACACGAATTACGGAGGGTGGAGAGGCAAGCTGACGTATAATGGAGGGTGGCAAGCGCTGGGGCAACCGAAAATGGAAGGAGGGAGGTGGGTAGGGAGCAAGCAACAACGGAAGGATGGAGGAGGGTTGGGAGCAAGCAATAACACCAACAACAATGGAGGGTGGTGGTGGTGGCGGCCGCAAGCAACACTGACTAGGGTGGATTTGCAAGCAGCACAGACAAGGGAGGGAGGAACATTGAGGGGTGAGAAGTACACGAGGGAGCCAGCTAAAAAAAGACACTCTGGTATAGTACTTAAACACAAAGTAAATAGTAGCGTCTAAAAAGCGAGCAGTAAAAGGACACAAGCAATGTATCCGTGCCCCAGGAAAGGGGCAAACCCACAAAGAGGATGTGGATGGGAATGGGAGGGAGATGTGAGTTTGTATTATCCATGATGGAGTCTAGGTTATAGCCTCCTTTTGTGGACACTAGAGTTTCCCAATAATTTCTTATGCAGAAGGGTAATCTCCATTTTTATTTGCTTGTCTGAAAAATTCAAATATTGGGTTAAGAGCCTCAGGATAAAGGTGCCTTCTTGGGAAATGGAACTTTATATAATGTCCTGTGCTATTGGATGATGGCGTCAGTAATTGAATGTGTAGTTGCAGAGCTGACACTGCTAAACTCCCAACACTACCTGTGCTTTCTAAAATGTCCAGTTTTTGTATTCGAGCGAGCAGCAGCAATTCGCCTTGAGCTAAGAAATCCCATGTTTTACGGATGAAGAAACCGAGGCACTCTTGAAACTCATTTATTAAGGATCACAAGTTTGTAGGGAAGCGGCCCACAAACTCCTGGTTTCAAAGTCATCCGGCTGACCACTAGGCCACGTCTCATCTCGCTCAAGGTCCGTTTGCCTCCAGTGGTATACCATGGCATCAGTTGCCATCTGATTGTAAATCAGGCAGCCTTTAAGCGAAGATTTGCCTGGTCATTCCTCGGTCTAGTTTTTTTTTTTTTGTTGTGCCAGGGTGTCCCTTGGCATATGCCATCTTTTTCTCCGTAATAATTTGCAGAATATTGCTCGTTACTTCTGCTTCTCGGTCACATGCCCCATCTGCTGGAGCTCATCTCCCTCTACAGGAGGCTCGTGGGATCCAATTAGTAGTTACTTGTACGTGTTGTTCTCCTGCACTGCTTATGTCATTGGTGGGCCTTTTGGGCACGTGAAATCATGAGGCCTGGGTTTTTGTCGCGCTGTAGCATCGACTTGAGGTTCTTATCAACTTGGCAGAATATCGGGGAATAACGTTGCTGCTATGCAGTTGCTAAATGTGGCATATTTGGGTATTTTTGTTGCTGTTTAATTACATTTTACTTGCTAGAGATTTCAGCTCTCGTCGAAAATTTCTTGCTGTACTTATGATTATAATCTGATTTGACAGCACAGTTACTGTATACCTATTGTCACCAATTCTTTAAAATATGCAAATAGTCGTTCAGGGCTTCAAGTGGGCCGGGTCCCTTCGGTTCTCAGATCCGGTAGTAGTTAAAAACTGAGATTGAAACGGATTCCTTTCTGGGCCCATATTCATGTCTTTAACTTTAATGGCAAAATCATTGATCGATTTCTGAACAATAAACTTAAAAAATGTGAAGGTGAGCCATGTCGGCGATTTTGTTCCTGTTGAGGTTTCACATGTTGTACTTAATCTTGCATCCCCTAAGAGGTTTAGTTATTTCCGTGATGTTGCGGGTCTGTATTTTTTGTGAAGCAGATTTCTCTTCTGTAGTATGTACTTGGAACCTGAGTCACCTCCAGGTTTTTATACCGGGCCATGGTGGAGCGCTCCGGAGTTAAGGAGGTGCTAGTTTTCCACAGCGCCGGTCAGTTGGCTAAAAACGTGTTTTGAATGGTCATTCTGTCCTTGGTCTCTTTACAGAGCACACAGCGGAATAGCCAGTATTCAAGTTGCAATTGTGATTCTGTGCGAAAGTGTGTGAAAGAGGTACACAGTTTTCAAAATATTAAGAAGGCGAAACTAAAAGAAAATGCAGTGCTAACAGGTGAGCGGGAATCCTAGAAATTTAGGTAAGGTGCTTTAACCACGCCCTTAACTGCATAGGCCACGGCCCTTTAAGAGAGACTGGTCCCCAACACACAAACTTTTTTCTTCCCACTTAAATCTCTGTTGTCATCTTTGACTCCACCAAGAGGAGTGATTCTCTCATCTCATGCTAATGGTAGTTTGATGTATCAATCTTCCCCCGTAAAGCATTTGAATAGCAGTGCTTGAGGGTCTGGTTTACATTTCTAAGGTACACTGAATGATCAAGGTTCAAAATTCTTTATCCCAAGGATGCGTGGTAGGCATGCTGAAACAAATATTTAGTTTTTGTGTTTTTTCAATGCGGCGTTTTTTTTAATGTTTTAGTCAAGACTCAAACTGCAAGCTAGACCCTTTGGCTTTGCCAGTGCTTTTGGTACACATTTTTAGTAGTACAAGCTACCAACTTTTCTGTATTTGCCATAGAAAGATCTAAGCATGCACACAGAAAGCCAGTGTTGAAAACGCTGGGACCAGAGCTCACTAGATGGATTTTAAGTTAGATCAACAATGCCGGTTCCATTTCAGATCTTTTAGGCTAACCACTGCATTAATGTGTTCCATTGATCTAGTGTGCATATTCTTAAATACTGGAATGGATCCATGTGTCCTGGACTTGGTTGCGCGCTGATGCATGTTTGCAGGAGGTGTACTGTATGTAGAGTGGATGCTGTACAAACCTGGAGTAGTTTGAGGCAATAGATTCAGTTTTTGCATCTCGGATCCTGGTAGACCCAGCTTGCTACTAAACACTGTTTAATGCTGGCTTCAGTATTTGATGCCTAAAACTGCGTGTGCTGCATAGGTTTGCTGGTACCGAGCAGGCCGCTTGGTTCCCTAAACAGAAAGTCTAAACTTTATTCATCTAGAGGAGTGGTTTTTTGTGAGGTTTTTTTTTTCTCCCTCTATCAATGCAGTGGAAATAGTTGCTAAGCAGAAGTAAGCTTGTCAAGGATCACTATTTACTGGTAATTGTCTGATACAGCACGGCTCCATCTTTTTATTACACAGGGTGTTCCATTGCAAGTGCCTCAATCTTGATGATGTTGCTTTTCTTCTATACCTCCTCCCTATTGGTATATGGTTTGAGGATAATTGTAATAGTATTTATAGAGCGCTTTATACCCCTGACGAAGCGTTGAAGATCCGCCACATCGTGTATCCTCACACTAGATTTACAGTTTTACATTTACTAGCATGTTTATTTTATTATATAATAGTATGTAAACTATTTTTGCACTTTTCTTTTTACCTGCCCGCCACACTCACAATAACATTCCTCCATCGATCATTAAGGGGCAGAGCCCACCCCCACATCTAGTTATACAGCCTTCCACTTTGTAACATGTTTTATTTGCTTGTGCCGTACACTGCACTGATGTAAACTGTTTTCGTTCTTTAAATCGCTCTAAAATCTTTAAAACCCTTTTTGCCTTAAAATGTTCCTTTTAATATGGTTGGACACCCCCAGCTCAATTTCTACGCTCTGTGCATAGCCTTGTCATTTGGTCTTGCCTTGTATTACTCTGCTCCATCTCATATTCACGAATTTTCCGTTTCTTTTATTCCAGGCCGACAAACGGGCACACCACAATGCACTGGAACGCAAGCGCAGGGACCACATCAAAGACAGCTTTCACAGTTTACGCGACTCCGTACCTTCCCTTCAAGGAGAGAAGGTTAGTGCATCGGTTAGTAAAAACTCCTTTATTTACCTTTCTCTTTATCAAACTATTGTAATTTTTGTTGTCTTGTATGATGCCCCACTTACAAACTGTTCTAAAGTGGTTGTGTGCAAGTGAAACGCGTTGTGAATGGTTGCTGTTCACCATTCAATTGTGCCGGAATCAGATGTTTAACCATGACGTTTTATTTTAGGTCTGTACAAATGCCAGTCAAGGGAGGCTCCCCTATGGGTTATTTCAGCCATCCTCAGGCCTTCACGATCCCTCTTTCTCCCCACTTGGTGAACTTTCTGCATTGAAATGTTAATTCTATGATGTGTTATGTCCTCCGCAAATGAGGGTTACAACTTTAATCCTGATTAGAACTCATTCATGTCAATCAGTCGGAATCACAGTAGGTGCCCTCTGTCCCTGTGCAGAATTTACAGTGTAGCGTGGCCAAAGTAGTCTCTTTTGAAGTAAAATGAGCAGTTTGCCATTGTGGCTACAAATGGTCGTACTCCTCAGTCACTGCGCCCATCTCCACCAATGCCTATGATGCCCTTACAGGGTTTTTGAAATTCCCGTCTACATTTGCTTTGGAGGGGCATAAAAATAACATGACCCTGCAGGTTTGCTTCTCTGGTTCAGGCAATATTGCACAGTGTAGGCAGCAAATTTATTTCACAGTCCGCAAATAATTCCTGTGTTGAGTAACACAAGTCTGCTGTTCCAGTGAACTCTGGAGTTGGCAGGCACAAGAACTTGCCGTAGTCTGGTGGAGCTAGGACACTTCTAGGACTTAATGGTCTTGTTCGAGTGAACGATGCATGGGATACCTTGACACCTGGATTCTAGAACAGCTGGAGGTCACTAGTCCTGTGGCACCATATATCCAGAAATAGAAGCGATAGGACCACTTTAAAAAAAATCCAAATTGCCCAATATACCCTGGTGCAGTATACTTTAAGAAGATCTTGAGAGATAAGGATAGTCTTGCACAGAGAAACACTGCACCTGCTAACCTCCAGGCAGTCTGTCTGAGTAGTAAATTATTTATGCTGGCTACAGAAGTACAACAGCGAACAGTATTGGTTAAAACGATTAAAATGCACAGCGAGTGCAATCTTCAGTAAAAACCTTTTAAAAATAACCAGCTGTTGTGACCGGTGCTTGCAAAATGGCTCTTGGGAAGCCATTATTCCCAGCTATTGGCAAGAGTTGTTAAATGAGAGGGAGCACTAGATGCACCAAAATGTATGGTAGATATACCTAATTATAGCCTCACCTTGACACGAAGAGATGAATCTTAATACTTGTTAGTATCGAATAATATAGGATTCCTTGGAATCGGCCACTCCACCAAAATAGAAGCCTGCCCCTACAAACAATTTCTTGGTCTCTTTGACTTGGTGTGATGTTCCATTTTGTGAGCCAGTGCCGGACAAGACCTCTCCCATCTGTGTAGATTCAAGGCATACATGCAAGCCCTCTGATGGTTTCGCTACACCTTGCGTGCCTGAGCTTGTGGATTGTCACTTGGGCGGGGGCAGAGGCCCGGAGCAGTCAAGTTATCAATGTCGTCATTTGTCGTAATGTCAACGGACCACAGTGTATGTTATAAAAAATGCAGAGGTGAAGGGTGGTTGAAAAGTGATAGTTGCCACCTGACTACTTTGGAAGAAACTGAAAGCCACTGTGCTCATTGCGAGACATTCCTTGCCTGTTCTTGACGATCATGTTTCTGTATCTTATTCTTGTGCTGTTTGTGGTTTGTGTGAAGCCAACAGCAAAGCTAGGTTTGATTTGAAGAAGCTAGACGGGAGAGGGTAGTGCTTTTGACATTGCTACCATATTTAACTGAAGACCTGTTTCTTCCCAGTGCTACCTCCCTACAGTGCCCGAGATGTGAAGCTCTCACCCAGCACTTACGGGGATTCCAGGACGAAATGGAGGCAGCCGGAACATGCAGGGGCGTTCGCGTCCCAGTGTCCTTCACTCGTGTCCGGCAGTCCTCTGTGCGGTGGATCTTGGAAGGACCTAGTTGTGGGACTGTTTCCTCTGGATATTGTATTTTCTCTTTGCATTGTTGTGGTTATAGAATGCTATGTACTCAGAATTAAATCCCATTACTGTAGACTACTATGGGGGAGTGGGTGGAGGCTTGTGTTTGTATTCCTTCGAGGGCTAGATGATTCTCTTGTGACCTCCTGTAAGGCTTAATGTTAAGTCTTTCTTTCAGCAAAAATGGGCTAGGTTCCAACAAGTGCTCACGTGCCCCTATGTCACGTGTTCCCTTTACCTTGCTCACATAGGCATCCAGCAACAAATTCCACAATTTTTGCACCTTAAATGTTTTATGTAAATGCTTAAGTTTTGCTATAAATTGTATTTGCTTTTCTATTTTTGTGCTATCAAACCTACAGGTGATGTATTCAATGCCTTCTATTTGGTATGGCATGCCCCTGGTCTTGTGAGCTTGAGGTGCAGATGTGCCAACTTTTCAACTTTAGAATGTGATGTTGCCGTCATGTAGCAAACAAAATATAGGGCATTACAAGTGAAGCAGGCCACAAGCTGCTAGCTTTAGGTGAGCAAATGTGGGAAAAATACTCTAAATCAAGTTAAATTAAATTTGTGAGGTTAAAACACGGAGGTGAGACTATCCATTGCCACGTTTTTTAAGAGCATAGTGAACATGCACAAGTGTGCTCTGGACATCTTTGAGTTTGCACACAGGTTAAGGAACTAATTTGGTATTTGGGGAAAAACACACAGCGTTTTTTCTTTTTCCTTGCTAATATCTGCATTCCTGGTTGTAAGAAGACTTGACTTCTCGTTTCTACAAAATGCAGCCTTTACCAGGCGTGGATCCGGAGGTGCTATCTTGAAACTTGTTTTAGGGTTTAAGTGAGGGTGGGTAAACCTGCAAGAGTGGGTAGATCTGCAAGAATTTTGACTGGACAAAGAACATGACTAGTTGGTGCTTTCCACGAAGGCTTGGTTTGAAAGTTGTATCTGCCATTAAATCCTCCCCTCCAATTAGGATTTTATTCCATGCAAGGCATATGTCTGTGCTTCCAAGAGCATAGACTTGTATTTGTACAGTACTCTATGCCATCCTAAAGTTGGTTCAAAAGGCGGGAAGGGAGAGATGGAAAGGAGGGCCCAAGATAGTAAAGGAGGCAACAAGATGAGCTTTGTGGAGTGGGGTGGAGTGGCCGCTCCAAGATCCTAATAACTGACTGTACATTAAGGAGACAGAGATCTCTTTACACTATGTGATGCCCAATTGAGTTCTAACCGGGTCGAATCCATGACCGACTTTCAGCATTACCATTGACTTTTAAATTGATTTCCAGTAAGATTCGATCTTTGGAAATTTATTGTACACGGATATGATGAAATTCTGCCATGGATCACATCCTCCTGATTTTAGGGCTACAGCATTAGGCCAACAAGCTGAGGACTGTGGAAAAAAATTCCTCTTGGTTTTGAATTAATAACATAACGTGTATTTGTAAAGCGCACGTTCACCCTTGGGTATCTTGGCGCTGAATAACAGATGTTTATTGTTACCCAACTCAATGGTAATCAGCAGAGAGTCTGTAGCACTGCTTGCAACAGGAGATCAACAGTTGCTCAACTTTTGGAAGCTGATGCAAAGGCATAAGCGTTGTGTGTTGTTCAACTTCAGAGATTGTTGAGGAAGGTGCTACAGAACAAAGCTACAGTCCAAAGTGATAACTGATGAACACCTCAAGGAACCAACTAATTTTATCAGACTCCTGGTTCACGATATGGTATTTGAGATAAAATATCCAGAAGATCAGTAAGGTGGTATCTATAGTAAAACGTGTCTTCCCTATACCAGTTGCTCTTCGTGATCTTAAGAGACCTTTTTCGGATCAGGAGGTTAAAAAAAAAAAAAAAATTTTTTAAAGTGCAGCATGGAAGCAGAAGGTGTACAAGCCTTAGATTCCTGTGGTATCTCGCTCGGAACATCAAAAGTTGATAAGCACATAGTTCTCAAATCAACATTATTCGTAACTTCAGTCTGGCAAGATTTCAAAGTCTTTGACCTCAAATATATCTGGTGCACAATTTACCAGACATTACCTCAGAAGTAAAAGATGATATCTTGTAATCTGTTCATAAGATCATCAAACCAAGGCTTACAAATTTGCAACCGTAGCAGCGTGTAAAACGCATTCAGCCTTGCTGAAGAGAACCTAGGACTTCTAAAACCATACAAGAGTCATTACCTCTGTACTTCTGTTTAAGATGGAAAGCTGGAATGATGCAGAGGTGAATTTAGCCAGGGTGTTACTGGCTGTTTATTGTTGGTTTCATCCTTGTGTGGTACATTTATTACTGTTAGCTACCGTTACTGCCTATCATTGAAGTCTGCAGAAACCAAAGGGTTGTTATTGCATACCCATATGTAATATGTGCTCTTATCTTTTCTTCTGTATCATGGCAGCCATCGCCAATGAGAATTTTGTTCAGTACAGTATGTCTGGTTGGAGGAACTCACCACCATATTAAATGGAGATGGTCGATCTGGCTGGAATGCTTAGGCAAGGACCAACCTTTTTTCCTTCAGTGATTTTTGTGAGGGTATGGTTCTGGAGCCCTGTTCACTTCTTAATTCAGAAACATCAGAATGTTCAATCCCAAAGCCAACATCAGCATTCTGTTCTTACGGTTGCTGAGAGTTCACTGAACCCACTATACCTACTTTGTATCTAACAGTGGTTAATTCACCATAGGGAGGTGACCAAGTGAGAGGCTTACTCCCGAAGATGAGGACCCAGGTTTTATCACAGTTTCACTTAAGACAGCTCTGTTTAATGCATTTGGCCACAGAGGACACACAGGATTGTCTTCAAAGCAGGTCTTGTTCCCAAGAAGGAAAGAAATGAGCAGAAAGCTGATCGAGTGATAGACATACATGCAGGAGCTTCCTGCTGCACTCCTCCGTTGAGAAGTTATAATTGAAGCCAGACATCAAAATTCACCACAAGGAGATTACACCACTGGGTATTTTTAGGTGTTTTGTCTAAAGATAGCTTTTATAGTAAACCTACATCTTATTTTTTTTCATTTTGGTGACCTAATAGCCACAATGAAAGCTTGGATTTAAAATTGAACTACAGTATAACATTTTGTTTTGACTGTCAAACTGTCCTCCCTTCACTCCATTAGAAATTATTTTTTACTTCTAATTTTCCAAAGTAAGGAATACAATCCACAGGCCTGGCTATAGCTGTGGCGCAGCATGAAATCACAGAGAAATGCCGGTGATCAGTGTCCTAAAAAAGGCACACAAATTACAGTTAGAGATTCACAGGGTGGGACTTGGATCACTGCGGTGCATCTGGTATTCTAAGCCAATCCGACTCCACTACCGCGCAGGTGTTGTACTCTACAGTGTGTGATATATTTGGATTGCGGTCACTTGTACCCGTGCCTGTTACTGTTTTGGGACATTGACTGGTACTGCATTTTTTGTTTTCTAAATATTGAAGTGCATATCTTGACACAAGAAGCGAAGTTTAAGGCAGAAATGTGTATATTAGAAGAAGAAGAAAGGTGTATCCTTTAATGTGTGAAATCTGCCTGGATAACCAATATGCCTACATCACAGGTAGCACAATGCCTCATTCAAATTTGGGTTTGATAATTTGCAATAGAGGTTGTCTGTAGTCATGAATGTTCTTATTTTATATATCTCCCCATTTCTGTGTGTTGATAAAAGGTACGCTTATGTACAGAAAAGTACAAGCGCAGCCAAGCTTAATGCATTAACCACATGTAGTTCAATTTCTGTAATACATTGCTAAATTTTATTTCACTAAATTGCTATATATGGATATACATGTGTGTGTGTGTATATATATATAACACTTTAACAGGGGTGCAAATTTAAGGATAAACGTTAACCTCAAAAACGTAGCATTACAATTGGGGGTGAGCCCAATTGCTCTCTTTTAGGAGGTAAAGCGATTTTAGATATTAATCTGTATTACTTAAGCTTTTCGGTGTCTGCCACACTCCTTTCCTTTTGGTCTCTCACTTTCCTTGACTCCACCCCATTTTTGAGTGTTGTAGTTCAACTGCACTTTAAGTGGCCTCCAGTTTCAGCCACATCTTGGATTTTCAAGGATAGATGCCCGTATGTGGTAGAGCCAATATGTATCCTCCATTGTCCTGCCCCGAGGTTATTCTCAACCATATATTGGTGTCACAAGAGAAGACTAGAGGGCGTTTGATTAGCAAAGGCAATCCAGGATTAGCGTATATTGCTCTTCTTAGAGAAACTAGTTTGTGCTCTTGTAAATGAAAATACATTCTATGTTAGAGGAGGCTGTGTGGAATTGATGATTTTTTCCTGCCACAGATGAAGACTAAGGAATTGAGGTTGTGATTTGAGGTTGCCTTTATTACAGCTCTCCTTGTAATTGGTCGGAACCTTTATCCTAGTAAACTGTGTCCAATTTCATTAGCAATTTGTCCCATGACAACAGAACTCGTAACTCACACGGTGCACCCTCGGGTCGTGATAGGAACATTAAATAAGCAATTTCATTAAATATGTGTCTTTGTTAGATCTTCTAAATTCTAGTGATAGCACAGTTTTTGAAACACAGGAATTTAATGGGAGTTAAGAAATAGGAAATTTGGATTTTTTTTGAAAATCTATTTATTAAAACCATGCTCATGATGCATTGTATACCGTCGAGACCTATCAAATATTGTAAAACATACAGGCCAGTCAAGTAGTGACTATATCTAAAAGCAGCACAATCTATAGGGGCGCTTTTACGGGCCATTACACTTTATATTGTAGGTGTCCCCTCCCACTATTCTTCTATAACCATCTGTCACCTGGAACGCAATGCCTACTTAACACCCCCCTATAAGACCACCGTGCCCCCTCTCCTTTTTGGACTTCCTGGGGCAGCCCCTGCTTTGGTAGACTCTTTTCTGCCCTCTAGCACAAATCCTGGTTGGACACTCAATCCATGAGTCGTGGCAGAGCTGCACTACTCCAAGGTCTCGCAGTATTCTGCTTAGCCACCCCCTCGGCCAGCTGCAGTCAAATTTTCAAATATTTAGGCCAGTCTTCCACCCCAGATACAGTCCGCATCATCCACTTTGCTTGAGGATGACGGATCTTGAGAAGTGACACAGTACATAACTCTAGTGACACCCCACTCCCTCCCCTTCAGTTTTCCTCAATCACAGGGCAGTCCCATAGGCTGTGAAAAATGTACCCCCTTGACCACATCGCCGAAATCATGTTGAGGTGGACATCCTCCCAAGTTTGGCTAGGCAGGTTCGTGACTAGTAGGATTGATGTAGGATCTTGAGCTGGACCAGTTGAAATCTAGTCTGTATTGCTATTTCGCCTAGACTCTGAATTGCCTCCACCCATTTGTCATCCTCAAGGTCCCCAAGATCACCCACCCAGGCGGCCTACTACGCCACAAATGAGTCAGGGAGTTATTGACCAACTTCCGATATATTGTGGAAATAGCTTTGTCAGGGATATGTTCTGTAAGGAGGCGATCTCTAGGGGTGAAGCCTCCTGTAAGTGCTCCCACTCTAATATGTGCCTCCACAGACCAAGGCCCAGCTGCAGATACTTATCTTCCCGTTTCCCGCAGCTCAAATTCCTGTCTCAGGGTTTCGAACGGTATATAGGCCTGGTCCCGCCAGGCATCTCCCATATGTTTTATTCCTCCGCCCGCCACCACTACTCAAGCAAGATACCCACCTGTGGCACTAAATTTAGGGATATCAGTTGCCCAAAAAAAAGCAACTCTATCACAAACACTAATGCTAATCCCGACCCCCATCCCCCCCCCCAGCCCTGCATTGTGAGCCTGAAACCGCCCCCTCCACTCCCCAAACTTGCAGAGTGCCTGTCGCCCCATAAAGAACTAGTAACATGGGCGGGCTGCACTTGCCACCTTAGTGCATGGACGGATTAGCGTTCTCACTATATGATCCCTTTACTTTGAACCTATTTCAAAGTGTCAGTGCCAGCATTTTATATAGTGTCTCTGCCAAAGGCAAACGACACCCCCTCCCGCATACCCACATGTAAGTTTCTAATGTTTTAGGAATGGCGTTAGTCAATCACACATCACCATTCCCAACCGCATTTCTTCCTATTTCATAGTTACAGAACCCATTTAGGTTAATGCTTCACGGGTTTGTAGGAGAGCCGTGGGAGCGCTGACCGGCAGGGGAGGGAGGGCGCCACTGCTGTTGACTGGCATCCTGGCACCTATTTTTGCTGTTATTCGCCCCTCTACCTCCTGCCTTGCGCCAGCCCTCCATCTAGTTCCATGCCTCCTCCGGGGTGGTTAAGTGCCACAATTTGCCCTCCGTAATCACTCGTAAATTGGCCGGATAAAACATCATGTACTTAATCTTTGTACCGCAGTGCTCTCTTTACTTCCTCTAAGCTCTGCCATTGCTTTTGCACTTGTAAGGTGAAAACGGGGACAAATCTGATGGTCGCTTTGTCAATGTGCAGGTCCCCATGTACTCTGGCCACCGGTAGGGTCGTGTTGTGGTCTCTATAGTTGAAAATCCTGGTTATTATGGTGCCTGGAGGTGCACCTGGCTTCGGCGGGGTGGCCCAGCGCCCTGTTTCAATTGATCCACTAGATCCCTCTGCGACTTCCGGGATCCCCACCACCCTAATGTTATTCCTTCTGGATCTCTCTTTTTGATCCTCCATCTTGGCTGTAAGGATTGCTTTTTGCTTCATCAAAGTTTGGACCTGTTCCTCCAATCGCTTAGTGGTTGATTGTACTCCGTTGATTTGGAACTCCGCAGTCTTCACCTTATCCTACGTGTAGCTGAAATCCGCCTGTAGGAGATTTTAATCTATTTTAACTGAATCCAGTTTTGGCTCAATTATACCTTGCAGGTCCTGGATTGCCGACATAACCTCTATCAGAGAGGGTTCATCCGTGGGAGGAGTTTCCATATTTCGGGTGGCTCGGTCAGAGGCAGCCATCACAATGACGTATTTATCGAGATTGTCTGTCGTTTGCACCCTCGGTTTTTTACCATTTCCCCTGCCGCTCAGCCTAGTGTCACCACTTATCCACCTCTCAGTCCACTGTGCACTTGCTCAGTGTCTCGTTGGAGCCTCAGTCCAGAGTTCCTGCCAGATGGTGAGACACATGCAACCGCTTCCCACAGATGTATTACACTTTAGCGTTGCACCTAGAACTTCCCAGTTTTTTTAACATACCTGTACTCAGCAAGAGCTACCTGTAGGGGACATTCATGGACTGCGTTTCCCTTCTCCTATTCAGATGCTTCATTATCAGGTCTCACGCCGCATCATCCCCCATCTCGCCCTTCCCCATGTAGTTTCGAAGGTGAGGGCTCAAACAGTCGAAATTGTATTAGTCTGTTACTGACTGGTGCCTCTCCGGGTCTAAAGTGGTAATGTCTCACGGCGCAGTGGGGTGGGTCGGGGGGCAGCCGAAAACACGCACAGTTTTCACACACCATTGAGGCTGACTCTAAAACCATGTGTTGACTCCCTCCAGACTGGAAACAGGCCACCGTGCAATCTCCTTAGCGCTGCCGATCTACTCAGACATTTGGATATTTTTAACCATTAAGAGGAGACTTTCTAAGCCTGCAGTTATGTTATTAATAATGCCCTGTTAATTCCTTTCTCTCCTTGCTTTGCATTTCTGAAAATGTTTTAATGTGTTCCCTTTGTTATTTGCAAAAGTAATTCATTTTCATTTCTTCTCTCTCCACTACTGACATTTTAAAACCTGTGCCGAGAAAGAATTTGGTTACTGTTTCAGTCTAGGTTCATTTTGTCTCGACAGGCTTCCCGTGCCCAAATCTTGGACAAAGCCACAGAGTATATTCAGTATATGCGAAGGAAAAACCACACTCACCAGCAAGACATTGATGACCTGAAGAGACAAAATGCACTATTGGAGCAGCAAGGTGAGCATTCATGGCCCCGTCATTGTGATCTCTGGGTGCCTTCTTAGAGAAAATCCATTTGAAAACCTTTTGTGCAGATCAAGCTTGGAGTTGAAGCGCCTTTTTCTTCAGGCAGTTCATCGTTTCCATACTACCTATCTATACATGCGACTTGTAGAATGTAACCTAGCAAAGCAACAGAATACTGTAAGAAAATAAACAAGACTATAGCGTCTCAGAAGAACGAGTGGAAGCAAGTTATAAGATTGGTACAGAGGGCGAGAATGTAGGAGGGTGTGAGTTCTCTTTAGAGTAAGTCTTGTAGTTGGGAGGTGACAGATATGGTATGGTTTGTAGCCCTAGTTCTTTACCTCGCTCTAAGTGGAGGGTGGAGGGAATCTGCCAAATGTCTGTGGGGCTAGCATAAAGGATATTAAAGTAGCAGGTGAAGGCCTGCGATCTTCTTTGTTTTTCTTGATCTCAGACAGCACAATCCCTCTGTGAATGTTTGACCTGCCGAAGGTTTTGAACGTTCACACTATCTGTATGGTGCAGTGCTTGAATTTGCTGGCTTGGAGGTAGCATGACGGGTTTTGAAGTGATACAGGCAGTCAAAGGGAGGCAGTAAAGTTTTGTAGGTGTGGGGATGATCCTGTCATACTTCAGATGTGTTTCAATATGGGGGATGCTTTGGCTGGCACTCGTGCCTCAAAAACGCCAACCAATAGGGTATTACCTCTTTTGAGATGGAAAAAAATAAGAGCTTTGACCTCCCCCGCCGCAATTTGTGAAGTTCACTTCTGGGACCAAGGCGCATACACTACATGGAACAGGGAGATTTGGTGTTGGGTGATTTTCATATTATTAGTAATGTGGGTTTTTAAGCAGAGGCAAGTGTATAGGTAGGCATCCACGGATTGGGTGCTGTTGACACTTTGTGGCATTGAGCTGCGGAGGTCAAATTCGTCAGTGCAAGCTTATTTACTATTGCTATCAATGAACACAGATTCTCTAAGCCTAGTCTGGGAGGTGCAGTTCAAATGTCCCTGGCATACACTGCCACTCAGGACAAAAGGAGTGGATGGAAATGCTTTAATCAGTCTGGACTGCAGGTAAGTAGGTGATCTTGGCACATTTCATAATGTATAGTTTGCGCCATTACAATCTATCACAATAAGCATATCATTCTTGGCTCCGCTCCAATCAACAAACCAGCCCAGACAGAGGAACGGCTCCAGCTTAATGAGTGATCAGACAGTTGTGTTCCTTGGACAGGGTTTTGTCGGTGTCTAGCCTCTCAGATAGACTGGTACCCGAGGGAGTGCAGTTTGAGTGGACCTGGTAGGGCGACTCTGGAGGCACTATGTCATCTTAGAAAACTGTATCCCAACCATTCTTAGCAGCAGCTGACAAAATCCAGGTGACGTGTAAAACATTTGCTGAGAGTTGGATAGGGCTGGGCGGGGGATTGTGCTGGTAGAATGAGGGAGGAGCAGGAAAGACACATTTTAAAAAACCTACAGAGCAGTGACAGTTTGGACTGCAAGGTGTGTGTCTCAAACAGGTTGATAGCTGGTTGGTGGTACTTTTCTACTGTCACAATCTATACCTTCTGATGGTGAATTGCCCACCGTTTTACTGCAGCCTTTCGAAGTGATCTTTTTCCAACCATGTAGGACTTCACTTGCCATCACAGAATTTAAAGCAGTCCAGGAAGGAGCAGGATGAATCTTTCTGGTTGTCTTATGGTCCTAGTGGTTGAATTAAAGCGGATAATTCGAATTAGAAGGAATCTGATTGGCTGAACTCTTAGTGATAGTGAATACTGCACTTCCTAGTTTATTGGTGGTTGTAAGAAAGTGCCATCTTTTTGCATGGTCGCCCCCACTTTTTGCTAAACTGCTGATGTGCTTTGACTGAGTGTGCCCTGGGTCCCTGCCAAACAGGTACCCAGGGCCTATGTTCTTTCCCTAAACTGCATTGAAAACAAAACCCAATTGGCACTCTTTGGCCACAGGTCAGTCCCTTGTAAATGGTACCACAGGTACCAAGTGCACTGTGGCCAGGGAAGGCCTCTAAGGGCTGCAGCACTTATTGTGCCACCCTTAGAGGCCCTGTACCTTTATACACACACACTGCCTTTGCAGGCTGCGTATTTTGGTGCAGAACAAAGTGAAGAGTCAACATGGCACACATCCCTGTGTGCCATGCCTACAACCCACTGCCCTGGCATAGGTCAGCCACCTCTCTATCTGGGTGCACTATACCAGTGGTGAGGGTTCAGGTGCATGAGCCCTGTACCCCTACAGTGTCTAAGCAAATTCTTAGACATTGTAAGTGCAGTAATGCCATTAAGAGTATATGGTACTGGGAGTTTGTCATTACGAACTCCAGAGCACCATAATGGCTTTACTGAAAACAGGGAAGTTTGGTATCAAACTTCTCAGCACATTAAACCCACACTGATGCCAATGTGGGATTTAATGAAAAATGCACACAGAGGGCATCTTAGAGATGCCCCTGAAAAACGACCTAACACTACTTTCCTGGCTGAGTGGCTGCTCGCCAGTTGCCACCACCAGACATGTTACTGGACCCCTGGGTCGAGAGCCTGCTGCTCTCAGGGGTCTGAAACAATGCACATCCTGGGACGACGTGCCAAGCCTCCTCCCCCAGGATGCGCAGGGTCCACGAAGGGGAAGCTTCAAAGGCTTGCCGCCTTTGTGAGCTTCCCCAGGCCTTTTGCTGCTTCCAGCAACTGGCCCCCACCAGTTCTGACCCCCACTAAGGATGGGAGAATCGGCGGGAAAACCAAGTGAGGAAGGGAGGTGTGCCCACCTTTGCCAACCCCACCCTTCAGGTGGAGGAGGCGAAGTGAGGCACAACTCTCAGTCCCTGCCATCTTGCAGATGGGGGGACCCAGCCAACCAGAGTGAGGCATATGCCCCCCTCCCACTGGAGGGTGACATAATAGGGGGTGTACCCACCCCAAGGAAGGGACCCATTGGTCCCAACCTTTACCTACCTGTAACGCCCCTAAATCTAGTATTTAGGGGCAACCCTGAACCATGTCTCCTCAGACAAGAACCGACTAAGAAGAAAAGGACCAAACAAGCCGTGCCAAAGCTAAGAAGAGGAGGACGCCCACTGACTTGACCCCAGCCCTACCGGCCTGTGTCCACCTCGAACCTGCAGAAGCAAAATCCCAGTGTGTCCTGCAGCCAGCAACCTCCAGAACCCAGAGGACCTGCCCTGACTTCCACAGAAAAGACTGTCTCCTGTGAGCACCGGATTTGCTCACCCACAGACCCTGGCTCCAGCCACATTTGCGAGTCTGCACCCGATGCCCACGGCCCGTGTTCGAGTGGCCCAATACCAGGAGGAGGTCTCCCCGGCGATCCTGACCTGAGATCTGGTGATCTCTGACCTGCCTCGAATCTCCCAGCGAAGCCTGTTGCCTCTTTCTGGAGGATCCCCCGACCGCGACCGGAACTGGTAAGGAAAGCCTGACGCCTAAAGACACCCCTGCACCTGAAGTCCCACGGCCTTGGGTGGCCCAACCGACGGTGTCCCAGCATCCCCAGGCATCCCAACTTACCTCTCCAACCGGTGGTCACCTCCAGAAGATTTTCGTCCCCGAGCCTGCAGTCTTTGTTGAAACCAGAGAATCCCCATCGAAATCAACAGGGCCCCTGACAACAAATCAGCACCCTGCACCCAGCCACCCCTGCGCTGCTGCGGGTGTACTTTGGGTGCTAAAACGGATCCCGCTTTACCCTGAGCTAAACCCCAGGAGCTTTGCTTCCACAACCTTGTGGCCTGCTCGTGAGCAACCACCAACCGGAGGCCCTGTGTCCCCCATTGGATAACATTGGGCGTCAGCACTCTGCACCCGGCCGCCCGAGTGCCGCTTAGGGTGTTTTGAGAGTGCATCCTTGACCCTGGGGGAACCCTGGTTCTAACCCCAGAGTACCAAATCCCACAACAAAGTACTTACATGTTAACTGATCACTTCATTTCTCTCCATAGGAATACATTGACTGTTTTTCCTTGAGTTGGTTTTGTATTGAACTTTGAAAAACTGCAAAGAACTAAAAATTGCTTACTTACCTTTTCTCTAGGAAATGTCCCAGTGTGATATCTAGGTATATCACACTGAGTAGAAAAAGTAATCTAGAAAGTAATTCAAAGTAATCGAACAGTAATTTCCACTGTATTGAAACCATTTACAAATCTGTAACAGTCATTTTCATTCAGCTTGCTTGTATTGTTCAGCCTGCCTTGAAAATGATCTAATACACTTACCTGTGCCAGGCTTGCTTGGTTCTAGGAAATAAATACAACTAAATATTATTTTTATACAAACCAAATTGGTCTGAGTTCAGTCTTTGAGTGTGTGACCTCATTTGCTGATTGAGTGTGTACAACAAATACTTAGCACTACCTCTGATAAAGCCGTACTGCTCGCCCACACTACCACAAATGGAGAGTAAGGTTCTATTTACTTTTACCTCTGCCTCCCTTTGGGGTTCCACTGGACTCTGTGCACACTGTACCTCATTTTGGTATAGTATATACAGAGCCAGCTCCCTACAGTGGTACAGGTTGGTTCGGCCCATTTTAACTTGCTGTGTTCATCCACCATTGATAAGTTCTATATAGAAAAGTAGCTATGTAAGAATTAATTTTGGTGCTCATTAACACAAGAACGTACTTCTTGCTATTTTGTTATTGTTTCTGCAAATTATTAAAGTTGGATGGTGTAAAGAAAATAATTTTTGCCTTAATGAAGAGAATATATTTTGAAAGTGTACAATGAACGACCGTATATGGGTTTACTAATAATTACCTGGATATATGGCACTTCCCCCCCAGACTATTTATCTGTAAATATACTTCATATCCTATACAGGCATTAATTGCTTTGCACATAGCCAGTTTTGTGGCTCCTGCCCCAGGAAGGTGTGAGTGAACTTCTCCCAACACTTTACCTGCCAACATATTCCCAGCATTCACCGTGAGGTGACAGCAAGGAGTTCTTGTGCACCCCCTCCTCTTACACACCACTGTAAGGGAAGTATATTGTAGGAAGGAGTGAGTGCACAGTGAATGGTTTGGGATTTACCTATGATGAAATAACCCCAAAACATGCACAAGGCAGTTCATTTAAGTTTTGCCCAATTTGACTTTTAGAAAAAATGTCCAACTTACTTTAAAATTGCTCAAAATCCACCAAAACACTGACCAATTTAGACTTAAATGTAAATTAGTGAGTAGTTTGGGCATTACTCGTGTAACTAAAATGAATTTCAGGTCGGCAGAAGCCAGCTGCTTTTCAATCCTAGAAAAATGCATTTTTGCAGCGTGAATCCTTTCTAGATTACATGCTGTGCAATATTCCGCCATCTAGTGGTTGGGTCCAGATTTGTTGTATTTGTCCTTTTTTTTTTTTTTTTTTTTTCTTATTTGGCGTCAACATACCACCATTTGGTGTCGTCTAGTGACGTTGACGTGCTTCCTCCGGAAGCTCCCACCTTTGGTCGCCATCTTCAGATTCTTTTTTTTTTCCGCTGTTGGGTCTGGATCGATACGGAAAGAGCGCCAAGATTTGGAGTGAAGAATCAACGAAAAATAGGGAAAAAACTTCAAGAACGACGATTCAAGGTACCCGACTTTGAATCGAGCTGCCAGATCGCACCGAGAGTGGAAACAAAAACCTCGTCAACGATTAGGAGGATAACACGCGTACAAGGGGCTCCCTGTACGTGGTAATGGACAAAACACCATTCAAGTTTTGCCAAAATTGTCATAACAAGTACGCCCTGAAGGACCAACATCCAGTCTGCAACCTCTGCTTACCTGTGGATCACCGAAGTGAAGATTGCAACGCGTGTTCGGCATTCACACCTCCCCCTCCCCGAAAACGTTGAGGGTAAGAGGGGCAGAGAAGAGCCAACTACAACATGCAGGGCCAGAGCGCAGCACCATCGCTACTAAACCTGGGCCTCTCCAGCGAGGAAGAGGACAATGTCGCAGAAGGCGACACAGACATCCAAGTCATTGAGGTCGAAAAGAAAACTTCGAGGGAGGTAAGAGAACCGTCGTCCTCTAAGAAAGTAGACGAGTCCAGAAAAACGGACTCCTTGGCCTCGAAGGGAGCATTGGCGACGAAGCAGTCTACGTCCGTAGTTGCGTCCCAAAAGAAACACTTCGTAGGATCCTTAGACAAGGACTCTGTAATGGCTAAGACCCTCGAGAAATCCAATCGTCGAACGACTGTCAAGGAAAGGACGCATCGATGTCGAGACAGGTCAAAACCCGAAAAACATGGCCCGGCGCCCACATCGGCGAAAAAGGCGCCATCGACCGCGAAGAGAAGGGCAGAAAGTCTCAACGCCGAAACGCACGCTTCAGAGATCGAGAAGAAAAAGAAGACACTGAAGGCAGAAATGGCCAGTAATTTGCAACGCAAAAAGGAGTTCGACGACAGCTTGAAGCAATTCAAGATACCGCTGAAAAGCTCGACGGAAAAGAAAAAAATCATCAAAGAATTAGAGCCTCCGGTGACGCCCGAACCTTTAGAGGAACAAGAAGAAGAGTTCTTTTTTGAAGAGGAGGAAGAACAAACCTACATGGGATCTGAAACCTCCGAGGTTCAAGAACTACAATGGCAAGACCTCGACAGACTCCCCAGAGGAGGCTATCGACACACATCCTTCGAGGCCTTCCCCACCAGACGACATTGGTATGTACAACCAGGTCATCAAAAAGGCAGCAGACGCCTATGGAAAGCAGCTGGAAGAAGAAAAACCAGTCCTGTCTTTTACTCAAGACTTTAATGCCTACACAATCAAGTAACCAATTCCTTACTATGCTGCCACACCAAGGAAAGGAGGAATTTAAGGAGCCTGCCACATGTAGGGCAGTCACGCCTAGGGGAGAGAGAAAATATAAACATTCCTCCAAAGACCCTATTTACATCGAGGGGTCGGTGACAGCTGACTCCATAACAGCCACGGCCAGGAAAAGGGCTAATGTACCTACCACTACTGGCCCGCCACCGGATAAGGAAAGCAAGAGAATGGACCTTATGGGGCGAAAGGTCAAAAGAAGTGCGGCAAACCAATGGTGCATTGCCAGTTCCCATGCTTTGCTTAACAGACGTGCATACCAACACTGGGAGGAGGTTGGGGGATCAACTGAAACACCTACCAGAAAAATACCAAGAGAGCAAGCCACTTGGTAGAGGAGGGAAAAAATATAGCAAATACATGCTTAAAATCTGCCCTAGATGCCACAAACATCAAGCACACAAATGATAATCGGCGTCACAGAAAGAAGACGCGCATGGCTGCGGATCTCAGGATTCAAGCCAGTGGTGCAGAACAACATACTGAACGCACCATTCAATGGGGAACAGCTCTTTGGAAGCGTTGTGGACGACTCACTGAACCAATTAAAGAAAGACAACGAAATAGAAAGATCTGTGCGGGCTCTACAATTCAGAGGTGGCATGCATAGAGGAACCACCCCCTCAAGGAGGCCAGCGGGTAGAGGGAACCATCACCCCACACCTTCGCATCAAACATACCAGCAAGGTTACCAAGGAGGAAACCAAGGGCAACAACAAGGACGGCAGCAAAATTGGCAATACCAACAAGGAAGACCATCCTTTCGAGGACGCCCCTGTGGAAGAGACCTTCCACAAAGGGGAGGGGGAGCACCCACAGTATCTAAATGACTGCATTTCAAACACAATACACACTCCAGAAACATCAGAGTGCGCATGCAAAGAGACGGACATCAAACAAACAGTTCCTCCAACATTCTACACCAGTAGGGAGCAGACTAAAGAACTTCCTCCAAAAATTGAGAGATCACTTCAGACAGATGGATCTTAAACATAATACAGTATGGTTACTGCATAGAACTAGTCAAAACGCATCCAAACAAAAGCCCAAGGAGGAAAGTACATTTCAACGGAGAAACTACTCTATTACTCCAAGAAGTACAAGAACTACAAGCGAAAGAAGCTATAGAACACGTACCACACAAGAAAAAAACAAGTGAAATTACTCTACGTACTCCTAATTCTGAAGATGAAGTTCATAAGGACTCAAAAGTTCAAGATGACGACCCTGCAAGAGGTAATACCTCAGTTGCAAAAAGGGTACTACATGGCTACTATAGACTTAAAGGATGTCTATTTGCACATCCCCATGAACAACAAACACAAAAGGCTATTAGGATTTGTGGTCAACGACATGCACTACCAATTCAAAGTGCTAGCATTCGGTCTAAAGTCGGCACCAAGTGTGTTCACAAAGTGTCTAGCAGCAATAGCCGCACACTTAAGAAGACAGGGAGTCCATGTATACCCGTACTTAGACGACTGTTAGTAAGGGCAAACTCGTACAGAGTCTGTAAACAGCAAATACACCAAGTAATAGATGCACTACTCCAGCTCGGCTTTTCCATACACTGGGAAACTTTTTTGCCAGAGCAAGAAAAACTGTTCTTGGGGGCGAGGATAAATGCAATAGTGGGAAAAGTGTTCCCAAGCGAGAAACAAGCAATAGCCCTACTGAAAGAGACAAAGCTATACTGGAAGGGGCAAGCTCTGACAGTGAGGACAGTAGGGAAGCTACTAGGGATGACGGCTTCATGTATTCACTTAATCCCAAACATTTGCCTACACATGAGACCATTCCAAGAATGGCTTCAAGCACAATGGTCCCAAGCAACAGGGAATTGGGAGGATCTAGTGGTTGTCACACAAAAAATACAGGAGGAAATAGCATGGTGGAATAGCATGGTGGAATAAAGGGAACATTTCACAAGGGAGACCTTTCACGCAACCAACTCCAACAGTGACCATAACGACAGATGATTCACAGATGGGATGGGGCGCTCACATGAACAACCTCAAAGTGAGGGGACTGTGGACACAGCAGAAAGCACTACAGCACATCAACATCCTAGAATTAAAGACAGTGTTCCTAGCCTTAAAAGCCTTTCAAAAAGAGCTCTACGGGAAAACAATTCTAATACAAACGGACAACACAACCACCATGTTTTACATAAACAAGGAAGAACGCTTTCAGCTGTGCTTTCGGCTCTAGCTCAGCAACTCTGGACGTGGGCAATCCCACGGAACATAAACATAATTGAAATCCACCTGCCAGGAAAGAACAATGTAGAAGCGGACAGACTGAGCAGACAAGCTAAATCATCCCACGAGTGGGAGATGAATCAATACGAACTCAACAAGATTTTTCACAAATGGGGAACTCCAGAGGTCGACCTCTTTGCAACACCCCACAATGCAAAATGCCTACGCTTCGCATCCAGGCAACCTTGCAATCAGTGCCTAGGGAAGGCGCTATGAATAAACTGGTCAGGGATATTTGCATACGCTTTTCCCCCCCGATACCACTACCCCACAAGGTGATCAACAAATGCAAGATCAGCCACATGACAATGATTCTCATTGCCCCACAATGGGCAAGGCAGACCTTGTTCTCAGAGATATCTCAAGGGCCAATTAACAAATTGCCAAACAGACAAGACTTACTAACCATCCAAAAAGGAAGAGTGCTCCACCCAGAACCGGAAAGCCTGAGCCTTGCTGCATGGCTCCTGAGGACATAGAATTTGCGCACCTAAAACTACCAGAAAGCACAATGGCAGTCCCAAGGGAAGCGAGCAAGCCGACCAATAGGAAGTGTTACGCGGCAAAATGGAAAAGATACTCTATGGTGCCTCAAAGAATGTCTTTCCCAAGGAAGAGACCGTTCTGAAGTACTTAACGTATCTACTGCATACTAAACAAACCTACACATCACTGAAAGTTCACTCGGCAGCAATTGTAGCATATACAAGAGGACACACCGGGAAGAGCTTAACTTCTCACGTTGTCAAAAGGTTCCTAGAAGGAGCAAAAAAAATCGCCCCACCCAAGACAGTGCCAGCACTCACATGGAACTTAAATATAGTACTCGCGCAGCTGATGAAAGCACCATTTGAGCCACTACACAAGGCAACGTCACAAATGCTCACAGTTGAACTAGAACTTTCTTATCCAAGCTTATTTGGAACTTCCCAACAATGTCTATCCTTTGGCCGTTCTCCTTCAGATGGCGGAAGGTTTTCAATCACTTCTTGTGGCAAGAACAGAACTTTGATGGTCCTTCACGTCAGCCAGAACCTCGTCCGGAATTGTAGTATTCAACCCTGCTTAATGATCTGAACCTGCCAACAAAAGACAATATGTAATAACCTCAAATCATACCCTAACAGAAAGAAGGGTGGGCATTATCGTACAATAACAGTATTAATTATCTTAATAATCAGTAAAATACAGAAATCAAAAATGTACAGGTGAAATAATCCTGTCCATTCTATATAGAATAGAAAATTCCTTGACGCAAAGGCTATAAAATGTTAGTCTATTTCAGGACCGGAGGCTTCGGATTCTTGTTCAAAGCTGACCCACAGCAACAGATGCAACATCAACTATTGCTTTATGGTAAAACACTTTAAATGTAGAGTCCAAAGACCAATCGGCAGCCTCCATAATATCTTCTACCCAAGACCCCCCGAGAAAATGGCTTGGAAGCCATGCCCCCCTTACAGAATGTGCACCAAAAAAGGAAGTGTCTATTCCAGCCTCCGATAACAACCATCTAACCCACCTAGCCAAGGTGGCTGATTTAACTGGACCGTAAGCTTTGAGATCAATAAGTACTTGACCACCAGTGGATTGGCATAATTCCCTGGTGCACTCTTCATAGGCTTTTAAACAACGTACTACTCAGTCTATGGGTATCTGGAAATGCTGGGTAGCTTACACATAGTGAATGTGTCTTGGTATGATTGGAAATGCGGAACACTACACCCGAAGGGGGAAACACTCTACCTGTTAAATCCAAGGCGTGCACATCTAAAACACTCCTGCATGAAATGGGACACACAAGCAGCGTAAGCTTCGTGGACAGCTGTTTCCTGGACAGATCCTCAGCCGGCCACACACTCAGGAATGTGAGGATAACGTCCACATCCCACAGAAGCGAATACTTCGGTTTAGGAGGTTGAATCGGGTGAATAGCTCATAATAGCATACAGACCAAAGGGGGCTGATACCAGGCGTCCTAAGGGATGATGGCCCACTGAAATAGTCGACCGAATCGATCTATAGGCCAACCCTTGATCTGCTAACTTGAGGCATAAAATTGGTAATTAAATGTAAATCTGCGACCAAGGAATCCACACTCTATTTGTCGCACCAACAAACCCCTGACTTCCAAGCTGAAGCATGTCATTTGTGAGTGCTGCTAGCCCCTGATTGCTTGTTATAAAAAGATTGTTCCAAAAGTCTTGCCATTTGCCAGCGTCCCCCAAAACCCTCCATGCCATCAACACCAACTGGCCTGATAGAATCGGAGGATGAGGGAACCCCATGAGATCATTGAGAAGGTCCCAGAATATTGGATTCTGAATCTGAGTCGGACACGACCTCTCCAACAACAAAGGGAACCAAGGCTGAGCCCTCCAAAGGAGTGTTATGAGAATCCGTTCCGCCATTTGGCATCTCACCTCAGAATCTTAATGAACGGGGGAAAGCATAATGGAGATTCCCCTGCCAGGATTAAAGAAAAGCATCTGAGGTCACCGATAGAGGATCTGGCCTCTAACAGAAAAAAAAGGAGTTACGAATTCAGACGGGAGGCAAATAGGTCTGCTATGCATGGACCCCAGATCCGAATGAGATTGCGAAAGACTTGGATGTAACTTCCATTCGCTAGAGTCTTTTAAAAAATGAGTTCCAGTCCACTATCTCATTCGTTCTCCCCGGAATGTATCCCGCAATCATGGAAATCTTGTTCTGGAGACAAAAGTGCCAAAAATCGTTGGTTCAAGGGACGAGACCTGGTCCTTCCCAATTTGTTGAGATAGCGAACCGCGGAGACATTGTCTATCTGCGGAAGAACGTAACATTGTGTCCTGCTTGGGGAAAGAGTCTTGATTGCACAGCTTGTACGACATACCCCTCCAAAGATTGAGGATCTTGAGATGTTGATGGTCACGATAATGAAGGGACCAGGAAAGATAGCTTGAATAGATGACTCTAACAGACCCACAATCCTGCTAGGGATCTCAAAGATACCCTCAAAGAAGAGGGAGCCTGCCTCAGCTCCATCTTGATTGACAATGTATTTTGAGAAGGAAGGCGAGGAGAGCTTAAACGGAATCGATTTGAAAACTCAGGAAATGCATCCGCTGAGGAATCATACAAGATTTGGGAATGTTGATTTGAAGTCCAGATCTTGTAACAGCACCTCTGTCCACTGCAAACGAAGCAGAACAATCTTTTGATGTTGGGCCATTATAATCAAATCGTCTAGATAGATTATCATGTGAACCCCTCTGAGTCTGAGCGATTCCACCGGCCTCATCAGTTTGGTGAAGCAGCAAGAGGCTGAAGAAAATCCGATGGTAAGAGCAGCAAATTCTGTACCATTGCTTATCCCAACCAAACTAAAGAAAGCGTCTGTGCGGGGAAAAGATAAGAATTGTCTGGTATGAGTCTTTCAAATCGAGCCTCACCAACCAATTGTTTTCCAGAAGGAGGTCCCTCAACAAAATCATGCCTTCCATCTTGAAATGGAGTTAAACCATCCAAGCATGGAACTGTTTTAAATTCAGGACTAACCTGTAGCCGCCCCCTTTCTTTTGCACAACAAGAATCGTGCTTACAAACCCCCGGGATGAGGGGTAGTCCTCACGATCGCTTCTTTGCGCAATAATTCCACAATTTCTGCATCAACGAAACTCCTTTCTTGTGAAAAAGGTACGGGATAGTTGGAATGGAGTCCCTAAGAACTCCATTTTGAATCCCTGTACTGTACCTAGAACCCAAGGGTCGCATGAAATTTGTTGCCGATTGGAGAGGAAATGGTGTACCCTTCCTCCATTACCACTTCTGACTGATCAGAGAACAAATGTGTACCTGCGTAAGAGGTGTCTGTTGGCTCCTGCATTATAACCAGACCTGTTGAAAAATCCTCGGCCTTGCTGTTGTCTGGTAGGATAGAAGCTTCCTTGGTTTGAGGCGTTATTGTAACCTCCTCGCCCCCTGTTTGATAGCCTCTGAAGGAGGCCTGGCCAAATCCTCTGCCTAACGCTCGCCCTCTGTGGCACCCGGCCCTGGTAAAAGGGGGGGGGGGGGGGGGAGGGTTGGAAAAGTTTCTTCCGGTACAACAGCGTCTTCTCTACTGTGGAAAACACAAACTTTCCCAGATCCTTCACAAAGCTGTCTCCAAAGAGTTGTCCATTAGTTGGAGGGCCTACATCTGAAGGCGCTAGCTCTGCCAACTTCAGATCTAGGCGCATGAGAATCTAGCGGAAGCGCTCAGAAGAAATCGTGCAATTGACTTTCCCCCAACAAGCCCATCCTGTAAACACATCAGGGTTGACAGAGAGGCTCTTCAGATTGACCCGCCATCTCCAGTATCTTGAGCGGATAGGACTGATCCAGTAACTTGCCCTGACAGCCGAGCCAGGCGCGGTCGATGCCCTTCTGAGGGTCCTTTGAATATTTCCTCACGAAGACAACCATGCTCTGGTCGATCTCAGAAGTATCTGCAACTTTACCAGGCAGTGAAGGTCCGGGACATTCAGTGCTCATTTTTGCTCTGATTTCCTTTTTGAAGCTTTTGCACAATCTGGATTGGCATAATCGGACACCTCTGAAGAGGAACACCACTCCGAAGACCTCGGATGAATGATTTCCTCCGGTTCTAAAGCCAGGAGTTTGTCTGGTCATGCCTGAGGTTCAGCAAAATGAGATTTGGCTTCCGTTTCGAAATAGGCGGGGAAACCTCTTCTTGTGAGGCGTCCGGAATTCAAGGATAACTAGCATTCTTCATCTCTGTCTCAAGGGGCACCTAAGTGGTAGATGGGCCCGGGGGGGGGGGGGGGTGTTCTAGGGCTGGGGGAAGAGGTCAAGGAACCCATATCCATGGTCAACCAGAGCTTCTATAGCCAGTTTGTGTAGAGTTGTCTTGTGTGACCTAGAAGGGTCAGTTGAGGTAGAGATAAATTGGGGAGGACACTGGGTACTTGTATCTCTTGACCCCTGTAGACCCGTATAGCGCTCTTATATGGTGCCTTAAATGCCTCAATGCTACAGCCAAAGCTTTATTGACTGACTCTTGTACATAGTTGTCAATGCAAACACAAGGAGATGATGGACAGAGCGCTGAAACTTTTCAGACACTCACCCCCAGTCTCAGATCTGGGTTGAATCCATCATCGTTCTTTAGCTCACTTTGCCACCCCGGTTCAGACCCAGCCATATGCAAATCAGTCATGACCCTGTTTCTCATGGGAACGGTTCAGACCGAACTGCCAAGCCAGGTCTTCCCTGGACCGGAAACAAGCATCCTGGGACCGGTTCATCTCCTTGTGGTTGCTTTATTCACCCTAGGTTGGCAGGGTATGGCCGGACGTGGGCCCCTTGCTCACTTTGCCACTGGGTTCAAGCTAGCCTTGCTGATGAGGGGTGTTACCCCAAAACCGGTCCCTGGATGCTTGTTTTCAGTCCAGGGAAGACCTGGCTTGGCAGTTCAGGTTGGACTATTCCTACGAGGCACAGGGTCAAGACTGATTTGCATATGGCTGGGTCTTAACTGGGGTGGCGAAGTGAGCTAAAGAACGATAATGAATTCAACCCAGATCTGTGACTGGGGGTGAGTCTCCTTGTGTTTGCATAGTTGTCAATGGCCTCCAAGTTGTTCCTCCAGCTGGTAGTCTAAGAGATCGTCATATTCTTAAAAACCTTCATATTCATCTTTAAAAACCCAGCCATTATAGACTGAGTATTTGCAGGGCACCTATATCTCTCCTGTCTCAGAAGGTGGTGGCATGGGCGGAGATTGTGCAAAGGCAGAACCGTGACAGGAATTTTGTCTATAAATACCAGCCGGTGTGATTAAGTATGGAGGGAGCAGCCTCCAAACCCCTAGAGCCCAGCTCTTATCAGTTTATTGCAGGCCTAGGAGGGCTTAGAGGAGGCACACAATATAGTGTGTTGCTCTGTAGTTTGCCTCGATCCGAGTCGCACTGAAACTTGCGGGCACCTTGTGCATGCGCGATCGAGCCCCCGCAATTAAAACAGGACTGCTCGCGCTACAGGCAGGGCTGTCGCATCCTCCAGTTCCTCTCTCCCGCTCCAACTTGCCCTATAAGTAAAGGGGAAAAAACACGAATACAAATAATCGGAAAGCAACAATTGCGTTGTGAGCACGCCGTGGTTCGAAATTCCGACCGCGTTAGTCTGCCGCAGCGCCTTGCCTAACAAGTGCTCAATAAAGAGCCATCACCTACAGGCGCGCACTAAATACAATACAATACCATTAAACATGAAAACCCATTCATTACATCGAAGAGAATAAATCGAAAGAACACTTATCTTAAGGCTGCTGGAATAGCAAAGAAAGAGGAAGAACAATGGGGACCGCAGGCCTCTAAGCCTCATGGGGACCTGATTGGTACATGATGTGGTGATGTCATAGATGTGCTCAGGGAGATGAAGTTTTTGTTTGCACTGAAACGTTGTATTTTCATTGGCTGCTGTTTAGGTTTTTTTTTCTTTGCAATAAATCAAGAGAAGCATAATCCGAAACCTCCAGTCCTGACATAGAATTGTGCTTCTCATACACAGGGTCTGATTGGAAAGGCAGGCAATCTGCCATTGGTCAATGGGCGATACAAAAGGGGATGATGGACGGAACGTTTGAGCCAATCAAACACTCACCCCCAGTCAACTGATCTGGGTTTAATCCATCATCATTCTTTAGCTCACTCCACCACCCCAGCTCAGACATGGCCACATGCAAATCAGTCTGACCCTGTGCCTCATGGGAACAGTCCAGCCCGAACTGCCAAGCCATGTCTTCCCTGGACCGGAAACAAGCATCCTAGGACCGGTTTCTGGCATTTCAGCCGTCATCAGCCAGGCTTGCCTGAATCCAGTGGCAAAGTGAGCAAGGGACCCACGTCTGGGCATACCCCCACCAACTTAGGGCGACAAAAGCGATACAAAAGGGGATGATGGACGGAACGTTTGAGCCAATCAAACACTCACCCCCA
Organism: Calotriton arnoldi; assembly: GCA_963921515.1. Classification (NCBI taxonomy): domain Eukaryota; kingdom Metazoa; phylum Chordata; class Amphibia; order Caudata; family Salamandridae; genus Calotriton; species Calotriton arnoldi. The sequence continues at coordinate 346,036 of CAWUFW010013501.1, forward strand.
GTCAACTGATCTGGGTTTAATCCATCATCATTCTTTAGCTCACTCCACCACCCCAGCTCAGACATGGCCACATGCAAATCAGTCTGACCCTGTGCCTCATGGGAACAGTCCAGCCCGAACTGCCAAGCCATGTCTTCCCTGGACCGGAAACAAGCATCCTAGGACCGGTTTCTGGCATTTCAGCCGTCATCAGCCAGGCTTGCCTGAATCCAGTGGCAAAGTGAGCAAGGGACCCACGTCTGGGCATACCCCCACCAACTTAGGGCGACAAAAGCGATACAAAAGGGGATGATGGACGGAACGTTTGAGCCAATCAAACACTCACCCCCAGTCAACTGATCTGGGTTTAATCCATCATCATTCTTTAGCTCACTCCACCACCCCAGCTCAGACATGGCCACATGCAAATCAGTCTGACCCTGTCCCTCATGGGAACAGTCCAGCCCGAACTGCCAAGCCATGTCTTCCCTGGACCGGAAACAAGCATCCTAGGACCGGTTTCTGGCATTTCAGCCGTCATCAGCCAGGCTTGCCTGAATCCAGTGGCAAAGTGAGCAAGGGACCCACGTCTGGGCATACCCCCACCAACTTAGGGCGACAAAAGCGATACAAAAGGGGATGATGGACGGAACGTTTGAGCCAATCAAACACTCACCCCCAGTCAACTGATCTGGGTTTAATCCATCATCATTCTTTAGCTCACTCCACCACCCCAGCTCAGACATGGCCACATGCAAATCAGTCTGACCCTGTGCCTCATGGGAACAGTCCAGCCCGAACTGCCAAGCCATGTCTTCCCTGGACCGGAAACAAGCATCCTAGGACCGGTTTCTGGCATTTCAGCCGTCATCAGCCAGGCTTGCCTGAATCCAGTGGCAAAGTGAGCAAGGGACCCACGTCTGGGCATACCCCCACCAACTTAGGGCGACAAAAGCGATACAAAAGGGGATGATGGACGGAACGTTTGAGCCAATCAAACACTCACCCCCAGTCAACTGATCTGGGTTTAATCCATCATCATTCTTTAGCTCACTCCACCACCCCAGCTCAGACATGGCCACATGCAAATCAGTCTGACCCTGTGCCTCATGGGAACAGTCCAGCCCGAACTGCCAAGCCATGTCTTCCCTGGACCGGAAACAAGCATCCTAGGACCGGTTTCTGGCATTTCAGCCGTCATCAGCCAGGCTTGCCTGAATCCAGTGGCAAAGTGAGCAAGGGACCCACGTCTGGGCATACCCCCACCAACTTAGGGCGACAAAAGCGATACAAAAGGGGATGATGGACGGAACGTTTGAGCCAATCAAACACTCACCCCCAGTCAACTGATCTGGGTTTAATCCATCATCATTCTTTAGCTCACTCCACCACCCCAGCTCAGACATGGCCACATGCAAATCAGTCTGACCCTGTGCCTCATGGGAACAGTCCAGCCCGAACTGCCAAGCCATGTCTTCCCTGGACCGGAAACAAGCATCCTAGGACCGGTTTCTGGCATTTCAGCCGTCATCAGCCAGGCTTGCCTGAATCCAGTGGCAAAGTGAGCAAGGGACCCACGTCTGGGCATACCCCCACCAACTTAGGGCGACAAAAGCGATACAAAAGGGGATGATGGACGGAACGTTTGAGCCAATCAAACACTCACCCCCAGTCAACTGATCTGGGTTTAATCCATCATCATTCTTTAGCTCACTCCACCACCCCAGCTCAGACATGGCCACATGCAAATCAGTCTGACCCTGTGCCTCATGGGAACAGTCCAGCCCGAACTGCCAAGCCATGTCTTCCCTGGACCGGAAACAAGCATCCTAGGACCGGTTTCTGGCATTTCAGCCGTCATCAGCCAGGCTTGGATCCGAGTCGCACTGAAACTTGCGGGCACCTTGTGCATGCGCGATCGAGCCCCCGCAATTAAAACAGGACTGCTCGCGCTACAGGCAGGGCTGTCGCATCCTCCAGTTCCTCTCTCCCGCTCCAACTTGCCCTATAAGTAAAGGGGAAAAAACACGAATACAAATAATCGGAAAGCAACAATTGCGTTGTGAGCACGCCGTGGTTCGAAATTCCGACCGCGTTAGTCTGCCGCAGCGCTTTGCCTAACAAGTGCTCAATAAAGAGCCATCACCTACAGGCGCGCACTAAATACAATACAATACCATTAAACATGAAAACCCATTCATTACATCGAAGAGAATAAATCGAAAGAACACTTATCTTAAGGCTGCTGGAATAGCAAAGAAAGAGGAAGAACAATGGGGACCGCAGGCCTCTAAGCCTCATGGGGACCTGATTGGTACATGATGTGGTGATGTCATAGATGTGCTCAGGGGAGATGAAGTTTTTGTTTGCACTGAAACGTTGTATTTTCATTGGCTGCTGTTTAGTTTTTTTTTTTCTTTGCAATAAATCAAGAGAAGCATAATCCGAAACCTCCAGTCCTGACATAGAATTGTGCTTCTCATACACAGGGTCTGATTGGAAAGGCAGGCAATCTGCCATTGGTCAATGGGCGGTCACCTGTGATCCAGTTTTTTAAAGGCCTCTGTAAAGCAGCCCAAGAGACTGGCTTTCTTCCCCTGCCAGGCCACTTTAATGTGGCGCCAGTATCTTGGTCACTCCTCTGCTGTGCTGTAAATTGAGGCTGGGGCCAGGTGTTGCTGTAGCCTTTGAGGCATTCTTCCCAGGTAAATGACCTGAGGATATAATAGGCTGGGGAGGGGGTGAGTAAGAGAAGTGGCCTCCGTAGGAGCCAGGTGTTGTCACCTCAGCCCCAGTGTCCTTTAGGCCTTGTTGGAAAGAGGAGAGGGTTGCATTAAATTGGATGTAGTGCAATGGTCAGAGCTGCAGACGTTGAAACTAGGTTCGAGCCCCAGCGTCAGATCAACATCCTTTTGATTATGGGCGAATCATGTCATCTCCACACTGAAAATGAATTTGATATTTTGTAATGTAACTATGTACATTGCTCCAATTACTTGAGCCGATTTCACGCTATACAAAACTAACAGAGTACCCGGCCAGATTCCAGTGAGACACCAGATTGTGATCAATGAAAGGGATGATCAGAGAATGTTGCCACTTATTGTGGTGTCCGGGCCTAATTGTGATCCCAAACCGGCCCTGGTTATACACCTATTCCGCTCTGATGTGTGGAGGTGACACTATGAGCGAAGTAATGAGGCGGTGCTGCAAGGAATGGGGCCAGGCACGCGAGTAGCAGACCTGATCCCCCGTCTGCTGCTGGTTTCCTGGCACTCCTGTATTACAGTGACTCGGTTGCTGTGCACATCCGTAGGTCGCGGCCGCCTCTCCACCTCATGTCACGCACATCCCTTCTGAGCTGTGGGAGAGGAGCGGTGTGCGCGCAGATCGGCGGAGTCGGGACGGCAAGGCTCATCAGATGTAATGTACAGTGGTTCCTATGAAGGGAGAGGTGCACCGCCATCTTGGAACGGCGTCTACTTCGTTGTCTAACGAGGTGCAGCAGCTATTCCCATTGCTGGCCAGAAATGATGATCCGAGCTCGCCATGTAGGGGTGGGCTGTGATGGAGCCGGCGAGAAAGGGAGGTGCGCGGTTTAAAGGGGTGTATGTGTGCAGTCTCATGTCTGCCAGACCAGCGCACACTGAGCGGCCCTCGGCCCCGCACCGCATCGCACCAGTGGATTGTGTAACCAGGTCTTTTCAAGGGCGGCTTACATGACCTGCCCTGCTGCCGGCTTTTGGATTCTAAGTTGGCGGGAGTGCGCCCTGGGCTCTTCTCACAGTCCCGAGCATTAAGTGGTACCGACCCCCAACCCCTATTTTCTCCTCAAGCCTAAATGAGAAGACTGAACGCTGGTGAGCCGGGGGCAAAGGTGGCCTGCGCCTTATTTCCGGCTCTTGCCGAGACCTCCCCGGAGTGAAATCTGCAGTGTTTGCCCAAGTACGGCCACCCAGCTGACTTGAACGTCTTCACGGAGACACTTGGGACAAGCCTGGGCGAGTGCTCTGCAGCCCTCGAACCGAAAGTGAAGGTGATGAAAGGGCACGGCCTTGGCGTTCGCGGTGCTTTAACTGTAAGCCGCTTCTACCAATGTATGAAGCGAGTCAGAAACCGAAGCAAGTGTTTGTTTCTTCACTTCTCGTATATTCCCTATGAGTCCGCGGTATATTGGGCCATCTCGGAATGTACAACGGTACGTCTCCACGTGCTGGGGGCCAGGGCCGTAGCTCCAAGGGGGTGTTTGTGGTGTTACACCCCCGCTAAAACATTTAGTCTGTAGTAAATAATTGGGTACAGGTGCTTTCAGTCGGGTATCGTGCAGTGTGTCGGATTTCACCTAGAACTTTTACATGCTCAAACTGACAAAAACACACTGTTTTGAGTACATTGTGCATACATGCCAACATTTTAGGACAGGGATGTGGGAGATTTAAAATACAAAATCAGGAGAATGAAAATTCCCCATTGACTTATATTGTAGAAAATGCAATTTCAGGCGGGAGACAGCTAAAATAAAGCCATTTTTGGCTTGAAAAATCGGTAGTCTCCCGCCTGAATCGGGTCTATTGGCATGTATGCATGGTGTGCCCCTAACAATCCGCACTCCTCTCTTCCCGCTGTCCCTTAAGCCCGCCTTCCCCCCTTCATGTCCTTCTTGTATGTGTTTTAACAAGATGGCCCCTGTGATTATTGGGAAATCTGAAGCTCACACCCCCTAGTCACACTGACGCCCCTGCTGGCGTCGCTGCATTTTGCATTTACCGTGTGTGTGCATTTGCATTATTGCTCATGCCTATTCTGTGGCTGAGACATTTGCCCACCTGCGCGCGATGCACATTTCTTTCGAGCGGCGGTTGCAGGGCTCCGTGTGCGAGTTTCTACCTGTGCTGGATCTGTTTCTGCGAGGGAAGCGCCGGAGACTGCAGCTGAACATTTGGTAAATGCTTTGCGCAGATGCGGGTTCCTGTCCTTAGCACGGAACCAGGCTGTTGGTTTTATGAATGGATGCTTTCCAGTAGCCGGCCAGAAGGGGTGCTGCAAGAGTAGTGTTGGCTGGTGCTACAACTCAAATCACCGTAGGGTACTTTTTAGATCATCATTTGTATTGCTCTCAACTGTAGTTCCACAGGTTTTGCCAATTGTCTGAGATAAATCTACAGTTCTCTTGATGCACTGGTACCGACTCTGGACACCTAACCAAGCAAACTCTACTGTGTCATCAGGCAGACAGTCCCCGTTCGGACAAGTCTGGGCAGGTGTAAAGCTCCTGTTTCTCTCATACTGAAAGTGAAAATGCTGGTTCAAAGTATGTTTCGGCTTCCACGAAGTCACGAGGCAGATGACGCATCGGCCTTGACACGTAGGCTTTGAATATTGTCTTGTGTTTTACGGCTTCCAAGCCGTATCATTATAAGCTCTATTTGTTTAGCGACTTTGGAAATTCCATTTTTGTTAGGTACTTTTAGAGACACTGGCTCAAATTCTAGCAGTATCTGGTGACTACATCTTTGTTTTTTATGCAGACAGCTTCAGCTTTCATTCACCAGGCGTAGCTTGTACAATACCCGTCCTGAGAGTGGGCATTTGGTCAGCCCCTTGTTTACCATTGATTGGCTTTCTTGCCAGTCTCATTTGCTTGCTTCTTATTCGTTGGCTTTTCTTTCTCTGGTTTTGTTTGTCCCTTCCAATAGATCATAGCAATTCTACAATGTTTCGGAATGGATACGTTGAATTCTCCCACTGCTGGAAGAGAACTTTTTTTTTCCATCACTATGCGGGAGCAAATGTGTTTTTCCTCTATCTTGTGTGCTTGTTCTTTTAAATGTCTAAATCCTTAATTGCTCTCCCACCTCCCTGTTCTTCTGATGCTTTTTGCGGCTTCCCCCCCCCCCCCCCCAATTCATGTCTGAATCTCACACCTTTCACAGGTCCTACATTGCTACTGACACCCCCCATCCACCCTTCCCCCCCACACACACACACACTAGTGTACACGTGTGATTTATTTATTTTTCCATGGATGTGTGCACTAGCAGTAGTGGTTGCGAACCTGAAAAGACCCGCGATACACGTCTACCCTAACTTAGACGGCTGGCTAATCAAGACAGCCACAGTAAAACAATGCCAAAACGACGTGGAAATGGTGGTTTTACTTTCATACACAAAGGAGTTTTCAGTGAATTGGGGAAAATAATCTCGCATTCTACCTTTCTGGGTAGACCTGACACAGCTACGGCAGTGGCATACCTCACTTCAGAGTGTACAAGCAGTGCTACACCAGATTTGCTTTTACCAGACCTCTCAAGCCCTGACCGGGAGGGTAATGAAACTATGGGGAGTGTTAGTATCCTTTATTCACGTCCTTCCAAACACAAGGAAACGCATGAGGCTGATTCGGGAGCGGTTAAATAACCAATGGTCACACGCCTCGAGAAATTGGGAGGATCTAGTGGTTGGAACATCCAAGGTCGTCCGGGAAATCTGGTGATGGAATTCAGACAACATGCTAAAAGGAAGACTGTTCTAGGGATCCTTTCCGCAGGCCATTATTAGATGCCCCACACATAGGATGGAGAGCACACATGGGCACTCTCAAAACAAGGGAACTATGGTTCACAAAAGAATCAAATATGGCAGTTACAAGCTATTTGGAGATGGGCCATTTTAAGGATCATCACTCTCATAGCAAACCATGTCCCAGGAGTAGAAAAACACAGACGAACAAGCTACACTCACAGAACTAAAATTATAGCAGACACATTCTTCTATCACTGGTGAATACCACAAATAGATCATAACATCGGAAAATGCAAAATGCTAGTCCTTTGCATCCAGGTACCACCACCCTCCATCTCTGCGGGATGACCTGTTGATAAGCTGGTGTGGGAGGCCATTTGCATATGCATTTTCCTTGGTACCTCTTATTCCAGCGATTCTGGAGAAATTCAGAGCATCCATCATATTGATCATAATAGCTATCAATTGGGTCCGCCATCCTAGTGAAAATGTTGAAGCAAAAAAATAGACCAAATTCCCCAGCAAAAGGGCACTGCAATGATGCAGCAGGGGAGAATGTTTAACCCGAACCAAGGGTAATGTCAACTGATGGCTTGCTTCCTGAGAAACCAAAGTTTCAGCATTTTTACTCGCCTAAGAAAAAACTCTACGCCATCAAAGAGGCATGTAGTCCTTCCTCCTAGAAAGTGCTATGCCCCCCAAATAGAAGAGTAACCTAGTGTGCTAAATTAACAGGCTCCTCCTGGAGAACGTTCATCAGGACACCGACATAGTTAGGTACTTAACTAAATGTTAGCTTTTGTACACCTCACTAAGGGTGCACTTATCAGCTATTGCAGCTTGTTTGAGAGAACTATATTCTAGGCATATATTCTACTCAAAAGGTTCAAGGGAGGGAGCAAAAAGCTCTTCTCTACATAAGCAAATACCTCCTTAGTGGAACCTAAGTCTGTTATTAGCAAGATTAATGAATACACCATTTGAACCCGTGCATAAGGCCGCACTTAACACCTCACATTAAAGACTGTTTTTCGTGGCCACCATAAAGAAGAGTAATTGAGATGCATGTCACGGTGCAAGAGCTATATATAAGGAGATCATTAGAACACCCCCATACTTCTTGACACAGGTAGTCTTGCCTTTTCGCATCAATCAATGCATAACTTTACAGGCCATTTTTTAAAAATGTTTTTATTTAAGAGGTCATCCAGTGCAGCTGTAAGATTCATACACTTCTTGCATGTCAGAAGGGCAATTATGTAGTAGTACATGCAGGTTACTCACAACATCAGGGACATCAAACAGTTCTTCGTAGGACACAACGCAAGCCTTTGGTACAGCTGCAATTAAATATTGCTAGATGGCTAGTACTGACAATTGAACGGTTATTCACTGGCCGACAAACCCCTAGTAAGCAGCCGATGAGCACATTCAGCCAAGGGCTACAATAGCCTTTATGACCAACATTTCAATTTCGGTCTTAAATCAAAATCTCTTACGTATTTCTATGGTGCAAAGAGCCAGAGCAGGAGGCAGATCCTACTCCTTTCGCGTGCCTAGCCTTTGGAACTCTTTACCGGAACATCTTCGGGCAGTCCCCACGGAATCTGCCTTTTGGGCACACCTGAAGACACATTTGTTCAGAGAGATGTAACAAGTCTTCCTCTGTTTCAAACTCAACATAGCACCGGCACGCTTCCCTGGAAGCAGCTGTATGTACGCACTTTACAAATTACTTTTCATTCATGCATGCATTTGTAACATTAGCAGGGCAGCCTCGTGCTCCTCAGAACACTTTCACAAAACACTAATTTGTTGACTTGCAGTCACGGAAAGAGGTTGCAGTGGGCCAAGCAGTACTAGAAAATCTATTTTCGTCCACTCAACTAACCCTTTTAACAAATACTACTTCATAGACTGTGCAAAGCATGAACCTCTATTAGAGATTTCAAGTTGAAAAATAAATCCGTTTTTAAGCGTGACTCTTTTCTGGCTCCACATGCTGTGCATCATTCTGCCATCTAGTGGTTAGGTCTGGAATTGCCATTTTGTCCCTTTTTTTTTGGGCATTAAGCCATCAACAATTTCCTATGTCCCTCTTTGGATGGCATCAAACATACGCCTTAGAAGCCTCGCAGCGAGGCTGCTTTCTTCAGATTCTTTTTTCTGCCATTGGGTCTGTAAGCACATCTTGGAGTTCCGTAGACATTGATTTGACAGTTTTTTGATAAAAGAACCGAAAGTACCGGAGCATCACAGAAATCAACAGAATAGTAAATTGACATTGAGGCAGAGAAGAAAGCACTGAAGAACGCCGAAGTTGGAACTTTTTCCACATGAGGACCTCAAGCTCATGAGTCTGAGAATGAACAGTGGGTATAGAGCATGCCCCTTTAGATTCTGCCTGAAGTGCCACCAAAAGTTTGCTTAGAAGGCCTGCCACGGAGTGTGGAACCTTTGCCTACCGAAAGACCACAGTTCAGAGGGGTGTGCCATGTGTGCTGAATTACAACCAAAGGAATATGACTCGTTATTTCGCATACCATTACTTCGCAGCTTTTTACTGCGATGTTTTTACTTCGCAAATACCGTTACTTCACAAGTTTTTAGTTCGCATACCTTTACATTGCAAGTGTTAATGTATGCGAACTAAAAACTTGCCTAGTAATAAAAACCCAACACTACACTAAATACAAATACACTACCCTTGCACATCACAAACTCTAAAGCACTACCCAAACCCACAAACACTACCCTACACTACTCAAACACCACTACACTACCCTAAACCCTAAATCACTACCCCCTGGACTACCCTCCCCAGCCCGCTCCCTACATCCCGTAAACACATCAGGGTTGACAGAGAGGCTCTTCAGATTGAACCGCCATCTCCAGTATCTTGAGCGGATAGGACTGATCCAGTAACTTGCCCTGACAGCCGAGCCAGGCGCGATCGATGCCCTTCTGAGGGTCCTTTGAATATTTCCTCACGAAGACAACCATGCTCTGGTCGATCTCAGAAGTATCTGCAACTTTACCAGGCAGTGAAGGTCCGGGACATTCAGTGCTCATTTTTGCTCTGATTTCCTTTTTGAAGCTTTTGCACAATCTGGATTGGCATAATCGGACACCTCTGAAGAGGGACACCACTCAGAAGACCTCGGATGAATGATTTCTTCCGGTTCTAAAGCCAGGAGTTTGTCTGGTCATGCCTGAGGTTCAGCAAAATGAGATTTGGCTTCCGTTTCGAAATAGGCGGTGAAACCTCTTCTTGTGAGGCGTCCAGAATTCAAGGATAACTAGCATTCTTCATCTCTGTCTCAAGGGGCGCCTAAGTGGTAGATGGGCCCGGGGGTGGGGGGGGGTGTTCTAGGGCTGGGGGAAGAGGTCAAGGAACCCATATCCATGGTCAACCAGAGCTTCTATAGCCAGTTTGTGTAGAGTTGTCTTGTGTGACCTAGAAGGGTCAGTTGAGGTAGAGATAATTTGGGGAGGACACTGGGTACTTGTATCTCTTGACCCCTGTAGACCCGTATAGCGCTCTTATATGGTGCCTTAAATGCCTCAATGCTACAGCCAAAGCTTTATTGACTGACTCTTGTACATAGTTGTCAATGCAAACACAAGGAGATGATGGACAGAGCGCTGAAACTTTTCAGACACTCACCCCCAGTCACAGATCTGGGTTGAATCCATCATCGTTCTTTAGCTCACTTTGCCACCCCGGTTCAGACCCAGCCATATGCAAATCAGTCATGACCCTGTTCCTCATGGGAACGGTTCAGACCGAACTGCCAAGCCAGGTCTTCCCTGGACCGGAAACAAGCATCCTGGGACCGGTTCATCTCCTTGTGGTTGCTTTATTCACCCTAGGTTGGCAGGGTATGGCCGGACGTGGGTCCCTTGCTCACTTTGCCACTGGGTTCAAGCTAGCCTTGCTGATGAGGGGTGTTACCCCAAAACCGGTCCCTGGATGCTTGTTTTCAGTCCAGGGAAGACCTGGCTTGGCAGTTCAGGTTGGACTATTCCTACGAGGCACAGGGTCAAGACTGATTTGCATATGGCTGGGTCTTAACTGGGGTGGCGAAGTGAGCTAAAGAACGATAATGAATTCAACCCAGATCTGTGACTGGGGGTGAGTGTCTCCTTGTGTTTGCATAGTTGTCAATGGCCTCCAAGTTGTTCCTCCAGCTTGTAGTCTAAGAGATCGTCATATTCTTAAAAACCTTCATATTCATCTTTAAAAACCCAGCCATTATAGACTGAGTATTTGCAGGGCACCTATATCTCTCCTGTCTCAGAAGGTGGTGGCATGGGCGGAGATTGTGCAAAAGGCAGAACCGTGACAGGAATTTTGTCTATAAATACCAGCCGGTGTGATTAAGTATGGAGGGAGCAGCCTCCAAACCCCTAGAGCCCAGCTCTTATCAGTTTATTGCAGGCCTAGGAGGGCTTAGAGGAGGCACACAATATAGTGTGTTGCTCTGTAGTTTGCCTCGATCCGAGTCGCACTGAAACTTGCGGGCACCTTGTGCATGCGCGATCGAGCCCCCGCAATTAAAACAGGACTGCTCGCGCTACAGGCAGGGCTGTCGCATCCTCCAGTTCCTCTCTCCCGCTCCAACTTGCCCTATAAGTAAAGGGGAAAAAACACGAATACAAATAATCGGAAAGCAACAATTGCGTTGAGCACGCCGTGGTTCGAAATTCCGACCGCGTTAGTCTGCCGCAGCGCCTTGCCTAACAAGTGCTCAATAAAGAGCCATCACCTACAGGCGCGCACTAAATACAATACAATACCATTAAACATGAAAACCCATTCATTACATCGAAGAGAATAAATCGAAAGAACACTTATCTTAAGGCTGCTGGAATAGCAAAGAAAGAGGAAGAACAATGGGGACCGCAGGCCTCTAAGCCTCATGGGGACCTGATTGGTACATGATGTGGTGATGTCATAGATGTGCTATGGGGAGATGAAGTTTTTGTTTGCACTGAAACGTTGTATTTTCATTGGTTGCTGTTGAGTTTTTTTTTTCTTTGCAGTAAAGCAAGAGAAGCATAATCCGAAACCTCCAGTCCTGACATAGAATTGTGCTTCTCATACACAGGGTCTGATTGGAAAGGCAGGCAATCTGCCATTGGTCAATGGGCGGTCACCTGTGATCCAGTTTTTTTAAGGCCTCTGTAAAGCAGCCCAAGAGACTGGCTTTCTTCCCCTGCCAGGCTGTAGGAAAGTGGCTCTGTATATACTGCACCAAAGTAAGGTTCAGTGTGCACAGAGTCCCCAGTCCCCAGAGGTTTGGCAGAGGCTAAAGTTAGATATAACCTTACTCTCTAAAGTGGTAGCTTGGTCGAGCAGTAAGGCAGTATCAGAGGACAGTGTAAAGCATTTGCTGTATCCACTCAGTCAGCAAATGAAGCCACACACTCAAGAACTGAACTCTAGGCCAATGGTTTGTATATAAAAAAATATATGCTTGTTTTATTTTAGAACCAACAATAGGATCAACATATACTTTCTCAGTATGAGATGCTTTGGTTAACCACCTTACAAATAGGTAATAGACTTTTTGATGGTGATAATCACAGTTGGTGCAAGAGGCAACACAGGGTCAAATACAATGCAACATTGAGCTTAATAGAAAATTATGATTAATTACAATTAATTACTTTGTAGATTACTTTTTCTAACCACAGGACTGGATCCTGGATTCAGTCCTGGGACACTTCCTGTAACCAGGTAAGAAAAAGCGTTTTGGTTAATGTAGTGATTTTTGAGGAATATTACTGTATTTCAAAAGTTGACACTTAGAAACTTTTCTGGGTAAAATTACCAATGTTATCCTATGGAAGGAAATGCAGTTTGCAAGCAAAGCAGGTTTACGTTACTTTTGTAATCCAGTGCTGGGTTCTCTGGTTCAGCACTGGGGTATCTATCTAAAACAGGCAAGTAATTACGTTTGTATCGTTGGCACGATTTTTAAAGAATATTTGTAAAATGCAGAAATCGACACTTAGAAACTTTTTCAACAAAAGCAGGCAATGATATCCTATGAGAGGAATTTTGAGTTACTGGTAAGTACGGTAAAAATTACTTTTCATGGTTGGTACTAGACTAAAAGAGGCAGTACTGACGTCTCTCCTGATAGCAGGTGAGTAGTTCGAATTCGTTACTGTTGTGATTTTTAAACCATATTTTAGTATTTCAAAAGTAGACACTTAGAAGAAATTTCACCGAAAACCAGTCAATGGATCCCTATGGAAGAAAATGGAGTTAGCGGTAAGTAACGTTGTGATTACTTTTTAGGGCCTGTGTTGGGCACCCCGGTCCAGCACTGGGGCCTCTTCTAATGCCAGGTGAGTATTTTCGTTTTCGTGACTCGGTTGATTTTAGGTGAATATTTTAAAGTTCCAAAACTCCACACTTAGAAGAAATTCCAGGTGGGAGCCAGTCAGTGTTACCCTATGGAAGAAAAGTGAGTTATCGGTCTTTGGGTAAGTACTCGACTGGCAGAGTTAAGGTTCTGGGCATAGACTCAGGGGTCCCCCAGTATCAGGTAAGTACAGTTGTTACACCCTCAGCGGCACAGGGGCGGCCGGGTGCAGAGTGAGTAGGCCCAATGTTATCCTATGGCAGGCAGGGGGCCTCGGGTTGGTGGCTGCTGGCAAGCAGGCCACGCGGCTGTGGGAGCTGGGCTCTGGTCCCTTGCTCAGGGCAAATGGGGAAGTAGGTTAGGGTAGAGGTTGCACTTCCAGGGGCACTCGGGCGGCTGGGTGCAGGGTGCTTTTGAGCCGTCGGGCGCTCAATGTTAACCAATGGAGATCTTGGACGGTGAAAAAAGGCTGCAGGCTCGGGGACGGTGACTCTTGAGGGGCGACCAACACTTCGGGAGGTAAGTTGGGGTCTTGGAGGATAGGTAGACACCCAGGAGTTGGGCACAGGGGGCCGTGGGGCGCCGGGTGCAGGGGTGTCTTTGAGGTCGGGAAATCTTACCCCCTGCTGGTCGCGGTTGGAGGGGTCCCTTGTCCTGCGGCTGCAGGGCGTCGTCTGGGTCGTCGAGGAGGGTCCTTGGGCACTGGATTCCAGGTCAGAATCGCCGGGGGAACGGCCTCAGAGTCTTGGTTCACTCAGGCACAGGCCGGGCTCGGCGGGTGCAGAGGCTGCAGGTTTCGCGGTTCCGTGCCAGGGCTGGGTCTTTTGTAGTTTGTTCTTTTGAGCAGTACCACTGCTCGGGGAGTCCCTGGGTTGAAGGCTGTGGCACAGAAGTCAGGTCCTCCGGGGCTTTTGAGGTTGCTGAGGCCGGGGTTTCGCAGGAGCAGGTTCAGAGGTCGACAGGCCGGTAGGGCTGGGGCCAAGTCAGTTGTCGTCGCCTCCTTGTTAGCAGCTGCACGGCTGGTCTTCTTGCTTCGCCTTCTCTTCTTGTTTTTGGATTCGGGAACTGAGGAAGGAAGGTTCAGGGAGCCCCTAAATACTAAATTTAGGGGTGGTTACAGGTAGGTAAGGGCAGGGACCAATGGGTCCTTCCCTGGGGTGGGTACACCCCCTATTCTGCTCCTCTCCAATGGGAGGGGGGCAGGAGCCTGTCCCTGGTTGGCTGGGTCCCCCCACCCTCAAGATGGCGGGGACTCGAGTTTGTGCTTCACCTCGCCTCCCCCACCTTAGGGGTGGAGTTGGCAGAGGTGGGCACAACCCATTTCCTGCCTCTGGTTTTTCCCGCCGGTTCTCCCGCCAGAAGTGGGGGTAGAACCAGTGGGGACCAGTTTGCTGGAAGCAGCAAATGGTCTGGGGAAGCTCAAAAGGCGGCAGGCCTTTGAAGCTCCTCTGCCCATCCTGGGGGAGGAGGCTTTGGCACCTCGCCCCAGGATGCGCCTGGTTTCAGGCCCCTGAGAGCAGAGGCTCTCGACCCAGGGGTCCAGAAACATGTCTGGTGGTGGCAGCCTGGGCAGCCACTCAGTCCGGACACTGGAGGTCGGGTTGATTTCAGGGGGCATCTCTAAGATGCCCTCTGGAGTGCGTTTACATTAAATCCCACACTGGCATCAGTGGGGGTTTAATGTGCTGAGAAGTTTGATACCAAACTTCTTAGTTTTCAGTGGGGCCATTATGGTGCTGTGGAGTTCGTAATGACAGACCCCCAGCACCATATACTCTTAATGGCAGCACTGCACTTACAATGCCCAAGAATGGACTTGGGCACTGTAGGGGCACAGGGCTCATGCCTCTATGCCCTCACCACTGGCATAGTGCACCCAGCTAGAGGGGTGGCTGACCTAGGCCAGGGCAGTGGCTTGTAGGCATGGCACACAGGGATGTGTGCCATGTCGACTCTTCACTTTTGTTCTGCATCAAGACACGCAGCCTGCAAAGGCAGTGTGTGTGTGTAAAGGTACAGGGTCCCTAAGGGTGGCACAACAAGTGCTGCAGCCCTTAGGGGCCTTCCCTGGTCACAGTGCCCTGGGTACCCATGGTACCATTTACCAGGGGCTGACCTGTGGCCAGGGATGCCAATTGGGTGTAGGTATCAATGCAGTTTTAGGGAAGGAACACAGGCCCTGGGTACCTGGTTGGCAGGAGCCCAGGGCACACTCAGTCAAAGCACATCAGCAATTCAGCAAAAAGTGGGGGCATACCATGCAAGAAAGATGGCACTTTCTCACACAGGCCACTTTAATGTGGCGCTAGTATCTTGGTCACTCCTCTGCTGTGCTGTAAATTGAGGCTGGGGCCAGCTGTTGCTGTAGCCTTTGAGGCATTCTTCCCAGGTAAATGACCTGAGGATATAATAGGCTGGGGAGGGGGTGAGTAAGAGAAGTGGCCTCCATAGGAGCCAGGTCTTGTCGCCTCAGCGTCCTTTAGGCCTTGTTGGAAAGAGGAGAGGGTTGCATTAAATTGGATGTAGTGCAATGGTCAGAGCTGCAGACGTTGAAAGTAGGTTCGAGCCCCAGCGTCAGATCAACATCCTTTTGATTCTGGGCGAATCATGTCATCTCCACACTGAAAATGAATTTGATATTTTGTAATGTAACTATGTACATTGCTCCAATTACTTGAGCCGATTTCACGCTATACAAAACTATAACAACAAGCATTGGCATAGCCAATAGGTCTCACCATTGGGACCTTATAAGTGTTTAGCCATGCACCACGTTATCCTGAGTGGTGTGCCGCTATGGATGGAAGAGCTACACAATTAGTATAGTACACACTGGGTTACGCAGTGTGATTCAGGAATACATGCTTGCCTCAGGAAACTTTTATGGACACATTCCACCAGGTTGAAACGTGACATGCTGGCTAAGTAACAAAACTTTTGTGACAACATTGCATCCACAAAGTAACCGTACTTCCCTTTTCCAAAACAAATATGGCAGTCTAAAAGGAATGCTTCTCTCGTACCATAGAACAATACAGAAAGCAGCTGCAGTGTCATCACAAAACGCTGAGTGCACTAAGCAGTTTGGTATGGAAGACCTGAGTGACTTGGAGAGGTAATGATCGGCAGAAAATTCTGAAAAACCATTAAATAAAATGTGTGTGTATTTTAAAACTATTTTGGGCTTCATTGCCTCTCTGATGCTTTGTTGAATAGGATACGTGCTCTACAACTGCTTTATTTCACCAACACCAGGTGCTTCCAAAAAGCAGGAAGAGCACTTTAAACGTTGGTTTCTAGGCGCAGTAATTGTTATGTCAAATGACCAGATGTAGAATCTTGGAACACAAGGGGCTTTGACTTGCCAGTCTTCCAAGTGCCCCAACAACACATATTGTATCACACCCATTGTTTCCCCTTGCCTCTCTCTGCTGTCCACATCATGAGGCATAGTACCCGGTCCAACCATCTTTGGAATAAAGGTGTCACTTTTCCAGTCCTAAAACACTTCCAGGTCTGTAATTAGCTGTTTAGCTGGCAGGGAATCAGCCTGTCTTAAAGTGCATACCATACACACTGAGAACAGCAGGCTGTAGGAGAAGACACATGGGAAGTGTACACCATATTTGGAGGAGGCCCACAGTAACAACTGACTGGCACAGAGGCTCCTGGCCCTGCAGCATATTATACTCAATCAGGTGAACATAATTCCGCTAAACTTGGAAGAGTTCGCAGCAACAACGGTGCCAAAGGATGGGTATTTCTGCCACCACATTTTGTGTAGAGGACAGAGTTAAACCACGTTTATTAAATAAAAAGATTTTTTTTTCTTTTTTCTAGGTAGAAGTGATTAAAGTGTAACTGCAGCAAGAGGGAGACAACAAACAATAAAAAACAGTCCCAGGACGGCGCACTCCAACAAAAAGCTATTGTTTTTAGGTTGTTTTGAAGGACGGTGGCTTTGGAGGGCAGAGGATGGCTCTTCTGCTCGTTACTCGCGTTTTTCGTTTGAGATTTGTTCTCCTACAGCCTGCTGTTCCCAGTGTGTAGTGTAGATTACACCCCTCTCTGTCTGTAGTAATGCGTGCATTGCACCATCTGCTGTACAGATTTATAAGTGTTCTACAAGGATATGTTCTTAGCAAGCACCAAAGGAGCCAGCTTCTACTCAGACTACTACGAGCTGCCAGAGTCTGCACGACCCGAGTCAAATCTGTAAAGGTGCCCCGGGTATCTGCTCCCAACAAGAGATTTTAATAACGGACCCCTCTGCTCCTGCACCCTAAACCCATCCAGACTCTCCTGGAGGCGCTGACCCTGCCCTCTATCCACTCCAGAATATGAGCAGCTTCTGGAAAGTGCGGGAACTTCATTCACAACAAGAGGTTACAGGAGGGGAACCATGGCCTGCAGCTGGGAAGGCGATCAAACACCGACGCATGCGCTCCGAGACACGAGGTGTGATCTTGGGCAGCCAACCTCGAGCAGAACAAGTTACAGCAGCTAAATGTTATTTGGCATGCCATTCATTTCGCAGGGCCTCCGGGCATCTTAAACAGCAGCCATGCCCGACCAATCAGAAGAAGCAATGTGAGCATTCCAATGCACGCGGTGGTAAAATGGACCTTCAAATGCACACGTAGGTTAATCTACAGCAGAAGAAATTGCACACGGACTCTACAAGTCGCCGTCAACTGCGCTTGAAGGCTACGGTTAAAAACAACTCGCTGCTTGGCAGAGAAGCTCGCTTTTATTTTTTAAATTGCAGCTAACGTCATTGAAATCACTTATTGGTGCAGTACCATGAAAAATGGAAAAAATGGCGGCCGCGCGGTAAAAAAAAAAAATAAACAGTGGTGCGCGCGCACCACAGAGGAGCGAAGGGGGGGAGGAGGGAGCGCGGCAGCCTGCTCAGCTGACCAGACGCTCGTGCGTCATGGCCTTTTGCCGGCATGTGTTTACAATTATCGTGCACGATAATTGGAAACACATGTTTGCCGCGCGTACCCATCCCAAAAAGGCCAGCCACGACGCACGAGCGTTTTTGGGACTGCTTTTCAAACTCGCTTACTAAAAGTCTTCGCCTCTAGCAGCGCTTGCGTGCTACTTGAGGCTCGACCTAAAAAGTACCCGGCCAGATTCCAGTGAGACACCAGATTGTGATCAATGAAAGGGATGATCAGAGAATGTGGGCCACTTATTGGGGTGTCCGGGCCTAATTGTGATCCCAAACCGGCCCTGGTTATACACCTATTCCGCTCTGATGTGTGGAGGTGACACTATGAGCGAAGTAATGAGGCGGTGCTGCAAGGAGTGGGGCCAGGCACGCGAGTAGCAGACCTGATCCCCGTCTGCTGCTGGTTTCCTGGCACTCTCCTGCATTACAGTGACTCGGTTGCTGTGCACATCCGTAGGTCGCGGCCGCCTCTCCACCGCATGTCACGCACATCCCTTCCGAGCTGTGGGAGAGGAGCGGTGTGCGCGCAGATCGGCGGAGTCGGGACGGCAAGGCTCATCAGATGTAATGTACAGTGGTTCCTATGAAGGGAGAGGTGCACCGCCATCTTGGAACGGCGTCTAATTAATTGTCTAACGAGGTGCAGCAGCTATTCCCATTGCTGGCCAGAAATGATGATCCGAGCTCGCCATGTAGGGGTGGGCTGTGATGGAGCCGGCGAGAAAGGGAGGTGCGCGGTTTAAAGGGGTGTATGTGTGCAGTCTCATGTCTGCCAGACCAGCGCACACTGAGCGGCCCTCGGCCCCGCATCGCACCAGTGGATTGTGTAACCAGGTCTTTTCAAGGGCGGCTTACATGACCTGCCCTGCTGCCGGCTTTTGGATTCTAAGTTGGCGGGAGTGCGCCCTGGGCTCTTCTCACAGTCCCGAGCATTAAGTGGTACCGACCCCCAGCCCCTATTTTCTCCTCAAGCCTAAATGAGAAGACTGAACGCTGGTGAGTCGGGGGCAAAGGTGGCCTGCGCCTTATTTCCGGCTCTTGCCGAGACCTCCCCGGAGTGAAATCTGCAGTGTTTGCCCAAAGCTGACTTGAACGTCTTCACAGAGACACTTGGGTCAAGCCTGGGCGAGTGCACTGCAGCCCTCGAACCGAAAGTGAAGGTGATGAAAGGGCACGGCCTTGGCGTTCGCGGTGCTTTAACTGTAAGCCGCTTCTACCAATGTATGAAGCGAGTCAGAAACCGAAGCAAGTGTTTGTTTCTTCACTTCTCGTATATTCCCTATGAGACCGCGGTATATTAGGCCATCTCGGAATGTACAACGGTACGTCTCCACGTGCTGGGGGCCAGGGCCGTAGCTCCAAGGGGGTGTTTGTGGTGTTACACCCCCGCTAAAACATTTAGTCTGTAGTAAATAATTGGGTACAGGTGCTTTCAGTCGGGTATCGTGCAGTGTGTCGGATTTCACCTAGAACTTTTACATGCTCAAACTGACAAAAACACACTGTTTTGAGTACATTGTGCATACATGCCAACATTTTAGGACAGGGACGTGGGAGATTTAAAATACAAAATCAGGAGAATGAAAATTCTCATTGACTTCTATTGTAGAAAATGCAATTTCAGGCGGGAGACAGCTAAAATAAAGCCATTTTTGGCTTGAAAAATCGGTAGTCTCCCGCCTGAATCGGGTCTATTGGCATGTATGCATTGTGTGCCCCTAACAATCCGCACTCCTCTTTCCGCTGTCCCTTAAGCCCGCCTTCCCCCCTTCATGTCCTTCTTGTATGTGTTTTAACAAGATGGCCCCTGTGATTATTGGGAAATCTGAAGCTCACACCCCTAGTCACACTGACGCCCCTGCTGGCGTCGCTGCATTTTGCATTTACCGTGTGTGTGCATTTGCATTATTGCTCATGCCTATTCTGTGGCTGAGACATTTGCCCACCTGCGCGCGATGCACATTTCTTTCGAGCGGCGGTTGCAGGGCTCCGTGTGCGAGTTTCTACCTGTGCTGGATCTGTTTCTGCGAGGGAAGCGCCGGAGACTGCAGCTGAACATTTGGTAAATGCTTTGCGCAGATGCGGGTTCCTGTCCTTAGCACGGAACCAGGCTGTTGGTTTTATGAATGGATGCTTTCCAGTAGCCGGCCAGAAGGGGGTGCTGCAAGAGTAGTGTTGGCTGGTGCTACAACTCAAATCACCGTAGGGTACTTTTTAGATCATCATTTGTATTGCTCTCAACTGTAGTTCCACAGGTTTTGCCAATTGTCTGAGATAAATCTACAGTTCTCTTGATGCACTGGTACCGACTCTGGACACCTAACCAAGCAAACTCTACTGTGTCATCAGGCAGACAGTCCCCGTTCGGACAAGTCTGGGCAGGTGTAAAGCTCCTGTTTCTCTCATACTGAAAGTGAAAATGCTGGTTCAAAGTATGTTTCGGCTTCCACGAAGTCACGAGGCAGATGACGCATCGGCCTTGACACGTAGGCTTTGAATATTGTCTTGTGTTTTACGGCTTCCAGGCGTATCATTATAAGCTCTATTTGTTTAGCGACTTTGGAAATTCCATTTTTGTTAGGTACTTTTAGAGACACTGGCTCAAATTCTAGCAGTATCTGGTGACTACATCTTTGTTTTTTATGCAGACAGCTTCAGCTTTCATTCACCAGGCGTAGCTTGTACAATACCCGTCCTGAGAGTGGGCATTTGGTCAGCCCCTTGTTTACCATTGATTGGCTTTCTTGCCAGTCTCATTTGCTTGCTTCTTATTCGTTGGCTTTTCTTTCTCTGGTTTTGTTTGTCCCTTCCAATAGATCATAGCAATTCTACAATGTTTCGGAATGGATACGTTGAATTCTCCCACTGCTGGAAGAGAACTTTTTTTCCATCACTATGCGGGAGCAAATGTGTTTTTCCTCTATCTTGTGTGCTTGTTCTTTTAAATGTCTAAATCCTTAATTGCTCTCCCACCTCCCTGTTCTTCTGATGCTTTTGCGGCTTACCCCCCCCCAATTCATGTCTGAATCTCACACCTTTCACAGGTCCTACATTGCTACTGACACCCCCCATCCACCCTTTCCCCCCCACACACACACACTAGTGTACACGTGTGATTTATTTATTTTTCCATGGATGTGTGCACTAGCAGTAGTGGTTGCGAACCTGAAAAGACCCGCGATACACGTCTACCCTAACTTAGACGGCTGGCTAATCAAGACAGCCACAGTAAAACAATGCCAAAACGACGTGGAAATGGTGGTTTTACTTTCATACACAAAGGAGTTTTCAGTGAATTGGGGAAAATAATCTCGCATTCTACCTTTCTGGGTAGACCTGACACAGCTACGGCAGTGGCATACCTCACTTCAGAGTGTACAAGCAGTGCTACACCAGATTTGCTTTTACCAGACCCTCTCAAGACCTGACCGGGAGGGTAATGAAACTATGGGGAGTGTTAGTATCCTTTATTCACGTCCTTCCAAACACAAGGAAACGCATGAGGCTGATTCGGGAGCGGTTAAATAACCAATGGTCACACGCCTCGAGAAATTGGGAGGATCTAGTGGTTGGAACATCCAAGGTCGTCCGGGAAATCTGGTGATGGAATTCAGACAACATGCTAAAAGGAAGACTGTTCTAGGGATCCTTTCCGCAGGCCATTATTAGATGCCCCACACATAGGATGGAGAGCACACATGGGCACTCTCAAAACAAGGGAACTATGGTTCACAAAAGAATCAAATATGGCAGTTACAAGCTATTTGGAGATGGGCCATTTTAAGGATCATCACTCTCATAGCAAACCATATCCCAGGAGTAGAAAAACACAGACGAACAAGCTACACTCACAGAACTAAAATTATAGCAGACACATTCTTCTATCACTGGTGAATACCACAAATAGATCATAACATCGGAAAATGCAAAATGCTAGTCCTTTGCATCCAGGTACCACCACCCTCCATCTCTGCGGGATGACCTGTTGATAAGCTGGTGTGGGAGGCCATTTGCATATGCATTTTCCTTGGTACCTCTTATTCCAGCAATTCTGGAGAAATTCAGAGCATCCATCATATTGATCATAATAGCGATCAATTGGGTCCTCCATCCTTGGGCCTCACACCTAGTGAAAATGTTGAAGCAAAAAAATAGACCAAATTCCCCAGCAAAAGGGCACTGCAATGATGCAGCAGGGGAGAATGTTTAACCTGAACCAAGGGTAATGTCAACTGATGGCTTGCTTCCTGAGAAACCAAAGTTTCAGCATTTTTACTCGCCTAAGAAAAAACTCTACGCCATCAAAGAGGCATGTAGTCCTTCCCCCTAGAAAGTGCTATGCCCCCCAAATAGAAGAGTAACCTAGTGTGCTAAATTAACAGGCTCCTCCAGGAGAACGTTCATGAGGACACCGACATAGTTAGGTACTTAACTCACTTAACTAAACGTTAGCTTTTGTACACCTCACTAAGGGTGCACTTATCAGCTATTGCAGCTTGTTTGAGAGAACTATATTCTAGGCATATATTCTACTCAAAAGGTTCAAGGGAGGGAGCAAAAAGGCTCTTCTCTACATAAGCAAATACCTCCTTAGTGGAACCTAAGTCTGTTATTAGCAAGATTAATGAATACACCATTTGAACCCGTGCATAAGGCCGCACTTAACACCTCACATTAAAGACTGTTTTTTGTGGCCACCATAAAGAAGAGTAATTGAGATGCATGTCACGGTGCAAGAGCTATATATAAGGAGATCATTAGAACACCCCCATACTTCTTGACACAGGTAGTCTTGCCTTTTCGCATCAATCAATGCATAACTTTACAGGCCATTTTTTAAAAATGTTTTTATTTAAGAGGTCATCCAGTGCAGCTGTAAGATTCATACACTTCTTGCATGTCAGAAGGGCAATTATGTAGTAGTACATGCAGGTTACTCACAACATCAGGGACATCAAACAGTTCTTCGTAGGACACAACGCAAGCCTTTGGTACAGCTGCAATTAAATATTGCTAGATGGCTAGTACTGACAATTGAACGGTTATTCACTGGCCGACAAACCCCTAGTAAGCAGCCGATGAGCACATTCAGCCAAGGGCTACAATAGCCTTTATGACCAACATTTCAATTTCGGTCTTAAATCAAAATCTCTTACGTATTTCTATGGTGCAAAGAGCCAGAGCAGGAGGCAGATCCTACTCCTTTCGCGTGCCTAGCCTTTGGAACTCTTTACCGGAACATCTTCGGGCAGTCCCCACGGAATCTGCCTTTTGGGCACACCTGAAGACACATTTGTTCAGAGAGATGTAACAAGTCTTCCTCTGTTTCAAACTCAACATAGCACCGGCACGCTTCCCTGGAAGCAGCTGTATGTACGCACTTTACAAATTACTTTTCATTCATGCATGCATTTGTAACATTAGCAGGGCAGCCTCGTGCTCCTCAGAACACTTTCACAAAACACTAATTTGTTGACTTGCAGTCACGGAAAGAGGTTGCAGTGGGCCAAGCAGTACTAGAAAATCTATTTTCGTCCACTCAACTAACCCTTTTAACAAATACTACTTCATAGACTGTGCAAAGCATGAACCTCTATTAGAGATTTCAAGTTGAAAAATAAATCCGTTTTTAAGCGTGACTCTTTTCTGGATCCACATGCTGTGCATCATTCTGCCATCTAGTGGTTAGGTCTGGAATTGCCATTTTGTCCCTTTTTAGGTCGAGCCTCGAGTAGCGCGCAAGCGAGGCTCTGGCGAGACTTTAAGTAAGGGGTTTCGAAAGCTGACCACACGCTCGTGCGTCGTGGCCTTTTTCGGGCGGTTATGCGCGCAGGGCCGACATCTGTTTCCCATTATCGTGCCCAGACGCGTGCACGATAATTGGAAACACATGCCGGGAAAAGGCCATGACGCACAAGCGTGTGGTCAGCTGAGCAGGCTGCCGCGCTCGCTCGCCCCCGCTCCTCCATTGTTGTCCTGTTTTTTAAGTCGGCGGTATCATGGCGTCCTCACAAGCGCAGTAATCGTGGCGGCCGCCTGCTTAGCTTTACTTTGTACGCACGTTGTGAAGCGCGATGTTCGGAGTTGTATGTGGCATCGCGCACCGTTTATTTTTTTATTTACATTGAAATATGGCGGCCGCGTGTTTAGCTGTACTTTGTACGCACGTTGGGAAGCGCGATGTTTATTTGGTTTTTTTTACCTTTCATTATTGCGGCCGCTTGTTTAACTTTACTTTGTACGCACGTTATTGCCGCTGTACGTGCCTTTCCTTGCTTCAACACCCCCCTCCCCTCCAACCCCCACCACCCCACCGGCAGCCCGTCATTCCCAACAAGCGCAAGACAAGCAAATGGATACTTCTTCTTCGCGCTGTAAAAGTTAACAGAGCTTAAGAGGCGAGCAGTGCTGGTGTGATGGCGTCCCTCACAAGCGCAGTCAGTCTGTAGTCTGCTAATAATAAGGCCTGACAGTTAGCAGATGAAGTCACAGATAAAATGGCTTCCTCCTATATCATGTAATACGGCTGCAGGTTGTTAATGTACAGCCACGTTTGCATTTCACTCGCAGATACGCAGCTCTCTCTTACTTCCTTGTTTAGGATGGCACCGAAAGATAGTGCATACTTTTCACATTTGCTATGTTTGTCATTTCTATGGTTTAAGTGTGTATGAGTGACATTCTTTTGCCAAATGTTGTATACACCGAATGCCACTTTCTCGTGAGTAATTCAAAACAACCATCAGTATGTCTGCCTCTGTTTTCTGTTATTTTATCCAGACATATAACATAGCAGTGGACATACACCTAAACAGGGCATACCTGTTGGGGTTCATAGTGCTTGTCAGCAATATTAGATGAACTCGTAATAACAATGAATTTGTTATGAAAATGTTTGAATTTTAAGGGTGTGAATTATACATTAGTTGCGTTTGTTGTCCGGTAGCTGTTTTGGATTGCCTCACTCTCGTTTTCCCCTTCAGTCCACCGTGCTCTGCAGTCTCTCACCACTTAGCACTTGATCTTTCCGAAATTCTCCATCTGCATGTTGCTCGACAGCTTCTTCCTTTTTCACTGTCTATTCACTGTGCCTTCTGCACGTACTTCCTTGTGTTGCCCCTTCTCCATGCCCCAACTCACACACAGACCCACACTCTTCTCACCTGAAAGCATACCATTTTCTTTTACTTCAGAGCTGTCCGTATTCCAACAGCTGCATATGTGTCCTTCACACACTTTGAGGCAAAATGCATCTTACAGTTAGGAAATGTGTGACAAACAATTGCTTTGTGCGCTCTGCAGAGAGGCCAAGGAATGGATGATCAAGTAGTCTTAACATAATTATAACCCACCGGCATGGTCTGTGAGAAACTGTCTGCCTTCACCCTCCACTCCAGACCGCACAACGGCGCCCCCTGTACACTTTCCAACAACCTGAACGAACCCAGCCATCTAAAAGCAACCCTATACCAGTTTGCGCTATACAAGAGTCATACGTTGCATAGCAAACAAGCATTGGCATAGCCAATCGGTCTCGCTTTTGGGACCTTATAACTATTTAGTTATGTAACTGTTGCATGGCTAAACACTTATAAGGTCCCAAAAGCAAGACCTATTGGCTATGCCAATGCTTGTTTTGGGGGCATTAAGCCATCAACAATTTCCTATGTCCCTCTTTGGATGGCATCAATCATACGCCTTAGAAGCCTCGCAGCGAGGCTGCTTTCTTCAGATTCTTTTTTCTGCCACTGGGTCTGTAAGCACATCTTGGAGTTCCGTAGACATTGATTTGACAGTTTTTTGATAAAAGAACCGAAAGTACCGGAGCATCACAGAAATCAACAGAATAGTAAATTGACATTGAGGCAGAGAAGAAAGCACTGAAGAACGCCGAAGTTGGAACTTTTTCCACATGAGGACCTCAAGCTCATGAGTCTGAGAATGAACAGTGGGTATAGAGCATGCCCCCTTTAGATTCTGCCTGAAGTGCCACCAAAAGTTTGCTTAGAAGGCCTGCCACGGAGTGTGGAACCTTTGCCTACTGAAAGACCACAGTTCAGAGGGGGTGTGCCATGTGTGCTGAATTGCAACCAAAGGAATGACTCGTTATTTCGCATACCATTACTTCGCAGCTTTTTACTGCGATGTTTTTACTTCGCAAATACCGTTACTACACAAGTTTTTAGTTTGCATACCTTTACATTACAAGTGTTAATGTATGCAAACTAAAAACTTGCCTAGTAATAAAAACCCAACACTACACTAAATACTAAATACAAATACACTACCCTACACATCACAAACTCTAAAGCACTACCCAAACCCACAAACACTACACTACCCTACACTACTCAAACACCACTACACTACCCTAAATCACTACCCCCTGGACGACCCTCCCCTTCCCCCAGCCCGCTCCCTACACTCAAACACTACCCTGCACGCACCCACGACACTACCCTAAACCCTAAAACACTACACAATCACCAAAACACTACCCTAAATCACTACCCCAGCACAACTCTGCCCCTACCCCCATTCCTGTCCCTACTCCCAAACACTACCCTGCACGCACCCCCGACACTACCCTAAACCCTAAAACACTACACAAAAACCACAACACTACCCTAAACCCTAAATCACTACCCCCAGCACGACTCTGCCCCTACCCCCAAGAAGGTCCCTACACTGAAACATGACCCCGACACTACCCTAAACACTACCCTACACTACACTAACACCACAACACTACCCTAAAACACTACCCCCAGCTCAACTGTGCCTCTACCCCCATTCCTGTCCCTACTCCAAAACACTACCCTGCACGCACCCCTGACACTACCCTAAAACACTACCCTACACAAAAACCACAACACTACCCTAAAACACTACCCCCAGCATGACCCTGCTCCTACCCCCAAGACGGTCCCTACTCTGAAACACTACCCTGCACGACCCCCCGACACTACCCTAAACACTACCCTACACTACCCTAACACCACAACACTACCCTAAAACACTACCCCCAGCACGACACTGCCCCTACCCCCATTCCTGTCCCTACTCCCAAACACTACCCTTCAAGACCCCAGACACTACCCTAAACCCAAATACACTACTCTACACTACAGAAACACAACTACACTACCCTTAAACCAAAAAGACTACCCCCTGCACGACCCTCCCCCTACCCTAAACCCTTAAATACTACACAGCCCCTCTTACCTCTCTCTCCTCAATTCCTCGGAAGCGCGTCCGTTTACACACAACAATGTGGATAGCCTTTACTTCACATGCGTTACAACACTTGCGATGTAACAACTTGCGTAGTAAAGGCTACGTGTTGTAACATCTCATGCGTTGTAACGCTTGCGAACTAATGGTACGCGGTGTAACGGCCGCGTACTAATGGATGTTTAACCAACCAAAGACACCTAAGATTAGAGAAAATCAGTGGTGGGTACATTACACCATGGCAGTCACAGCAGAAGCAGGTGTTGATAAAAGACCTGCGTTTGTAGAGCATTGAGGAAAGCCCTGAAGAAACGGAGATGGCACAGGGGTAAACCTCTGAATTTGAGAAAGTCGCTGAGGTTCAGTGGGAGGAGATGTCAAAGAGGGTGTCGAAGGACAGGAACTGAAAGTGCCAAGTAACGCTGCAGGTGTGCAGCGGTGCCGAGCCGAAACTCTTGAACTCTAAGGCTACCCCAGTGCCAAAATCAGCAGTGTTCAAGGGATAGCACAAACCTAAACAATGCCATGGATTGAGGTGCAAGACACTGTTTAAGGTAAACTTTTGCAACTGGCCTCTGCTCCGAAAGAAAGGGAGCCTCATGTGAAAGAGGCTTTGACGCTGAACAAAAAGCTCTCAGCCGAAAGAAAGCTACACTGTCTTGAGGCCGAAAGGGAGTCCCTCATGAAGAGGAAGGCGTTTGACTCCATTAAGGCTTTTCCAATCCCCCTAATTTTACAATGAAAAATAGCCAGGGAGGAAGAGCAAATAGAGCTGGAACCTCCCCACCACACCCCCAAGAAAGAAAGAAAAAACACACACACACCCACCACACACCCCCCCCACCCACACACCCCCCCCCCCCCAAAGGACGACCCAGTTCTTCCCTATGCTGCCCAGAGTGAGAGGGGGGAGAGGCTCTTAAGAAGCCAGCTACCTTCAAAGCACTGATGCCCATGGTGGAGAGAAAGTATACACCACTCCTCCAAGGATTCTACCTACATCAAGGGCAGTATGAAAGCTGATTTCATTATAGCCCAGCATTAAAAAAAAGCCAAAACTATGCCCGCCATGTGGTCTCCACTTGGCATGGACAATAAGTAACTGGATATGGTGGGGCGCAATCTGGATAGCGTCAACTCAAGGCTCATTGCCAGTTCCTAACGTGCTGCTCAATAGGTATGGACATCAACAGTGGGAAGAAATGGAGGACTTGATGTAGCAATTCACAGAACAGTGCAAAAAGAGGGCGAAGGTGATAATGAAAGAAGGCATGACCATTGCCAACACACGCCTGAAGTCTGTATTAGACTCAGACATAGCTAGCAAGCAGATGTGCTCTGGAACAACCCTAAGAAAGCACGCCTGGGCAAGGGTATCTGGCTTCAAGCAGCAAGTGAAAGCAACTGTAATAAGTCCTTTGTTGGGGACAGTTTCTTCGGAAATGCAGTGGCTGAATTGCTGCAAAGAATAAAAGGGTAACATGACCGCACAGGTAATTGGTGCTTTTGCAGTTGAGGCCAGTTCCAAGCACTAGCCATGCCCACGAAAAGAATACCCACAAGAGGAGGGGTCTGAGCCAACCACACTTCATGCCATCTACTCACCCCAGATCGGCACACAAAGCACCCCAGGGCAGTGACAGCGCCCCCACTACAATGCAGCCCTTTCGAGGGAGAGCCAGAGGGAGAGAAATCGCCACACAGGTCCGGAGCAGCAAGCAAGTGACTTGTCAGTGTAGCCCCCCCAAAAAAAAAACAAGTAGGGGGAAGGATAGGAGGGTCTTTCCAAGAGTGGAAGACAATCGCCTCCAACAAGTACATTTTAAACCTCACCTAGCATGGCTATTGTATGGAACTGCCATGAAACCAATGAGCAGGTCAGAAACCTGCAGCAAACAACTATGTCCACGACAAGGGGGTCACATAGTTCTTAAAAAAGAAGGCAATAACATTGTCCATGAGAAAAGAACCAGGTAGTCTATTCTGTTTACTTTATGATACCAAAAGTACACTAGCCACTTAGGCCAATCCTACATCTATGAGTACTACACAAGTTCATCAAGGCACAAAAGTTCACAATAGTACAATAGGGCATGCCATGTCTGCTTAAAGGAGACTATATAGCAACCATAGACCCCAAACATGCATACCTGCACATACTGATGGCAATATGTTCTGATATTTGTTGTAGACAAGCCTGACTTTTGGGATAAAATCTATACCAAGGGCTTTCACAAAAGTCCTTGTTGTCGTGGCAGCACTCCAGAGGAGATGGAGGAATCCATGTATACCCATGCTTGGTTGATTATTCGGTTGTTCAGATGATAGTGCCAAGACAGCATAGATACAGTGATAAAGACACTCCATAGGCTGCAACAAGAGAAATGGTCTCCGGTCCCAGAGAGCAGGATAATGCTTTTGTTTGAAGTGAGACTAAATTCCAGGAAAATCATATCCTGCTCAGTGGCAAAGAGTTTCACACTTTGACAGAGCAAGGTTTGCCTTTACCAGAAACATGAACCTCTGACAGTGGAAAAGCTAATGGACATGATGACCTCTTACATACCGTAGTACTCCATACCAGACTTCACACCAGACCACTCTAGGGGTTGGTGCAGGCAACCAAGAGTTGGGATGACCTTGCGGATGTCACTGAGAAAGCACACAAAAAGATCAAGCGGTGAAACAGAAACATCGTCCCAGAGAATGGCCTTTTAGACAGACTACTCCCTCTGAGGTCATCAAAATGGACATATTCCACACTTGTGGGGAGCCCACCTGGGGAAGCTCCACATCAGGGGCCAATGGGGCCAGGGCGAGGCAGTGAAACACAAACATGTTAGTACTGAATATATTCTTATCCGTACAACCCCTCCAGACACATCAAGGGAGAAACAGTTAAAATCCAAACAGATAACGGAGGGAAAATGTCACACGTGCTGTCCAAATTAGCACAGCGTATAAGGAGATGTGATACTCAAAGAAAGATAACACTAGTGTCAATACATCTACCAGGAGTGCAGAACACAGAAGTGGACAGGCAAAGCAGACGCACACCTCTCGTGTGGGAACTACAACAAGAAGTAGTGGAGAGAATCTTACAAGAGTGGGGAATACCATATCTAGATCTCATCGCAGCTCAGCGCAAAAAGCCATCGTTTACCATCACGATACTACACCACCGGTCACTAGGCAGTGATAAAATGAGCAGGGAAATTTGTACCTGGTTTTCCTTCCCAATCTTCTAATATCCCTAGTATTCGAGAGATGCAAGCAACCACCCATGAGACTAATCCTGATAGCACCCCAAACTTAATTCTCTGACCTGGTGGAGATGGCACAGGACAGGAATAAGAGACTGCCTGCTGATCAGGAATTTTTGACAATAGAGGGGTGAGGTATACCTCCTAGAACCGGCCACCCTTTGCAGAGCTGCTTGGCTCATGAACACCTAGAGTTCCATGGAGGTCCTAAAAGAGGCCAGGAGGCCTAGCTGAAGGAATTGTTACACCACAAAATGGAAAGGTTCATACACTGATTTAACAGGCAGGGACTTGGGGAAAGCTGGACACGACGCTGCTGTTATCAAGTACCTCACCCACTAGGCGAGAGACTTTCCGACACCTCACTTAAGGTACAATTGTCAGCCATAGTGGTGTGCACACTGCGTCAAGGATTTTTTTCCAGTACACCAGTCATAAAGACCTTCCTCGAGGGAGCTAAGAGACTAGCGCCACCAAGGTCAGCCCACACAGCAATGTGGAACCTAAACCTTGTGCTGATACAGCTCACGAAACCACCTTTTGAGCCAGTGTATTATGCTACTGCTCAGTACTTAATCCTCAAGACTTTCTTCTTAATTACCAATATGTCTTTATGATGAATTAGTGAATGCAGGCATTGGCATTAGAACCTTACCTCCAAATACAGAAAAAGAGTGGTAATGAGAAGTTACCTATAGTTTCTTGCAAAGGTAATTTCACACTTTCACGTCAACCAGGCCATGCAGTTTGTGTGATTATTTATTTTATTTAATTTTTTTTCTCCTTCCCCTTTCAACAACCAAATTCACAAGCAGAAAAAGGGCCCTTCATGCGTCGGTCAGAAGAGCAGTCCTGTATTACCTGTAGGCAACAAAATGTTTTCATTTTCTTGGTCCTGGCAAATCGGGGCTCAAGTCACCAAGACGACTATTGCATGGTGGATAGTCTAAACAATCCGAACAAGCTACAAGATAGCAGTAGTAGCCTGGGAGAAAAGGCAAAAGCACACCGCATGAGGGGGAAAAATGCAACACTTTCATTGCTAACGCGTTGATAAATATTTGCATGGCAGCCGCATGGTCTTCCATACACACATTAATGCAGTGGTTGCTGGTGGATTTTGAAAGTGGTGAGGCGAAAAATGTTGTACCCTAATGTAATAAGTGAGCGAGCCCGAACTGCCAAAAGAGGGTGCAGGTGGGGTTCTCCCCCCGCAAGAAAATTTTGAAAAAAATGGATTCAAATGGTGTTTTACACCACATATTTCCTGCAAATTGTTGAAAAAAGGGGGATCCAAATATAGCATTTTGAAGCACAAGTGTGAAGAAAACATTAGAAACAAATCAAAATGTGCCCAATCCTCAAACTGGTCTGCTTCCAAAATGACCCCCAAGCCAAGCACATACAACCAACGGAAACAGGCCCTCTAATGTATAACTGTAGAGTCCTGGCGAGTACGCCGTGTTCTATACTGCGCAAAATATGAAACACACAAACCCACGCCACAGTAGGTGTCTCCTCAACAATCTCGTCTGCAATGAAACACCCGCACTACATACAACAACCTGCTCTATCGCATTAAAACCTTCATCGCTATGGACAGATGGGCGTTGGACAAAAACAGGGTGTGAATAACATCAGCAACTGAGCGAAATAAGACCTGCGGTAACCAGTTCAGTACATCAGTGAGACCACGTCCGAGTGTCAGTGGAAATGATGAAAAAAAGACAGACATGGTTTCCCTGTGAAAAGCGCAATGAAGGAAAGGTGTTTTACTACAGACCTCTCCTGCCTGGGTGTCTTTCTATTCCAAACACACAGCTTCCTTTCCCTTCAGGAGAACAAACGACAGGGAAAATGTGTAGGAAAGAACATTATGAAGCGTCGCGGAGCTGAAACCGTACAATTAGTGGTAAAGTTATCCAGTGCACTATTTTGCCCCTCCAGTCGCTACACGGGGATGCAATACCAATGCAGGTTCTGTTGCAGTGTTCATTGGTGTTCTCTATCTTTCAGCGCTGAATGGTACGTCTTTCTGATTGAGGCATGGCTTGCATGGGGGCATTTTCTTTCCCCATTTCATAATTTACTCTGCGCATTTTATATTAAACGTTTAAAAGTTTTGGTCAGCCTTACTCTGTTTTTGAGGTTTATGGCATGTGACACTTTTTTGCCTCCAAGTGTTAAATTCAGATTTCTGGATCAGATTCTTGCTTTTCAAAACACCATGGTTCCCGTGGGGCACGCTTGCAGGCCCATATCCATGTTGTAGTTGGTGCTGGGCTGCTGCTCGTGCTATTTTGCTACATTTTGCATATAAAACAGTCCTGCGTTGGCTGCTGCCTGTTGTATGTGACGCTTGCGATGTTGCCACCTTTGCTGTGCCTCTTATGCGCGTACAAGAAAACTGTCCTGCACCTGCCTGCTCTGTACGGAGTGTGAGAGAGACCACTGTGCTGCCATTCCATGGGAACCCACCAGACGCAAGTTCTAGCAGTTATACATACTCGACAGGGTGCTCACTTTCACTACAGGCTCGGAAACATTGCCTGAACTAGCAATCAAAAGAATAGGTGCTAGCAATCAAAAGAATAGGTGCGCGCTGAACTAGTGTTAACTTGTGCCCAGGCCGCGGCAGCACTCCATAACCTAAATAGATAATCGCATGTAAGGCACAGAGCCAACATTAATATTTACACAGTGGGTGTGTGGCACGGTGCAGTGCTAAGGTATGCACAATGGATCTTCTATTGATCCAGGCCGAAGTACTCCACAACACGACACATGCAGCGCACAGTGCTAGTGTTCATGTCGAGTAACCAACAACATACTGCAGGTGTTAAGAGTAACACACTGGATCTGTTTAAGGCAGCGCTACTTTTAACATTACTGGGTGTGCATGGCACAGTTCTAGTGCTAATGTGTGCCTAAATGGGATCTTACGTTGATCCATGCTGCAGCGCTCATAACTGTCAAATTGCGGGGCACAATCATGGTTTGTGCATTTACACAGAGCGCGTGTGTAACAATCTACGCAAACAGCTGCGTTGAACATAGTGTAAGGATAGTAAAGAAGGCTTGCGTTCAGCATTGTTCTTGATAAGGCTGTAACATCATGAGGGAATATTCCACAGATTGTTTATTTTGATCAAATAATCATTTTACAAGATAAATACCTGTCTGGAATACCATGACACACCACATTATTTCATTCGCGGCCGGCAAGACAGGGAAGCGGGAAGGTATTAAAATACAAACTTACCTTCCTCTGCATCGCGCGCCGCCGCCTCAGCATCTGCTGCTCCTGGCGCGTTTTAGGCAGCCTCCCTCCCCTAAGCCAATCACAACGCTGCAATGGCAGCGTTGTGATTGGTGCAGCTGACAGCGCCCCAGCCGGGCGCCTGTTCGAGGCCATTTTCTCTATGTAGGCTGCATGCAGCCTACATATAGAAACTCTAAAGTGCGCATGACTGCTTTGATCGGCCCTGGGGCCGACCAAACAGTCAGGTCCCACAACAGTGGGCTAGCCACTCCTCTCTCCCCCCCACACCCCTCCCTGCCCTCGAGCAGGACCGCCCACCCACCCGCCCTCCCCCAACCAGGCACTTCTGCTTTCTTGCAGTGCGAGAAGCAGAAGCATAAAATGGTAGTTTTACCATTTTATGTTTCTGCTTCTTGCACTGCGAGAAAGCAGTGGGGCGACGCCCCCACGAACCCATGAAGGAGCCACCACTGAATTAATGAATCATTACTGTATGGATAGTCAAGCTAACAAGCGCAGGTGGGTCGAAATGTACTGAAACACCTTTTAGCAAATACTCACTTCAACCCAGCCTTCCAAGAAAAGAGAATACTGCTACAAAATCAATTCACAGTATGTGGATCCAGAAAAGATTCACTCTGCAAAGCAAAAAGTTTACTTATGTGTTGTAGTTTTGCAGCTTTATGAATTTTCTGGATTTACATGCAACACTTCCATCTGCCCAAAATGAGGTGAATTGCAACAGAGGGAGGTAGGAGTACTAATGAGAAGAGAAAGCCAAACCTAAGAGGATCGCACAAAGGGGGAAAAGGAATCTGAAGATGGTGAGTATGCGGAGGGGCTTATAACTGACATCATGCAATGAGGGACGTAGCACCAAATGGTTTTCCATGGAAAAAAAAAAAAACGGGGCAAAAAGAGACCATGCTAGACTCAACCACTAGATGGAGAAACAATTATGCATAACATGTGAATCCAGAAAATTCTTCAAGCTGTAAAACTACTCGTAAAGATAAGTAACAATATTGTTATTACCTGTAATTATGGGTTTGCAGCTTGAAGCTCTTATTGATTCTCATGCAACCCTAACACCTCCCCATTGAAGGAGGTTCGTTGAGTAGGGGGGAAAAAAATCTACAGTGTTGGGCATGTCACAGGGACATTGTTACTTATACACACAATTATTGGCATACCAATGTAGAGAAAGTTTTACGACAAAACACAGAATTGTGCCAAGCATATGAATCGAGGAGTGCTTCAAGCTACAAAACCATAAATACAATATAAGTAACTGGTTTCTGTCTCATTCATATTGCCCTAACCACCTTTGGCATTTAATTTGATATTTGGTAGGTTAGAGCTGCTTTGCAGGTGCTCTAAGAAGGTTATCTTTTGTAGTCTGTAGGTGTTTGTTTTCACCAAGTCAGGTGGTGTATTTTTAATTTTGTGCAGACTCCTCACTTTTAGAATATCCTAGGCGCCATAATTGATCTTGAATATTCTTCATGCCGACAGGTGGCATCTAGTAGTTCAGCGGAGATCATGTACTGCCCTGTTAGTGACAGAATGGGCCTTATAAAAGCGGCATTCCTGCAAGATGATCTCTGCAACTTTCTTTCAACACTCTTCGATGTGGATCCAACCCTCTACTTCCAACTTGGGTGGTTCTTGGACATCTCCAAAAAAAAGTAAAAGATTTTTACACCGCATGCTAGGTAGAATGTCTCGCCCCAAAGACAACAGGATTTTGGTGCCTTGGCTCTAGTCACAACTTAAAGTTGAGAAGTGTCCTCATACATCTGAAGGCGATCAGCGTAGGAAACAAAACTCTGCATCACTAAGCTTACGAAGAGGTTGTATTCAAAACTGCGATCTAGCTCCAAATTGCACGGCATCCGAGTCACAATACTGTTCTCTTTTGAAGTCTGGCGGTAAGTAGTAAATGTGCCATGAGTCAATCTACCCTCTTCTTGCCACTCAAATTTCTAAAATTAGGTGAGAAGCGAAGGTCAACAATTCGAATGTGTTTCTGTACCACAGTTGGACCCAGTGGGCCCCAAATTCCCTGGGCAGTTTTCAACTCTACAACAAATTACTGCCTTAAAGGAAGTAATGCTCCGGATCTTTGAAATGCTCCCGGCACCCTCCAATGCACAATAAGGCTCCATGGAGCCACAGGGTCCTCTTGCTTGACCTCTGCCAGAGGGCCCCTCGCCGTGTGCTGGCTTTCCTCTTAGTAGCCAGTTCCGGGCCCATATTGACACTGTCCAGGCTTCTACTTAAGCTTTAGGTTCCATGCCAGTCCCCTATGATGGCACTGCTGCCAGATATCATTCAGATACTGGTCTCTTTCCCAATTAGAAGTTGGTCTACCGCCGGTCTGTGTCTCGCTGTTAGTGGTCATTCAACCAAATCCTGGCCTCCTCCCACTACTCCAGCATTACAAGAGGCCCAAACCCCTATTTGACTCCAATTCTGACATTGTCCAGGGTGTAAAAAACTTTCCCCCAACACTTTTGATAACGAGGAGGTGGTGTTCCTTTTAGCCAGGTACACATGCTTTGTAGGAACATGGCATTCTGTCTTTTATGTCATTCAGAGACCGCTCACGGTCTCGCTATGGCCAGCAAGATCTTGCTGGGCGCCCCTGAAGACCTTAGGGCAGAGTTCTTCAATCTGTGGGGCGCGCCCCCCTGGGGGGGTGCAACACCCTCTCAAGGGGGGCGCGCACTCCATCCTAAACTCTGCACAATCTCACTAATTTCGAGTTCTTGTTCTGGTGAATTTCCTGCAATTATGCACTTACCAGGCGCGCAACACCCATTGGGCTCACCCCCTCCCGCCGTCGTGTCTCAGCCCGGCTGAGACCGCTTCGAGGGCTGGCGACGTCTAATTGCAGCCGCACCCGAGTACTTCAAAGGTCTTTAAAAGACCATTTACTTGTTAATGAGGCTTTTGTTCTGTTTTCACCCCTTCTTTAGAGCCGCTCTGCCTATGGCCGGAAGAATTAGCCCCCCTCCCCTGAAATCTTTTTCACCCCCCCAAGTTGCCCGCCTGGAACTTACACCATACCTACAGCACAGACACCGGTCGCAGGAACACAACATTTATTCCTCAGAGTTTAGGAATGAACGTCCGCTGTAGGCTGTGACATAACAGGGCATGCGCTGGCGGTCCTCGTGGGCAGCACCTGCAGTGTTTTTTGTACATTCTCTAACTAAACTGCAGCAACTTCTCGGCTGAGGGTGTGCTTGAAAAGAGGGGGTGACAGGTCATTCTTTTATCATTCTCCGTGTCTCCAGTCACATCTACCTGCAACTTCTCGCATTGGTTTGGTGAATAATGTCTTTTGTTTTTCACACATGTGAACCCATTAGCAGTGAGATGCTGGCAAATGTATCTGATTAGCTACCTCTGCCTTCTCATCCACTGGGCTGTTAACCCGTGTATGCCTACATGGAAAAAATGCACAAAGCTAAAAACTACATTCAATTTTGTTTATTTCAACTGTCACTCTGACCTAGAATAGTGAATATGAAAGTTCGAACACCATTCATGCTTGGGGGATATTCTAAGTCTACATCTGGAAAATCCTGTTGCTGTCACTTGGAGATCTGCTGTTTGTATATATTATTTGGGTGAATGGATGGATAATGAGAGAAAGGATGGATGGATGGATGGGTGAGTGGGAGGATGGATGAGAGAAAAGGTAAATAGATGAATGTATGAGTGGAAGGGTGGATGGATGAGTGAAAGGGTGGATGATGTGCGAGTGAATGGGTGGATTGGTGAGTAAAATGATGGATGGATGGATTGATAAGTGAAAGGGTGGATGGACAGATGAATGAAAGGGTGGATGTAAGGATGGATGAGTGAGTGAAAGGGAGGGTAGATGGACCAAAGGATGGGTAGATGAGTGAAAGGATGGATGAGTGATGGGGTCAATGGTTGGATTCATGAGTGGATGAGTAGATGGGTGGGTGGATGGAAGGATGGATGGCTAAGAGAAAGGGGAATGGAGAGAGAAAGGATGGATGGATGACTAAAAGGGTGAATGGGTGGAAGAGTGAGTGACTGGGTGGATGGATGAGTAAGTTAAAGAATGGGTGTAAGGGTAAATGGCTGTATGGATGGACAAGTGTACGGATGGATAGGGTGAAAGGGGGGATGGATGAGTGAAAGGGTGGATGGATGAGTGAAATGATGGATTGAAGGATATATGATGGATAGGTTTGCAAATGGTTGAATGTGTGGCTATGGTTGGGCACACAGATGGAAGGACATGGTGAAATGAATGAATGGTGAAAGACTGAATGATGGATGAAAGACTGATTACACCTTGTAGCCCCCATTATCTTAAGTACATTGACTTTCACATTTATGAGTCATTGCCTTTATATAATGTGTATGATGTAACGCACTCCGACACTCTGCCATACACACTTGGGACGAGTAGCACTATAAAAGAAATCAAATACACATGAGAAGCATTCTATGCGAAGATGAGGGGCACCATTGGGTGGTAGCAAGGCCGGACTGGCTGCTCCAGGTATCAGGCGTTTCCCTGGGAGGCTGGAAAGGTGGGGTTGGTTTTGTTACTGGGGGCTGACACTGCAAAGTACCTTGTATATCCAGCAGTTTTTAGGCAACAATAAAAGCGTCATCACTTATATTCAGGTGTGGTTCACCAGTGTCTGGTGACTAATGTACCGGCGGGAAAATTGAGTTTTGAGCTGTGTAATAAGCCTCTGTCATTTAACCACACCCACTCACAAAACTGCAGTTAACTAAACACACTTACTGTGTTTAACATTATTTGCTGGATATGGCCCGGGATATGTGGGTGGCGGACGATTATGTGGTGTACGAGATTCCAGAAATTTCTGTCAGGTGGAGGGGGGGCCCAACATTTTAAAAAAATTCAGCTGGGGGGGCTCAGCCTACAAAAGTTTGAAGACCTCT
The DNA here is from genome assembly GCA_963921515.1 of Calotriton arnoldi. Lineage (NCBI taxonomy): Eukaryota > Metazoa > Chordata > Amphibia > Caudata > Salamandridae > Calotriton > Calotriton arnoldi. The sequence continues at coordinate 384,592 of CAWUFW010013501.1, forward strand.
GCCTTAGGGTGTCTCTTGCTCAAATGACTCAGGATGGGCAGGATGCAGCAAAATATGTATTGCACACTGGCTTGGACACCATTCATTGCATTGCTCTTCGCACCAGCGTAGTGTTTAAATCGTATGCAGAGATAAGTGCAGATGGCTTTTTTTGGGACTGTCCAGGCATCCATTTGATGGATCTAGACTTTTTGTAGCTAGGCTGATTCGGCTTTTGAATGATTTAAAAATAGTTGCACCACAGCACCATCTGTGAAGTAGCTGTCAGCCTGTCAATTTTTCCATTAGTACAGAAAATTTAGGGGGATTCCAGAGGCCCAGCTCACTATCCGAATCAACTGCCTTAGCTGGTGCAGCAAAACAGCCCAACCTTTTCAAGGTGGAGGACTTGGAGGTAGTCAATCTCGTTCACACCAGCAGGTTTTTATTTCTTTATTGCTTCCTCCCCTGCAGCAGCCATACCTAAGCCACTTTGAACCCTTTTCAACCCCAGTCAGCTGGTAAGGGAGTAAGTTAGGATAATTTTGTCCCTGGCTAGAAATCCATCGCATTAGACCGATGGGTTTTGTAGATCGTTCAAATGGGCTATACTCTGTCTATCATATCTTCCATGCCTCATAAAGCCACCACGCAAGGTCTAATTTTGACTGACCACACCTCAGTTTTTATGCAGCAAGTCAACCTCCGGCTGTCCCAGGGTGCAAACAAACGAATGCTTGACTGAGTGGGGATGGATGCCACTCTTGTTGCTTCCACTTGCTCGAAGGATAGAAGCCTCCAGCCTAAACTGAATCAGACACCTTTCTGACAAAAGACGATTTCAAAATGCTCACTCTGGCGAAGATCACCTCAGTCCTCTGTATTCTGTATGGTGTCCTTGGACGTGGAGGACAAGTATTTTCATACGCCTGTCCTGCAGTACCACAGATGCCACCTGCAGTTAACAGTGAGGGTCCAAAACACTTCAAATTTTCTGTACTGCCCCTCTGCTTTACCTCAGCCCCACTGGTGTTCATGAAAATAATGGCAGTGATAGCTACTCATCTTTGTTCTTAAGAGATGCTTGTATTCCTGTACCTCAATGATTGGCTGCTCATGTTGGGCTCACTGCAATCAGTTGGAGACTAACATCTGACTGCCGCTCTCCTGATCCTCCATGGGAGCCAGCGAGCTGAAGTCCTACCCGAGCCCTACACAGAGTTTTCCTTTCAATGAGGCCGCCCTGGATTTGCTGACATTTAGTCTTTGCTCTGGAACATTGCGGATATGATCGCAATGTTTTAGGCTCAGTCCTGGGTCTCAGTGAGGATGGTTCTGAGGCTTTCTGTGATCCTAGCCATGTGCATCCTCCTTGTCCCAGATGCTAGATCACATATGTGGGCCTTTTTGAGGAACCTTAGATATCACTGGGCCCAGCACCAGGGCCCTCTCCCAGATTCTATCCAGATCTCTTGTGAAATGACTCAAGATCTTTTACCTGACCGGCAGAAGGCCACTCTCCCTCTCCCACCAGACAAAATTATTGTGATAGATGTGTCACTGCTGGAGTTAGGTGGTCATCTGGGAGAGGTTGAAGTCTAAGGCCTCAGCTCTCCCGCAGGGAGCCAGCACCATGTCTCTTTTGCAGCTTCAGGCAGTCGACTGGCTTTGAAAGCTTTCCTGACGACCCACGGGCAGGGGACTGGTGCCAGCCTTCACAGGCAACACTATCGCCCTGTAGTAATGTAACAAACAGATTAGGATCCTGTGCCAGGAGGCCTTGCAACTTTGAAGATGGCTTGATCTGCAGCAGATATTTCTGGTGGCCAACCACTTGGCAGTCCCTGATCGTCATACATAAGGAGCCGAGCAGGCTTCGTCTGTCTATTAATTGCATCTTCATCCGCAGATGTGGCTTGTCATCTTCTAATGTTGAGGCCTGTCCTGGCTAGATCTGTTTGCCACCACCAAGAATAAAACCTTTGTGCTAGAGCTCTCTCCAGGAGAGTCACTGGTCACTCATTCTGTCTTTGATAGGGGGATGGGTCTTGTGTATGCATTCTCACCATTACCTCTCCTGCCTTGTTCTTGAGAAAATCAGGACAGACAAGGCTGAAGTCATCTTGATAGCCCTGGACTGGGTCACAAGAATGCGGCACTCACATTTCTTGAGCCTGAATAGCTGTCATTGATCTTGGTGCCTCTTTGGCACAGCTTCCAGCCTTAGCAACCAGACAGCGTCCTGCAACTGAATCTCTGCACACTACACCTCCATGCATGCAAATTGAATGGTGACACCTGAGATCCTTTGTTTTTCCCTCTGAGGTAGTAGATGTCCTCCCTGTAGCCAGACATCCTTCAATAAAATCTATTTATGCTGGGCAGTTGGAATAGTTTGTGGTCAGATATGGCATCTGACATCCGGACCCTCAGCAGACTAATCTTTCTGATGTACTGCTTTTTTATGTTTGCTTTTCAAGTCATTTGTTTCTTGAAGGTCTGACTCACATCTTTGCTCAAGTCTCTTGTCATGCCACAGTATGACCTTAATTTGGTCCTCCTAGTCATCATAATCACACCATTTGAGCCAATGCATAGTGGTTCAATTCAGCCCCTGACTAAACTATCTTTGTCACCACAATCACTTCTGCACATCATGTGAGTGCACTGCAGATACGGTCTGTGCAACCTCTGTTCACCACTTTGCTTTCAGGCAAACTGGTGCTGAGAACTCGGGCATCCTTTCTCCTACAGGTGCAGTCTTTCATGTCATACATTTGATTACCTTACTGGCCGCCTTCGCTTTGCTACAACCTTCAAAAGAAAAGAAAAAGCTTCATATGCTTGATCAGAGAAAGTCCTGAGCTTTTATATTGACCGTACAAGTTCTTTATGTTGTGTCTGCCAGAAAAGAGCCCCTTGAAAGCCACTGGGCCCATTACCCCAGGAATAAAGCTGTAACACCTGCTCTGGCAGTGGGAGTCTCTGTCCTGGCCATTTACCAGGCTGCAGCATGGGCATCTGTGCATACGTTCACAAAACACTTCTACTTGGACAGCCAGGTCCACATAGAGGGCCTTTTGACCCACTCGGTCCAGCAAGACTTCTTGCACTCCTCAGACTCTTCGTCTTTAGGCGTTACTGCTATGTTATCCATCCTAGGGGGAGAAATCTGTGGTTAGATGTATCCATCAGAAGACAAGCTGCTTACCATAGGTAACTTTTTCTGGTAGATACCCTGTCTAACAGCACATTCTGTGGGGATGACATCAACACAACATAATAAGGTCCCAAGTAAGATTTTGGCACTTGGTTACCTGCAGTTTGTTTATAATAATCTACGTCTGAGGGTACGTGAAAGGAGAGAGATTAAGAAGTGGACATTTGTGTGGAAGCGTGTTACCTCTTGGCGGCCCTGCTTTGTCATTTACAAGGTGGTAAGAGATCGCCATGGAGCTACATGGCACCACCTGTTATTTAATAGGAGTCATTGCTGGGAGAATTTTCCGGATATAGACTGGTGACTGGGATAATCCAAAACTTGAGGAACTCGTGGTTGGAGCATCTCATAGAGCGTTTTTGAAGGTAAGTAACTTGTGAACAAAACATTCTGCAGGTCATCTTTTTTTTCTTCATGTCTGAAATAAACATTTTTCAATACTCTAATGTAGCTAACCATCCTCCTGTTCTTTGTTTTCAGTACGTGCACTGGAGAAAGCGAGGTCGAGTGCTCAGATTCAGGCCAATTATTCGTCCACTGAAAATAGCCTGTACACCAACGCAAAGGGCAGCACCATCTCTGCCTTTGATGGGGGCTCAGACTCCAGTTCCGAATCTGACTCTGAAGAACCCCAAAGCAGAAAGAAGCTCAGAATTGATGCCAGCTGAACATGGTGTGGCAATAAAGCAACTGAATGGGCCCAGGGTCTTTTTCTGTTTTTTTGTTTGTCAGTGTATCCCCCATCCCTTTCCCAGCTGTAAAGGACTTTTTTTCCCCTTTTTAGTAGAGACTTTGGACTGCATCTCTTATTTTTTTCCCCCATGTTCCCTTCTCAACCACCTGTGTTCATTTTTAAGGAATATTTCCCAACTTGGCAGCTTTTGTACCAAGAAATAAACTTGTTGCCTCTGAATGAGCACATATGTTAGCACATTGCCTTATCGGCCCTCAAAGCCCATATCAATCGCTAGTATCTAGGTGCTCCATCTCTTTCCAGAGGAGGAACTTCACAGCCAAGGTATTTGTGAATTTGTGAGCAGGTAGGCTTTTAGAAGACTTGTTTTAAACATAAACCTGCTTTTTTATTTTATTATTTTTTTTTATTTATGACAACTACACGTTGGGGGAAGGTGGTTGGCAGGGCAGATGGCAAGACTGATTTAGGCAAATGTATTTTTCAATCCTCCTGTTCACAAAAAGCACTAACGTTTGGAAAATGGCAACAAAAAATCAGTCTTTTAAAGGCTATAAAATGGATTGGAGGTGAGAAATCCAAGTTCGCTTCATACCCGTTCTCAAAAGGGGTGTAGTTTTTATTTATTTTGGAGATATCTGCTGTCGCCTACGGACCATCTAGGAGGGATTCTGGCTCGTGCACGGAGGGCTGTATTTTTGTATCTTGCGATGAGTGATAATGTTTTGATATTTATGTCCTGCTACTGAAGTCTAAACTCCACAAACTCACTCTGCCGATGATGTAGGCATGTAATCCTGTACAGATTCATAAGGTTATGATCAAATATCCTTTTATGTATTTCTAAGAGATATAGCCAGCCTGACTTTTGTATGTTCGTACACCAAGAGCAGTGTATTTGGTACTGATTGCCGAGTAGTGCCAGTCTTGTGTAGCATGTGTGGATTCACTTGGTTCAAGCAGCTTTGTTCATGGCGCTACAGAGAAACATCCTGCAAGAAATAAAAAAGCTACTTGGTATTGGAACCAGACATTGTATTTTGTGGGGGGTGGGGGTCTTGTATGTGTCCCTTTGTCATTTTTTTCTCCTTCCATTTATTGGCATTTAATGAAATAGTGTACACCATGTAGATTTGTCTTTGTTAATGTTAAATTCCATTCCATGGAAATGAAAAGTATGTTGTGCATACTGCCCAAGAATTGTCTTGCAAGTTTAGGGCTTGCCTTTACTATAAGACTATAAATAAAAAATATTTTATCCTTGTAAGTTTGTCAATTTCTTAATTAATCTGTGTTATAATTGTGTTATGTTTCTGAAGTGATTTAATCCGTGCCTAAACCAGCAATGGCATGAAGTGTAGTTTGTTCCTTGACTTTAGTAATAAAAATTGTTGGTGAAAGGTGTGATATATTGATTTAAAATAAAACCACAACCTAAAATGAATACTTTCCCAAAGTTGTTCAGCTAATATATTTTGATTTGTAGTCCTGTAAATTACAGATATTATTCAGCATGGCACTGTTAGTTTTGGATGCTGTACTTTCTCACTATTATGTTTTTACAGTTTGCACCCAGTTTGAATGTATTCTAGGTTCACATACTTTGCATTATTCCTCCATTTTGCCTATGTATCTTGTAAAACATGTAGAAAATCTTTACCTCAACCATAAGCAGTGTAGTATGTTTAAAAAAGCATGTCTGCATGGTACCCCCCTTTCTGTTTAAAAAATATATTTTTTACTCTTATTTGCTGAGATATTTACATCTGAGCACTAGGATGCTTCTAAACATCTTCAGTGCATGCGCTCTAACAACGTCAGTCAAGCTTTTTGTAATTAATTGCTCTCTTCTCCGGACAAGGTAAAGGCAGTTTAGAGCAACTTCTCAGTAAGCCACGGACCGTCAGACTACTGCAGAGGGTGCTCTATATGGGGACCCAAGCCCTACCTTCCCCCTACATCAACTGGGCCTACTGTAGATCTCACAGGCAATATAATAAACTATCAGCTACTCTGGGCGATGATCTTATGACATTGTCCACCTTTTCTCCACTTTCCCCAACACAATTCTTGACCCTTTTCAGTCAGATGAAATCAGGTTCCACCCTTGATCCCCGCCCCCTAAAATTCTACAAGTACCCAAAATCATCTCTATGCTCCTTACGGACATCTTTTAATTGGATGCTTAGCCCAGGCTACTTCCCTAGTAAGTAAAAGCTAGCTTCTATCCTCCCTCTTCTCAAGAAGTCTAATCCTGATGCTGCTGACCCCAACAACTACCGTCCAACTTCACGCCTCCCATTACCTTTAAAAATTGTTGTAAAGGCCATCCTCTCTGAATTCACATCCTTTAATGAGAATCATAGTCATCTTGATCCCACTCTATTCGGCTTCAGAAGCCATCACAGCATGGAACTCTCCCTAATCTCCGCTTCAGAGCAAATTATACAAACTGACACAGGAGGTAATGCTGCCCTGGTCCTTTTAGACCTTGGCAACAATCAACGCAGTCAATCACAATATGCTCCTAGATCGTCTTGTCTCCATCTGTATCGTTGGCCAAGCACTTACTCGTCTTAAGTCTTTTCTCACCTACTGAGTACAGTTCGCGCTTGAAGATTTCAATTCACCTCCCTTCACTTTACCTTGTGGCGTTCCCCAGGGCTCTTCATTGAGCCCTACCCTATTTCATATTTGTTACTCAGCTAGCCAAACTGATCAGATCCTTTGGGTACTTGGTGGTATCTTAAGCCGACGACACCCAAATCATGATATCGGTTGCTAGCTATCCAGCAAAGACAGCCGCCTGCTTTCTCCAGGTTGGAAAATGGATGTCTCCTAACTTTCTGAAGCTTAACTCCAGTAAAAAAGGAGATCCTGCGGTTTGGAAGCAACACTTCTTTTTTGTCGCCAGCGTGGTGGCCGCAGGAACTTGCCTCTCTCCCTACCCCAGTTACGAAGATCAAAAACATAAGGGTGGTTTTTGACTGAAAATTAGGTTTTGAGGGCCACGTTAAGTTACCTACGCTTCCCTGTACTGTGATGCTTCTTAGGAAAATCATTCCCTTCATCCCGTTGGACTTGAAGAAAACTGTGTTCTCAGCTCTAATCCTATCTAAAATCGATTACTGTAACGCTAGATTTGTTAATATTTAGAAAAGATGTCAACAAAATTCAGATCCTACAAAATGCCGCTACGCGCCTACTCTTAGGCATTCCCAAACGTGAGTCTGTTTCCTCCCCACTTATCCATCTTCATTAGCTTCCCGTCAAGAATCACATAGATTTTAAGGCCCTTTGCATTGCCTTTAGGGTACTCCACGGTATAGACCCTCGACTACCTCAGGCAAAGCCTCCATTGGTATACTCCTTCAAGACCGCTCCGATCTGGTGCGGCCTACAATCTTGTAGTCCTAAAATGTTAAAAATCTTTCTGGGGCGGGAGGAGCTTTGTCGCTGGCACAACCAAACTACGGAACTCCTTCCCCCTTGAATTGAAAAGGAGATCAGACCTTTAGCTTTCAGAAAAGCTCTCAAAACATGGCTCGTCAGTCAACAGTTTATTCTGTATCCTTCCTAGTTTCCAGTAGGCTACCCTTTTCTGAGTCTAGTGCCTAGACACTGCTTGGTATTGGAGCGCTTTATACATTTTATTTTCATTTAAATGGCATATGTAGCCATGGCCATGCCTAGTATTTAACTGGCATGTCTTGTTCCATTTGCTTTGTCTAAAATGCCTAATTGCACATCTTGGCTTTGGAATAAACTAAACTCTCTTCGCTTCATTAATCTCGGTATTAAGTCATTTGATTTAAACAACGCAAAGAGGATTATTAGAAAGTATATTTCTGATAGCCCCTGGCAGCTCCTAGATTGTTCTGCCTTCCTCATCTTCTGCTGTTTCTGAAGTTGGATTTCACATTAGATTGCTCTGCCCAAGAAATAGTCATGAATGACCATTAAGTCTCTTTGTGAGGACGTGAGCCCTCTGATGCAGGAGCACTGTTGAGCAGTACATCAGCAAGACATTGGAAATGTTATTACAGAACTTTGTGGTCCTGGGAAGCAGCACTATGCTCTTACTCGGTTGTGAATGAGGAGATAAAGTTGAGACAGTTGACTTGAAAAGGCATTCAAAGCCTTTTGGGATGGACCATTCGCATTATCAAGATAGAACACAAAGTGTGGACCTTTGAACTAGGCTTTTCGGAAGTCAACCTAGAGGTTGTACTTGAACCTAAGATTGTTGCGCATCATATGCTCAGCGACTGGATTATTGCCTTGCTCTCGATTCTGTAAAGTGCTCTGATACCTTCGGGTCTAGCTAGTGCTATATAAAACCTATAAATAAAGGGAAGGAACCATAAGCAGAGGACCAATATGAGTAGGTTTTCCATTGATGGGGAGAGGGAGTTATACTCTTCAGTAGGTTGGAGAACTTACACCTGCTGAGTTAGCCTTCCACCATTTTGAAGTACATGACCAGTAGGGACTGGAGTTTTGCTGGGCCCTAGTTGAAGTGAGTGGTTGACGCTGTGTCCCACTTACATTTTAGCCTTGATCTCATAAAAGCTGTCCAGAAAGTTTGGGAGCTTAAGGAGTGAGATGAAGATATTCCACTTTCTCTAAAGCTTGGACTTTTTTGACCTTGTAATCACCAGAACAAGGTGCCAAGGCTATGCAACAAACGTGACCGCTTTAAGCAAGATTTCCTGGTTCCAGATATCGCATCTGTAAGTCGCATGTTCTTACGATTGATCACGAAAAGCAAAAAGATTTCCAATTCTGCAGCTGAGACCAGCCCTAAAATATACAAAGCTGTTCTCAATTATCCCGATGCAACCTACATTAGGATGATTGGGAAAACAGCCAGGAAAGGTAGCCATGGATCACAGCCATTAGAAAGAACAGCTAATCTCTTTTGACAGTATCTTGCTTCTTTGTCAAACATTAGTACCTATGCTTCCAGCAGTTTTAGAGCAGCCAGTTAAGATACCAATGTTTTTTCAGCATGGATCGTTTTAGTGGTTGGGTCCGAAATCCTGTCTTGTTAATCTTTGAGTCTCGTCTACCACAATTTGGTGGTAAGTCAATCCCCAGTGTGATGCCAGACGTGCCCTGGAGGTTCCTGTGTTGTCACCATCTTCAGATTCTTTTTTTTTTTTTTTACCATTGGGTCTGGTAGCACGACAGAGGCTCCTCAGATTTTCTATAAAAACTGAAAAGTATCAGTTTTTTTCCACAAGAAACACCAAAGATCACCAGGAGGCATTAAATGCCTGGAAGATAGCGAAGTGGTGCCTATTCAACCCTGACTAAGGGCACCTGCTAGTGAGCACCACGTGGTCCGAGAATGCAGAGGCATGCAGAACACCCCCCTGCCAACTGCCACCACAAGTTAGTGCTGAGAGACCCCCACGAGGTGTGCAACTTGTGCCTCCCAAAGGACCACCGTGCCGAAGACTACGTGCCCTGTGCAAAATGAGTCGCAAAGACACTGAAGCAAGACTCCAACAATATCTGGCGCACCACGCCTTGGCTGATGCAAAGGGAAAACGAGTCCCTGAAAGAACTAGGCCTTTCCAGTGAGTAGGAGGAGAAGAATGTTTGAGGATGAGCCGGGAGAGGACGGAGAGTTGGAAGTCGAACAGAATGTCCTAAATGTTGAAAGGGTGAATGCTGTGAGGAAAGCAGAGAGAAATGCAGACAAGAAGCGGCAAAAGGTAACCAAGGCGCCAAAGGACACACTCTAGATCCTCAAAGGCTACCTTGGCGTCGACGTCTAAGCACTTGATGACCAAAGGTCGGCACAAGCACAAAGAGCAGCATGTGTCCTGGCCAAAGGACACTGATGGAGTAAAACCTTCTAACCAACACTCAACACCTGCAGGCTCAAGAGAAGGGGCGAAGGACAGGGAGCTGAAGTCCAAAGAAGTGCTGACCTCGAAAAGGAAGGCTTATTTGAAACCAAACGATCGCACGAGGTCGAGCAGAAGAAATACCGGTTCGAAGCAGAAATGGTGGCTCTCCTGCAAAGAAAGGAGTTGGAGTCCTTAAATGGGTTCCGCATACCACCAAAACCCTCATAGCCGAGAGGGACTGGAGACGACCAACCAGGCATCAAGCCACCCTCGATGCCAGAGTCACATGAGGAAGAGCAGGTGGAATACTTCAACTATGATGAATCAGGATGTTGACTCCAAATCCCTCAGAGGGCGTCCCCACCAGAGGATCTGTATGTACAATGAGCTCATCGAGGGCAGCAGATGCATATGGAGTCCAGCTCGAAGAAAAGAGGGAGGACTCGTGCTTCCTTCTCAACATTCATGCCATCACAGAAGTCAAACCTATATCTGCCTATGCTCCCCAGCATCCTGGACCACAGTAAGGAGGCGTTCGGAGAGCCAGCCATAGTAAGAGCTGTAGCCCCTTGATCGGAGAAGTACACTCCCCACAAGACCCTCAATACATCAGGGGAAATATGCCTGCAGATTCCATAATTGTGGCAACAGTCAGGAAGAGAAACAATGCATCCACATCAACTGGGCCACCACCAGAAAAAGAGCTAAAAGTTCTTTCTGGTGAGAAGGAAAGTGGAGTGGCTACGCAATGGAGAATTGCCAATTCTAACAGACTCCCAACTGCTGCTTATTCTACCAGCAGTAGGAGGAAGTGGAGAGTCTCATGCAACTCCTCCCAGAGGAGTTTGAAAAGAGACCCAAGGCAGTGATTCTGGAGGGTAAGAGCATCACCAAATCCTACCACAAATCACCATTCGACATGGCAGATGCTGCCAGCAGGCAGGTGTGCACAAGCACTACTCTCAGAAGGCACGCCTGGCTAAGAGTTTCACGATCGAAAGCAAGGTACAGGCATCAGCGAGTAACATGCCTTTCACCGGAGAAGACCTCTTTGGAACAGCTATTGAAGAGGCGCTACAGCAGATAAAAATGGACAATTAAACTGAAAAATAGTGGAAGCATTGCAGTTCTGGAGATCCTTCAGGAGAGGGGAAATGCCCACCAGGATACCAGGCAGGGGAGGATTCCCACCGGCCCAACAGCAGGGTTTCAGCCAGCAAGTCGTGCACCAGCCCTCAACAGTGGCAGCACCCAGCGAGACAGCCTTTTTGTGTAAAACAGCGAGGGAGAGGCCAGCCTGCAAGGGGGAAGGGGCAAGCAAACAAGTGACTGTGCCCACAACCCACCACATAACACCAGTAGGGGAAGAATAAGAGGTTTCCTCCAGGAGTGGAGGTCAGTCACCTCAGACAACTGGATATTAAATCTATTAAAGCAATACTGCTGCATAGCTCTCAAGACACACCACTGCCTGTTCGCTCAAAGATAAGACCATTGAGGGAACAAGAACTCATTCAACTGCAGCGAGATGTCAAAGAGAGCATCAAAAAAAGAGACCTAAAGAGTCCTTCCACAAAGGAGACTGGAAGAGGTATCTACTGCGTGTACTTCCTATTACCCAAGCAAGACCGAACACTGAGACCAATACTAGACCTCTCATATCTAATAAAGTTCATACGAATACAACACTTCTAGATGACACTACAAGAGGTAAATTCACTCCTAGGAGGATAGTCCTGGCCCCTTGATATACTTCCGTAAAAAATTTGTTGTCCAGAGTTTTTCATTTTTGATTTGTGCTTTTGTATAATTGGAGAAGTAATTTAACTTGGTTAGGCATTGCTAATCCGAGCCTAATTTTTCTGGATGACATTTTTAAAAATGGCGAATGTGTTGAAGTGACGTAATATTTCAGGAACCAAGAGACCTATATACTTAATTTTGATGTCAAAACAGGTTTTGGTGGTCAAGTATTCTTAGAGACAGAAAAAAACTTCTTAGAGCAACCCATCTGTCATTTTCCATAATGGCAGCTTTATAATGTGTTTTGGCCATTGTATTGGTAATTTTTTTTAAATGTTTTTGTTTCAGGTTTTCAGTTGATTCAAATTCGTAAACATGAGCGAAGCAGGTGGTAGCAGAGGATCTTTACCTCCTGACTGTTGCTTACTAAAAAATCTGAGGACTCCTTCAACAAAGAAAAATGTGTCATAGGCCAAACTAATCCGAAAGAAAAGCTAACATCAACTGCTGCTGGACAGATGAGTTAGAGCTGCTGCAGAAATACGGCAAGACTAAGTTCACAAAAGATTGAAACTGTTGGGTGAAGAGGATCAAATATTTTATTATTGTAACAAAGTGCTAAAAGTTGTATACAGTAGAAAAAAGCCTTTATTTCCCAGTAGTAGTACTTCCGTTTAGTCGGAATTTAGTTTTAAGCAGTTTCACAGGATCCAGTTGTTAGCTTGTTGCATACAGTTGTGGAAATTGGCAACTAATTCTTGGTGATTGCCAGCAACTAAGACGACAATTTGGGTATCGGCGTAACTGACTACTGAGAAACCCATATTTTTTTTATCAAAGTGGCTAACGGAGTGACATATAAGTTAAACAGGGTCTGGCTAAGTGATGATCCTTGTGGGACACCACAGGGAAGAGAGAAGGAGTTGGATAGATTACCATTCATAGATACAGATTGCGCACTCTCTGTGAGGAAGGAGGATAATAACGCTAGGGTGGAACCACTGATGTTTTAAGATTCGACATGATCAATCAAAACCTTATGATTGACCTTGATGTATGCAGCCAAAAGATCAAGAAGAATGAGGGCTGCAGGATTTCCCCTATCAAGTGAGGCTGTGATTAAGGCCTATTCAGTGCTGTGTTGGCCACGAGTGCCGAACTGTGAGTCATCCTGCAAATTGTCTGATTCCAAGAATAGGGTCAATTCCTTGTTGATTGCCTTTTCTGCAATTTTTGCGGGAAAGGGAAGCCTAGAAATGGGGTGATAGTTATTTGCCACAGAGGGATCCAGTTGTGGTTTCTTTAACAACGGAAGAACTGACGCGACTTTCAGGTCTGCTGGAAAAAAGCCCTGCTTGAACATTTCATTGATTGCAGGTGTTAATACACCGGTTACAGTACTGGATACCGAATGAAGGTTAGCCGGGGGGGGGGCAGGGATCGAGCGGGGAACCAGAGTGAGTAGTGAGGATTAGGTCCTGCCCTTGGTATGTCGATAATGGAGAAAAAGAGGGGAAGGATGAGAGGCAAGCAGTAGAAGAACTCTGCAATAAGTTCTGAGAGGACCCCAGCCCTGAAACTGCCATTTTAGTACTGTGTGCAGCTGGCGGAGATCCCCCCCAAACGAGCTGGAGAAAGTATTGAAAATGTCGAACATTTTCCTGGTAGGCTAAGGCGACATTGTCGTAGAGAAATTGACTACTTTCAGCTTTCTTTTTGTAGCAAAAGTTAGCCAGTTTTTTGATCGTGGTATACAATTCTTTGCTAGACCAAATTAAGTTTTAAAGCCACACTGGAGTGCCGGCTACAGATTCACATCCTGTGAGGTCAGAGAAATAATGGTCAACATTGATTAACTGTATTGATCCGTAATACTGAAGTTAAGATTTTTCTAGTGAGAATTTGATTTTGGCAGTCTAACAAAAAGAATGAGCCACTTAAGGTGTTCTCAGCTGACTTGACCCCTGAAGTTCTTTTTGCCAAAATAAGATCACAGGATACAGTTAAAATCAGCAGGAGCCATTCCGGAAAGATTTAGATTTTGGACTTTTACAAATTTTGTGATGCCCGAGAGCTCTGCAATTCATGGGAGTCAACAAGAATGCCTTATGTTGGCTTAACATTTTTTTACATCATTGTTTAATATCAGCAAAGCAAAACTGTTACAAACTAAAGTTCTTGAGTTGGGAACAGAAGCCAATAACATTGATAATGGCTTTGAAGGTATAAGCGGCAGAAAATCCCATGAACCGACAGGCTTATGCTGTGCAAATGTACTGTCTTTTCCAAAGCATGTTTTATGAATTACATCATGGCAAAAAGAAAACTCCGCCACACATGACTGCCCACACAATCTATGACGAGTGCAAAAGGAGAGAGCTAATCACTTCAATGAAAAGGATTGGTGAATCAACAAGTTATGACATAGTAAGGAGCAGGAACTTGTTAGCAGCTCATGCTGATAAATCTTGTGAATCTGACAGCACACTGCTTCCAAGCCACTTTACCAGGAAAGGATTTACAATTGTTGCTCTTGATGATTTTGAGGATGGCTCTTCTTTGTCTGGAACATCCAACACACATGATACTGCCATGGTGCTTTTTCAAGACTGAACCAATGAAATAGCTGTTGGAAAACCAGCTGTGTCCGCTGTAGGTTTAAGCAAAAAAAAAAAGCTGTAAATTTTATAACCCCACTGCCTTGCCAATGTATGCAAAATCACTACAAGTAATCAACACGATCAAGTAATCAACACGATCAAGTCTACCGGAAAGTTTCAAAGTGGCTGAGGACATGGATCTTCTACCTGATGCTGCAGTCCGCAAAACTGATTTAACTGAATTTATCATACTGCTTATTCGATGCGGACTGAAAGATGAAGAAAAGCCAGTTTGTAGGAAGCTGGCTCTGTATATACTATATCAAAAAGAGGTATAGTGTGCACAGAGTCCAGGGAGTCCCCAAAGGTATAGCAGAGGATAAAGTAGATAATACCTTACTCTCAATTTAGTGGTAGCTGGGCTGAGCAGTTAGGCTTATCAGAGTGTAGTGTGAATGCATTTGGTGTACATACTGATACAAGGCAGGAACACACACTCAAAGACTAACTCCCAGTCCTATGGGAGGAAAGTCGGATGAGTTACTTACAGGTAAATAAACGATTTTCAGATTCAGTCTCCGGGAGTTTTGGTCAACACTGCGCAAGGGTCAGGCCAAGGTAGGTGGCACCACCAGCGGAACTCGGGCAGCCGGGTGCAGAGGTCACTAGGCCCAATGTTATCCTTTGGAGGGTGAGGGCACCACAAAGAGGCACTTGTTGCAGGTAAATACCTGCGCGTTCAGGGACACAGGCCCTGGGGTCCACACTGGAGGGGCCACCGAAGAGCTCCGAGACTGCACCACCAGCGTCACAGGGGCATCCGGGTGCAGAGTGCAAAGGAGGCATATGGTGCACTGTGAAAATCAGTGGGGATCCTCGGTTGGAGAAAATTGCTGCAGGCTCTGTTCAGAAGACTGGCTAAAGGAATCCGATGACTGGAGAGGTGAGTTTGATAATGGGGGGGATGCCGGGACACTATCGGTTGGGCACTCTTAGGCCTGGGGGTTGCAGGTGCAGAGGTGTCTGGTTTCTCTCACCGGGTCGGGGGGGGGGGGACCCTTCAGGTTGAGGCTGCAGGCTTCATGGAGAAGTTCCGGAGGGGTGGTCCAATGCTAGATCCCAGGCCAGAATCACCAGGGAGACGTCACTGAGTCGGTGGGCCACCTGGACTCTGGCCGCGGGCGACTGCCATGTACTCAAAATGGCTTCACTTAGTGTCCAAGAATGGACTCTGACACTGTAGGGGCATATTGCTCATGCAGTTATGTCCTCACCTGTGGTATAGTGCACCCTGCCTTAGGGCTGTAAGGCCCACCAGAAGGGTGACTTACCTATGCCACAGGCTGTGGTGTATAGGCATGGCACCCCGGAAGGTGTGCTATGTCGACTTTCAGTTTAGCCACACCACAATGCATAGCCTGCAATGGCAGTGTGTATGTGTCAGGTGCGGTGTCGTTTAGGGTGGCACAATACAT
Source organism: Calotriton arnoldi (assembly GCA_963921515.1). Classification (NCBI taxonomy): domain Eukaryota; kingdom Metazoa; phylum Chordata; class Amphibia; order Caudata; family Salamandridae; genus Calotriton; species Calotriton arnoldi. The sequence continues at coordinate 400,164 of CAWUFW010013501.1, forward strand.
GCTGCAGCCCTAAGGGACCCTCTCTGGTCACAAGGCCCTTGGTACCAATGGTATCTAGTACAAGGGACTTATAAGTGGGCGAGATGTGTACCAATTGTGGGAGCAATGGTACAGTTTTGGGAAAGAACACAGGTGCTGGGGCCTGGCTAGCAGGGTCCCAGCACACACTCAGTCAAGTTAGCATCAGGTATCTGGCAAAAAGTTGGGGGGTAACCATGCAAAACGGGCACTTTCCTACACAGTTCCTTTGTGGGCTGGAATTCATGCTCTGATCTCTCAGAATACTGTCCCGCTGAAGAAGGTTGGGTTTTTTACCAGCAATACCCTCTCCAGTCACAAACTACGCAACAGTATACACAGCTCTAAAAAACAATTTGGCAAAATGTGCGTACTCCTCTTAAAGAGCAGCCTATCCTGCCAATTTTCTGTGATGAAGGTGTTTTCAGTATTGTAGCTGACATTGGTATGAGTAATCCAATAGAATTTGATGATCTTTATCCAATGATGGCTGTTTTCCACATTACAAAAGTTGTGTTGCAGTGTGCAGGAAGTTATCTCAGTGGATGTGGCATTGACGATGCACTTATTGAGGCTGAAATCTTTGGAAGCAAAATTGTCCAGTCAGTATTGAGTGAAACTGTTTGTTCGTTAGAAGGTATGCTCATCATATCTGAGGCTATAGAAACATTGCGTTGGAATGCTTCTGGGTCAAGAGTGAGACATTAGGTTTTGCATATCTTATCTCAGAAGTAAACCAGGCACATCGTGCACTTCATTCAAAAGACCTAATTTCAAACCCAGGCAATGTTCAATACACTTAGTTCAAAATCTGAAAACCAAGTTCATTGAGTTTGTCAAAGAATATGAAGAAAAATTAAAACATTACAAGTACTGGGGAAATGATTTACATATGATACCTCTAGTGAAAAACTTGGTACTTTCTGATCGGGAAGGTGATTGGGAGCTGCATGTGAAGACTGCGGAGTCACGGATTAATGTGTTTTGCGAATTCGAATGTATAAACTACCTGAGATACGGGTCCTGGTATTTGGAAAGAGTGAAGAAGCTAGAGGTGGAAAACCATACCTCTTCAGAAAATTCATCCAAAGACATTTTGTGGTGAAAGAGAGGGAAGGTTCAATGCTGTGGCTCCAGTATGAAACTGGAACAGATGATTCAGAAATCACACAAAAACTCAAAGGGAATTGTTGTGCAGACACGTAAAAGTGAATATGTTGCTGAATGGCAGCTAGTTTACCATTAAGTCCTTTCTATTTCCAATGTTTTCAGAGAGATGACAAATTAAAAATTAATGGACCATCGTGAAACTGTTATCACAAACTTGTGGGAAAGAAATGGGAACATTTTAATAAACATGTTGACCACCTTCTTCATTTCATGCAGAACCAAAGAAACACCTTTGAAATGACCGAGCCTGTGTGACTCCACAATTTTCTGACCAAACAATATGTGGATAACTATGTAAAGACATGTCTACTAGATGTCCTGGAACATGGATCAAAACTATATGCAGAACTGAAGCAGGAGAGATATGTATTGAAAGAGAAAAAGCTGTGACATAATCACTTAACCTAAACTTCCAAGCTTTAATTGCCATAGTGAGAGTTTCGTCCAACCAGCCACTCCAAAACGGGTTACAAAAAAACAACTTTTGCAAGCACATAGAGAGAAAGATGTAGCAAACGGAAGGGGTGAATTTATCAATGACATTCTGTCGCATTATCTTCCAACAAACACATTATTTGATGGAGATGCTGCAACCAAACAAACAAGTTACTTACCTTTGGTAACGATGTATCTGTAAGAGACATATGTAAGTTATAGATTCCTTACCTCTAGAATTACCCCCAGGTGTCGGACTGGATCTGGAGAATTTTTCTGAGCAGTACCCCTGCGTGTTGGTGGGTGGTGTCGGTCGACTTAGCGTCTGTCGTCGTCGGCATGGTCACCGGAATGACGTCGCGGTGTCTAATTAGATGCCGCCCCTGCGTGCTGACATCGGTTCCGACATGACTTTCCACGCCAGAAGCGCAAAGCCATGGAAGACACTGACGTGCCACAACTAGGGCCCTACAAGGGAGTCCCTATCAGTCAGTTTGCAGCGCTGTGAGGATGGGTGGGGCGGTAAGGAATCTGTAACTAACATATGTCTCTTACAGATACATTGTTACCGAAGGTAAGTAACTTGTTCATCTGAAAGAGACAGTTAGTTATAGCTTCCTTACCTTTAGAATAGATACCCCAGCAGTACCAACCCCGGAGGAGGGTCTGCGAACCAAGTTCACACCAGAAAGTCCTGGAGGACTGAACTGGCAAAATAGCCGTACCTCTGTACTTGGGTGTCCAGGCAGTAATGTCTGGTGAAAGTGTGCAAGAATGCCCATGTGGCTGCCTAAAAGATATCAAGAAGTGGAACTCCACGTGCCAATGCAGTGGTTGCTGCCATAGCTCTAGTGGAATGAGCACAGAGCCCCACTGGAGGTTCCTTTTTTGCTAAAGCGTAACAGATTTTAATACAAAGGACAACCCATTCAGAGATGGTACGCTTTTGAACAGCCCGGCCTTTCTTGGCACCTACATAGCCAACGAAGAGTTGATCATCCACCCGGAAATCTTTTGTGGGGTCAAGGTAGAAGGATAGCGCACGTTCAGGGTCCAGACAGTGGCGTCTGTCCTCCTCCTTGGAAGGGTGCAGAGGTGGGAAAAAGGTGGACAAAGTGATTGATTGTCCTATGTGAAATGGTGTAACCACTTTAGGAAGGTACGAGGGCCTCGTCCTAAGTACCACTTCCGGATGCACAGAGAAGAAAGGGGGCTTAGAAGATAGAGCTTGAAGCTCACTCACTCTGCGAGCAGAGGTGATGGCAACAAGGAAGGCAGTTTTCATAGTGAGGAGCCTGAGATGACAGTTGTGAAGAGGCTCAAAGGGAGCACACAAGATAAGGTACAACAAGATTCAAGTCCCACTGGGGCATTATGAAAGGAGATGGAGGAAAGAGATGAGTAATGCCCTTAAAAAAACTATTTACAATAGGAGACTTGAGCAAGGATGGCTGATCTGACAGCCGAAGAAAAGCAGAAATAGCAGCAAGATAGCCTTTAGGAGTGCCCAGAGCAAAGCCCTGCTGGGCTAAAGAAAGTATATACAAGAGAACCTCTGAAAGAGGGACAGAAAGGGGATCCACAGCCTCTGCTGTGTACCATGCCACAAACTTGTTCCATCTACAGGCGTATACCGTTTTAGTGGAGGGATGCCTGGCTGCCAAGATGTCATTACAAACTTCTGGCAAAAGGTCAAATGTCAACTGTTGCTGCTCAATCGCCACGCAAGGAGGTGGAGGCTGGACAGGTTCGGGTTAAGAACCGTCCCCTGCTGCTGCGACAGAAGATCCTCCCGGAGGGGCATCTTCTTCAGCACTCGGGGCAGAAGTGGTACAGGGGGAAAGGCGTACAGAAGGCCGCAACTCCACTTGCGACGAAATCCCGTCGCCGAGCGAGAGTTGTCTTGGAAACTCCAATGCGCAAAATTGCTGACATTGCGTGTTCTCTTCGGTGGCGAACAAATCTAACCAAGGCTCTCCCCACTGCTGAAAGAGACCTTGCACCACCACCGAGTGAAGACTCCATTTGTAATCTACCAGGAACAGACGGCTGAGTTCGTCCGCCCTGGCGTTAGGGAACCTGCCAGGTGTTGAACCACCAGGGACATGCCTTGATTTTTCAGCCATGTCCATAGGCGAAGAGCTTCTTGACGTAGGGTCCACGACCCCACCCGCCCTGTTTGTTGCAGTAACACATAGCGGTGGTGTTGTCTGTAAACACCTGCACCACTTTCCCTTTGAGAGAGTAAAGGAATGCTTCCAGTGCCAGGCGGATCGCCCGGAGCTCCAACAGGTTGATATGGAGCTTGGACTCTGCCGGAGACCGGACTCCTCTGATTTCCGCCTCCCCCACATGGCCGCCCCATCCCAGGAGTGACTCATCTGTCACTACTGTGAGGTCTGGTTGGGGAAGGGAGAGGGAACTGCCTCTGACCCAAGTTTGGTTCGTTAACCACCACTGCAGTTGTTGTGTAGTTCCCTCCGAAATCTGGACGTAGTCGGAAAAAGTCCCCTAATGCTGCGCCCACTGGAACTGCAGGTCTCACTGCAGAGCCCGCATATGCCATCTGGCATGATCCACCAGCAGGATGCAGGAGGCCATGAGGCCCAGCAGCCTCAGGGTCATTCTCAACAAAATCCGGGACAGAGGCTGAAACATTGGTATCATAGCCCGAACATCCGGACTTGCTGCTCTGGAGGATAAGCCTGAAACTGCACTGTGTCCACAACGGCTCCGATGAAAAGGAGCGTCTGAGATGGAGTCAGGTGTGACTTTGGCACGTTGATAGTGAACCCCAGCGAATGCAGGAGGTCCGCCGTAGTCTGGAGGTGGGAGACGACAGCCTGGAGTGAGCCCGCCGTAAACAGCCAGTCGTCGAAATAGGGGAAGACTGGAACCCCTAATATGCACCAATGAGCTGCGACCACCGCCATCACCTTCGTGAACACCCGAGGGACACTGGTAAGGCCAAAGGGGAGCACGGTGAACTGAAAATGCTTGTGGCCTAACACGAACTGTAGGTACCGTCTGTGGGCTGGCAGGACGGGGATGTGGAAATAGGCGTCCTGGAAGTCCAGCACAACCATCCAGTCTCCAGGGTCGAGGGCAGAAAGGGCCTGAGCCAACGAGAGGCATTTTGAAGGTTGAGGGCCCTGAGGTCTCGGATAGGGCGCAGGCCTTTGTCCTTTTTGGGCACCAGAAAGTAGTGGGAATAGCAACCACGGCCTACTTCTGGTGCAGGGACCCTCTTGATAGCCCCTTTGGCCAAGAGAGCTGAAACTTCCTGGCGGAGAAGCGCCAAATGATCCGACATGTGATCGAAAGATGGTGGCATGGAGGGAGGGAGGAGCCCCTTCAGACTATTTGCAAAATCCACCTGTCCAACGTGATGAATTGCCAGTGGAGGAGGTGATGGCGAATCCTGCAGCCCACTGGTCGTTGATGGCCCTGAAAGGTGGGACTAGGAAGGCTTGGAGGCTGCTGCAGGAGGGGAAAGGGTGGACTGGGCCCGCCCGCTGGCTCCCAGACCCGTGAGATCGCTGGCTCCTGCGGCCACGCAGAGGCTGGGCAGCTTGCGTGACCTGGTGGCTAGACTGGGCCAGGCATGGCTGGACGCCCCTTTCGTAGCCACGAAAGGGACGAAAAGCAGACTGGAGTGGACGGGAAGGCGCAGCGAGGCCTAAAGATCTGGCCGTAGCCTGAGAATCTTTAAAGCGTTCCAGCGCCGATTCTGCTTTGTCGCCAAAGAGGCGACGGCCATCAAAGGGCATGTCCATCAAGGTAAACTGAACATCCCCCAAAAAGCCAGATGTCCTCAACCAGGCGTAGCGCCGAAAGGCTACCGATGTGGCAATCATTCTGCCTAGTGAGTTGGTTGTGTCGAGTCCACATCTGATTGTGAATTTGGCTGCGTCTCTCCCATCTGCCAATGCCTGGGAGAGAACGGCCCGGGCCTCCTCTGGGCACTGATTCAACACTTGTGCAACCGAGTCCCAGATGGTATGGGAGTATCGGCCCAAGAGGCACACGGTGTTCACAGACTGCAGTGCTAAGCTGGAGGAAGAAAACATGCGCTTCCCAAAGTGATCCAGTTTCTTGAATTCCCTATCTGGGGGAGCAGAAGGAAATGTGCCCTTGGAGGAAGAGGCTTGGACCACCAAGCTCTCGGGGGGGGGAAGGATGTTGGATGAGGAAAACTGGGTCGCCCGGGGCAGGGTGATGGCAGCGGGCGATCGTCCTCTCCACAGGAGCCACTGTGCTGGGCTTGGACCAGGTCCCCAGAAGGACCGTAGTGAGGGCTTCATTGAGGGCAATAGGGGTTCAGAGGTGGATGCCGCAGGTTGAAGCACCTCTGTCAGGAGGTTAGTCCTGACCACCACTGAAGGGAGCTCAAGACCTCGGCCACCCCTCTCACCACCACCGCGTAGGATGCTCTCTCCTCCATTGCCACGGTAGGGGGAGAAAACATGCCAAGGTCTGGAGGTGTCCAGACCACTGGCATCACCCAGGTCCCCTCTCTAGTCCGGCTTTTCTGGCTGGTCTGCTAAAGGGTCCAGCAACCCCTCCCAGTCCTCAATACCACCTTCTGGGTGATGGGGAACACCAGGGATGAACAGGGGAACAAACGTACCCTCCGGTGTCGGATCCGACATCGGTCTGGCTCTGGGTCCATATCAGGGGGCGGTGGATGTGGACGGCGTAGCCTGGGAGTACGGTCGGCATCGGCACCAACGCAGGGTAAGGTTGGGAAAGATCGACCGGCGTCGGTCCTGATCCAGGCCTTGATCTGCGGGGGCCCCCTGGCGTCGGGGCCAGAGCTGCCGGCATCGAAGGCCCAGGACCCCCAACTGGCTCCGCGGGGCCCGAAGGCACGCTGACTGAGTCGGGCTGCCTAAAGATACGATGTAGGGCTTCATAAAATGTACAAACTTGGGCAGGGGATGCTCCGGCTCCCGGAAATGGGGGGAGGTGCGGAGTCGTCTCTGAAGGAGGCACCATAGACGGTGCCTTAGAGCGACAACGCTCCGGGTCCCGTGTCGCATCAGCTGACCGATGGGGAGAAGGCGAAGAGCGCCGGTGCTTCTTCGCCTTCTTCTTGGACTTACCTGAAGACCTGGAGTGCGACGAGGTGTGGGGGCTCCGCAAGCAGCCTCAAGACCTTCTCGGGCCATATTGTTCAAGAACCTAACCGCAAATTGGAGGAAGCTGACCTTCATGTTGTGTGGGCTTTTCAAAATAGTTCCAATCGAGTCATTGTACTGTCAAATGATACAGATGTTATTGTGCTACTTAGATTTGTTGCAATATTCATAAGTCGAGGATTGTCAGAGTTATGGATACGTTATGGAACAGGCAAGAAAAGACACTTAATCCTGCTTCATATTCTGTACAAGAAACTTGACCCAGAGATGCCCAGTGTTCTTATCAAGGCACATATTCATACAGGTGATGACACTATAAGTAAAATTGGAACAAAGCTTGGAGCTTTAACTGCTGAACCTGTGAAGTTGCTAAAAGGATTTTCTGAGACAGAATGTGACTTTAAAGACGTAGAAAAATCCTTCGTGCGTGTGTGGAAAACGAGTTCTGGTTATCGCATATTGACGATCTTTAGTACAGGGTGTTCAAGAGATCGGTCCGGTTAAGTGACCTTCCACCAATGTCATATTCTGTGCGTGGACACATTAAAAGAGCGTTCTACTTTATCAGAAGATGTGTAAATGTTTTGGATCAAGCATATGTAGAGAAAGATCCACGTGAATTTGGTTGGGAAGATATTGATGGGGTGCTAAAACCTACAATATTTCTAAAGCCTCTACACACACAACTTACAAGTACATGCAAAACTTGTGCTACAAAAATGTCCCTGTCGATGTGCTCAACATTCTGCAAATGTACCACAAGCAATTGCCGAAATAAATAAAGTGAAATATGAAAATGTGTCTAAAACAGGAGTGATAAACATTTTTTTTCATATTCAAATCCTGAACATTGTTTGGTGTATACATAAAAGTATTAAAAAACATTATTTGTTTCATTTCTCTATATGTCTCTTACGCTTTTATAGCCATTATTTTGGAAAATGTCGGAAGGGTTGCTCTGAGGAATTATTTTTTTGTCTCTAAGAGACTACTTTACTCCCAAAACCTATGTTTTGACACCAAAATGAAGACTATAGGTCTCATGGTTCCTGAAATATTACATTATCACTGCTACACATGCGCCAGTTTTAAAAATGTCATCCAGAAAAATTTGGCCTGCATCAGCAATGTCTACCTAAGCTAAATTACTTCTCTAATGATCCAAAAACAAAAATCAAAAATGAAAATCTCTGGACAACAATTTTTTTACGAAGCTATATCAGGGGGCCCTGGATTAGGGAGATTGCATGGCTACCATAGGCCTAAGGGATGCCTAGCTGTTCATACCAATGAACCAAAGACACAGACTGTACCTCAAATTCGTCTTAGACAAAGTACACACCAGTTCGGAGTGCTACCCTTTGGAATAAAATCAGCACTGAGGGTGTTCACATAATGCCTTTTCTTTCAGTAGCTGTACACCTGAGAAGTCTACCCTTACCTGGACAACTGACTGGTGAAAGCAAGTTCAAGACAAAGGAGCCAACAAGACATACAAATGGTTATCTTTATGTTGCAACAGCTGGGGTTCACCATAAACCACGAGAAATCATCTCTGCACCCAGAGCAGAAGAAGGTATTCCTGGAGGCGACACTGAACTCAAGGACAGCACACCCATACCCAGTGCCCAGGAGGGCTAAGGCAGTAACGGAACAAACTCGCCTCTACCAGAAGGGTTAGTCTCTTGACAGTGAGGACTGTATGAAATTAATAGGCATGATGGCATTGTGCATCCCACTCATTCCACATGCAAGACTGCACATGCGACCCATGCAGCAGGAATGGCTCTACAACAGATGGTCACAAGCCACGGGGAGCTGGAAGGATCTAATGGTTGCCAATGCAAATGTTCAGAAAGAAGTGGAATGATGAAACACAAAGAATATAATGAAAGGGAGACCTTTTAAACTACCAGCTCCCACGGTGACCATAACAGACACATCCCAAGATTTTTGGGAGCCCACATGGATAACTTTAAGGTCGTACCTCTGGAGCCAAGCGCGTGCAGTGAAACACCTAAACCTACTGGAACGCAAGACAGTGTTCTTAGTATTTAACGCTTCCCAGGCACACGTAAAAGGACAGGTATTGCTCCCAGGTATTTCCCGCACATTAAACGCCTTTCTATCAGCGTTTTAACTGTATTTTAAATTTTATGCTCCCAATTTAACATTATGATACTATTAGTGGCTACTTAAATTTTGAAATAATCACAAATTCCTTTAATATTGCTTTTATTGCGCAGAGAACTCTGATTGCCTTTCTTCTGCTGCACTCGCACTTTCTGGTTTACCCGGCCCGCCGCTGCTTAGGCCAATTGAGAGTAGGGAATCCACACACACCTGCCACCAATTGAGACTACGGCCCCCATTTTCCAAGCGGTTAGCAGTCTAGTCTTGCTAATTTCAGCCTCCTTAGCCCCATAAATTCACAAGCCTGCCGCGGACGTGTAGATCAGCCCAGGTATTGCCTGCATTTTAACTGTGTTTCTAACAGCATTTCACTGTATTTTCAATTTTATGCTCTCAATGTGCTTTTAGCATTATTATGCTATTTATTAGAGGCAACTTTGAACTTAAAATAATTACAAATACTTGTAATATTGCTATTATTGCGCCAAGAACTCGGTTTGCCTTTCTGCTGCTTTACTCACAATTTCTGGTTTCCCGGTCCGCTGCAGCTTCGGCTGATTGAGCGGAGGAAATCCATGCACAACTGCCACCAATCGAGATGACTACGACCGCCATTTTTCAAGTGGTTAGCAGTCTAGTCAAAGACAACTTTATTCGATTGCTGTTTCAGACAATCATAAAGCACATAAAAATCACATAGTTCATTGCATAAAATAAAACACAGAAAAGAAAATATTATGTACAATTCTTTTTAAAATTTAAAAGTTAATAATGTAATACCAGTGCCAGTTTCTGATATCAATGCGTTAATTTTCCCTACATTTCCTTAGGCTAAGGACTTTCTTTAAGAACATTACTATCCTATAAACTCTGTGTTCATTATCCAGGAGCTGTAATACAATAAGGGCCGGACGACATTGTCGAAGCCCCAGCGATTTTAAAATTGATAGGATATATACTTTCCTTAATTCAGTATAAAATCTGCAAAAAAGGACAACATGTATAGTGGACTGTGCTGAAAGATTATCGCAGGGGCACATTTGCATGTCTTGGGCCGAATCATTCATTTTCGGAAAACTAACAAGTCTATGAAAGACCCCCAACCTAAATCTGGTCAATAAAAACCTATCGTAAGCACCCGGTACAAAAGTTAAATAAGGTTGAATATTAAAAGTAGTTAAAATCAACTGGTTATGCAGGACAGTGGGTTTTGTGATTTCTGACGACATTCTTATAGAGTCCAATAACAAGAGAGCCTCTTTTTTTAAATCCTTTCTCGTGATCATCTGAATAGTTCTCGGATCAGTAAAATATTCTACGTGGCCTAGATCGTGCAAGAAGTCTTGAACATATCTCACCCAGGGCATCTTTAAGGCCCCTTCCAATTTCAAGCTGTCCATTAAAATGTCTCTGTTTAACTTTGTTTCTTCTTTTATCCATACCCTATGCCATAAAAGAATAGGCTCTATTTTTATTAAATCAGAAATGAAAGGTAGGCCCAACTCTGCATGACAGACATACGATGAAGTGCTGTTCGGCACAGACAAAATATATCTTAAAAAGAATTTTCCACCCGTTGCAGCTGATGCAGATCAGCAAAACCCCACACCCCTGCCCCATACATCTCGGTGGAGGTACGCTTTGCTTTATAAATTTGAATGAGCTCTACTGGTGGTCTCCTTCCCAGTTTTTTCGCAAAATTAACAAGTGCATTTGTTGTTCTTAGAAACACCATTTTTTTTGCTGAACCCGCTTGAACCCAGGAATCATTTTGGTCAAAGAGTATTCCAAGATACGAGAATTTCTTAGTAACCTCAATCTTCTGACCTTCAACAAACCTATCCCTGCACCTCTGACTTCCATGGCCACACCTCATTATGAAAGTCTTTGAGGTATTCACTCTAAGGCCAAGGTTTTTCATAAAATTGCAAAAGCTATCTAAAACCCTCTGAAGGCCTATTTGGGTACGAGACATCAATACCGCGTCATCCGCGTACAGGAGAGCTGGTATTGGACGGCCAGCTGTTTGGGGAAAATCTTGACTATCTTTGAGGAGCGCCTCTCCCAAGCCATTAATATAAAGGTTAAAAAGAAAGGGTGCCAGGACACATCCTTGCCTGACCCCCCCTCCTTATTGGAAACGAGGCCGAGCGCTCACCGTTCAACCCACAATGTACTCGCGCCTTAGCGTCACTGTAAAGGCGCCTAAGGAAATGGATAATCCGTAAGTCTACCCCCATGACTTCTAAAGTCTCCCATAGCTTGCTGTGACTCACACAGTCAAAGGCTGCAGTGAGGTCCACAAAAGCTAAAAATAACCTCCCCTTCGCCCGCGTATATTTCCCCACTAAAATAGATAAATTTTACTCTGTTCAACCGTCCCTAAACCCTCACGGAAACCATATTGTAAGTCAGATAGGACCCTGTTATCCTCCGCCCAGTCATGTAGGTGTTCTAAGATTATTCGGCTGACTACTTTGGTCAGGGCGTCCAATAATGAAATGGGCCTGTAGCATCCAGGGTCCTGTCGGTCTCCCTTTTTAAAGATTGGGACGATGATGGATTCCACCCAGGTCGATAAAAAAGGGGCACGACAACTGGCGGTAATCACCTGGGTGATTATTGGTCCCCATAGGGACATGTTTGACTTAAACAAGTCTACTGGAACCCCATCCGGCCCGGGGGCCTTACCACCCTGGCTTGCAGAAATTGCCCTATTCACTTCCTCCAGAGTAATCTGCAGGTCCGAACAATAAGCCAAGGGATCCATGTTGGCTTCCCCATGGTTGTTGTTAACCGCCACGCCAGAATTTTCCTCACCATTATATACCCTAGAGAAATGGTTATTCCATTGGTCCTCAGTTATAGCGATTTCAATAGTAGGGCCACCACCGGAGGTCAGAAAGGGTGCTTTTACTGCTTTCCAGAAAGCAAAACTATCTTTCAATAGGGAGGCTTTATGGAGGGCTTCCCATGCCTCGTTTCTCAAAACAGTTTTCCTTTCTGTAAGTGCTAGCCTGTAGTCCCTTCTTGCCTGCCTCACGCCTACTGGGTTTCTAGGTGTCTTATGTAACTCGTATTTTAAATTGGTGTAGGCTCGGGTACACCTAGAGTCAAACCATCCCTGAGATTTTCCTTTGTTTTGAGTCTGCACAAACAATGCTTCCCTTGTTGCACTCGAGATCATATAAAAGGAAGATAGAATACTATTTGGGGCAGCTATTTCACTCGGGCATATCTCAAAGGCAGATTTACATTTATCTATCACCTGCTTAGTGATCACTAATGGGTCTACCATCGACCAGCGCAAAGTGTAACCATTTGTCCTACCAATTGTTATGTTAGCTGACATCTGATCAACTTTATCATGTCTAGCAGATTTACTTGCCGGTAGTATGACAGAAAGACACAATGGAAAATGGTCACTCAGTGGGTTATCATCTATAGAAAAAAAGTGAAGACTACACACATGACTATTTGACATTAATACATAATCTATAGTAGAAGATAAGCCCCTGCCATTGAAGGTATGGGGCATTGGAGCAGGTGTTGGGTATAATTCATTTGCAAAGCCCAGATCGAGACTGAAAACCAGTTCATTAAATGACTCTCCCAGTGTAGAGTGTTTAAAGTGAGAATTACTTGTGCCTTCTTCAGTTATAAAGCCACAGGATTTACCATCAATATTAGGACACAAAACACAGTTGAAGTCCCCCCCCAAGATTAACATCGTATCTTTAACATTATCAATGCGCGCAGATTTCAAATCCCTACCCAGTTTTTTTTCAATAACCCCGACTTTATCCGGGGGAATGTTGTTATAAAAATTTGCCACAGTGATAGTGTTTTGTGTCTACATGGCTTATAATCACATGGTAAAACGTTTCCTCCCTAAACATCTCTCCCTTTTTTGTTTTCAGACTGCTTGAAATGTACGTACAGAGCCCGCCCTTTGCCCTTCCACTCAACCCCTCAATAGCTGGTGTATGATATGTTCTAAAACCGTTCATATGGATTGCTTCCTTAGCCCACGTTTCCTGGAAAAATAATATCTCAAATTTTGCTACAAAACCACACCACAAAGGGTTATTTAGCTTAGACCGTAGACCAGAGATGTTCCAGGAGACTAGATTACAAAGGGCTACGTCGCTATTAGTTGAGAAGCTAGTTCTTACTGCCTTACAATTTAGTGATCCATCACTATTAGAAAGTGCCTGGACTCGGTTTATATGTTCGAGGAATTCAGATAAAGCACCCAAGGTCGAGTTAATTGTGCCAAGGCCCTCTTCCCCCTGCTCACTGCGAACTGGAGGGGGCAGATGGTTATCTCTACCAGAGTGGGCCGGTCCAGAGTGGATTTTCTGCTTGTGGACGTGAACGCCGCGACATCCATACAGGCAAAACTTATCATTTGAGGAGTCAACACTCGCAGGGACCAGTCAGTCTATATCTTCTAATGAATTCAAGATATCGTAGCGATTACTCACTGGGACCGTATACCTAGGCTGTCTGTTCCCTGGGAATCTCTCCTCCACGGGGATGTACCATGGAGCTCTGGGACGTTGATAGAAATATCCCAATGGTAGTATGTTTATACCTTGCACCATAACAGTCCGATTGCCAGCCCTGTCGAGGATTGACTGCACCAGACCTGGGGATCTGAAGGTTAGAACTACACAGTCACCCGCTAGAGATTTTGCAGCTTTACCCACCCAGCCAATTCTTCGAGCCATTTTAAATTCTAAGAAAAGGGTATTAGTTATACCAGTCCTTGCACTCAGTAAGTGCAACGACTTGTTCCTTAGTGTTGACCAGTGTTCAAAGGCATTGGGTGCTAAAGATGGAACATTTGCCAGTACAACCGTATAAGGGGTTGCTTCTGGGGGTAGGTGCAGGTTCGGAATCAAGTTAGAAAAGTCTCCCTGGTTAAACCTCTGTTGGATCTGTGTGTTTCTAGATCTCCCTCCTTCACCTTGTGTGATGTTCCCCATGGCGCTAAGTTCCCCGTTTGATGTATTTACGGCCTGTACCTCGGTAGGGTTTGTATCCTCTATATGCTGTGGATGCCCTTGAGGGTCTAGTGAGGGGCGTGTTACTCTTGAAGATGAATTACCAAACCGAACAGAGGCCCTGGCTGTGCTAATATTAATGTTGTTAGAGGTGCTAGGGTGGTGTACTTGTCCACTTACAGAATTACTACCAGAAGGACTCTCCTCTATTCCCATCCCCCTGTTGGACAACCTATCGGCACCTCTACATGAGCAAATATCTGGGTGAACCGGGGGAGTGCTAGAGACAAGCTCCTCCAGCTTTGTTAGTCTAGCTTCCACTTGGGATAGTTTTTGTGATAGTGGATCCAGCAACACAGATACCATTGTTTCTAGCCTTCTCCAGAACTCCTCTTCATGTACCCAGACAGATGGTCCATTTGTTACAGTGGGCAGTGCCGTTATAATAGGGCCCTGATTATGATCTCTATCAGTGGTTGTAGTTTTAGTTTTCCACCCAATTGCCTTTTGACCAATTTGAAATTGTTTCTGGGGGCCCCGGCCCTTCCTTTTCTTTGGTGGTGGTTCATAACTATTGCTTTGACTTATTTTGGCCTTCTGACCTCTGGTGGTTACATTAGGCCTACCAGGTCTGCTTTCTAGTTCCGGGGATGTAATAGAGACAGGATCCATCTCCGTATGATGTATCTGATTAATTCGAAGGGAAGAGTCGTCGGGATTAATTTGCATAGGAGGCTCTATGAGAGCAGGTCTATTCTGAGGCTCTAGGGATAATCTCCGCTCTGTAAGCTCGATCTCGTGTACAAGTGCTGACTCTGCCCTTAAAAGAAAAGCATCAAGTGTCCCCACAACACCCTGCCCGGTGCCTGTTTTTTGCTTGCTCATCTTAAAGTTCCCCAAGGGTAATATCAAAGTCAAGATTTAACACAATACCTTGCCACGTAAGAGTAAATCGTCCCAAGATCAAAATGTTAGGGAAGTTGCCCAGCCTAGCCTCGTCCGGTCTCGGACGGGCGCAGACGGGCCCGCCCTTGGCCCGGGCACGCCAGCGCCGCGTGAGGCCGGTCCCTCTTTTAAGCGCCGCCTGGCGCGGTTATCGTAACGCGTGCGGCTCCTGCCGCAACGCGCTCTGGTCCGTGAAGTCCTCTGGGCGGGCAAACGGGTAAAGTGCAGCGTGCCTTGTGCAATGGGAAAAACAGCTGAGCAGGGGCTCCCGCACCGCGTGAGCCCGGTCCCTCTTTTAAGCGCCGCCTGGCGCGGTTATCGTGACGCGTGCGGCTCCTGCCGCAACACGCTCTGGTCTGTGAAGTCCTCTGAGCGGGCAAACGGGTAAAGTGCAGCGTGCCTTGTGCAATGGGAAAAACAGCTGAGCAGGGGCTCCCGCGCCGCGTGAGCCCAGTCCCTCTTTTAAGCGCCGCCTGGCGCGGTTATCGTGATGCGTGCGGCTCCTGCCACAATGCGCTCTGGTCCGTGAAGTCCTCTGGGTGGGCAAACGGGTAAAGTGCAGCGTGGTCACGAGCAACGGGGAGCTGGAAGGATCTAATGGTTGCCACTGCAAATGTTCAGAAAGAAGTGGAATGATGAAACACAAAGAATATAATGAAAGGGAGACCTTTTAAACTACCAGCTCCCACGGTGACCATAACAGACACATCCCAAGATTTTTGGGAGCCCACATGGATAACTTTAAGGTCATACCTCTGGAGCCAAGCGGGTGCAGTGAAACACCTAAACCTACTGGAACGCAAGACAGTGTTCTTAGTATTTAACGCTTCCCAGGCACACGTAAAAGGACAGGTATTGCTCCCAGGTATTTCCCGCACATTAAACATGTTTCTATCAGCGTTTTAACTGTATTTTAAATTTTATGCTCCCAATTTAACATTATGATACTATTAGTGGCTACTTAATTTTTAAATAATCACTAATTCCTTTAATATTGCTTTTATTGCGCAGAGAACTCTGATTGCCTTTCTTCTGCTGCACTCGCACTTTCTGGTTTCCCCGGCCTGCTGCTGCTTAGGCTGATTGAGAGTAGGGAATCCACACACAGCTGCCACCAATTGAGACTACAGCCCCCATTTTCCAAGCGGTTAGCAGTCTAGTCTTGCTAATTTCAGCCTCCTTAGCCCCATAAATTCACAAGCCTGCCGCGGACGTGTAGATCAGCCCAGGTATTGCCCGCATTTTAACTGCGTTTCTAACAGCATTTCACTGTATTTTCAATTTTATGCTCCCAATGTGCTTTTAGCATTATTATGCTATTTATTAGAGGCAACTTTGAACTTTAAATAATTACAAATACTTGTAATATTGCTGTTATTGCGCCAAGAACTCTGTTTGCCTTTCTGCTGCTTTACTCACAATTTCTGGTTTCCCGGTCCGCTGCAGCTTCGGCTGATTGAGCGGAGGAAATCCATGCACAACTATCACCAATCGAGATGACTACGACTGCCATTTTCCGAGTGGTTAGCAGTCTAGTCTTGCTAATTTCAGCCTCCTTACCTCCATAAATTTGAAAGCCTGGTGTGGAGGCGCGCATCGGGAGCGCCAAAGGCAAGCCAGTCTGCACCTGTCTGCCTCCAGGAACCCTGCATCTCTGACCACAGAGTTAAGAGAAACATCTAGACTTAACTATTTTAATGGCAATCTCATGAAGATTAGAACTGAGGCCACATTGCAAAAGACTGCTGTGCTACTTTCTCACAGACCCCTATCCCTGGAATAGAGCACTCCCACTAACTGCAAGCTCTGCAATTATGCTTTTACTCCTTGTCTACCACAGTTGCCTTCAGGCCACAAGAGGGACACCGCTGCTCAGTATCATTCAAGGAGCATTCCGTTTTGACCACTGTCGTGTCCTCACTAATGATCACGCGGGGAGAGGTAGGTGGACATTCAATTTTTTTATTCTTTCTTGTCCTGGCAGTGCCCACATGCACGTCCGTCCCTTGCCCTTGTGGCTGTAGAATGCCCTCCCCACGGAAGTGTTGTCCGGTTCCTGTCCCCTCCCCCATCATTCGGGTCCAGGGTCGTAGTGCCCTCTGACCCAGGTCACTACATTTCCCCCTTTGTGGAAATAAAATAGCTGACAAGCGATAGCGAGCGAGAGAAAAGAGCCAGAGAGAGGAAGAGAAAGAGGGAGAGAAAGAGAGAGAGAGAGAGAGATGATCCCCATCGTTACATTTCCTCAATCAGTCTTTGTGGCCTTCTGCTCACTCTTTTTGGACATTCTCCTTCCGTTCCCTCCTGTGATCCCTCTTCTTGTCTCTCATCGTTGTGTGCCTCTCTTCTATTGCTGTCCATATCTTCCTCTCTTCCTGCTGTGTCTCCTCCGTCTTCATCCAATGCCATCAGTCTCTTGAAGTGAGAGCTGTTTCTGGTAATCCGGTAGGGGCCAGATGCCGCTGTTATCATAGGCCCCTTGACGTTTATAATTGTCAGTGGTTCATCTGAGAATGGACTGTCTGATTTTCTTGACTGCCGCTGGCGCACCACCACTGAGTCCCCTTGCTTCAGGTGCGAGGCAGTGGCCTGTCTCCTGGCGTCCGCATAGACCTTCATCTTGTTTTTCGCCTCTTGGTCTCTTACTGCAATGCTGTCGCGCCCTGGTGGCGCCTTTGCTTCTAGTTGAGGCAGTCTTGTCCTGCTTGTCCTTCCTAGTACTAGTTCTGCTGGACATCGGCCCGTGGAGCTGTGGGGGGTGTTTCGATAGTCCCTTAGCACTTGACAGAGTGCTTGTCCTATGGAGATTTGCCCTAGCTTTGCTCTTTGGACTGCTTTCTTTATGTTCCCCATGAACCTCTCCACCATGCAGTTTGCTTGCGGCCACAGAGGCGTTATTTTCCTGTGGTTAATGCCTAGGTAGTCCATGAACTTGCGAAACTCCTCTCCTGAGAAAGGAGGACCGTTGTCTGTCTTTACTGTTTGTGGGGAACCCCAGGATGCAAAAATGTCATCTAGGATTGGCAACATCGCGTTTGCTGATGTTGACGAGAATGCCGCACTATGGGAAATCTGGAGTACTCATCAATGATTACTAACAAGTAATTTCCCGTGTCTAGTGGCCCATAGAAGTCTGCTGCCAACGTTGTCCACACTGCCCTTGGAAGCTCCGACATCTGTAATTGTTCCGGCTTAGCTGGTCGCCCTGTTACTTGGCACAGGTGACAGTTTATGATGGTGGTTTCCACCACTCGATCTAGGCCGGGGAACCTTACTTTCTCCCGTATCATTTTCTTTGTTGCTACCATGCCTCTGTGGGACTCCTGTGCCAAATTTACGGTCTGCCGACGTAGTGCATTTGGCATGATTATCCTCGTTCCTCTCAGTAGGATTCCATTTTCTGTCTCCGAGAGTTCCCCGTGTACATTTTTGAATGCCAGCATTTCTTCCATGTTGACTCCTTCTCCCATGGCGCTGTTACTGTTGATGTGTCTCCATCTTTGCGGTCTTGTTGTCATTTTCACTGCTTGCATTGTGGCATCCTTCGCTGTCTCTTGTTATAGCTCTGTGATTGTTATGGGTGCAGGAGTGTTCTGCCTCAGCACAAAATTGAGGTATTCCTCTGCCATTGATGTGTTCTCTTGTGCCTGTGGTAAGGGATGTCGTGACATGTAGTCAGCTGGGTTGTGTTCTTTTCCCGGCTTGTGCACGATCTTGAAATCATAGTCCATCAGCCTTTTTCCCCATCGTACAATGCGTGGCGCTATCTTTGCATTCGGATTTCCATATATTGTCACTAGTGCCTGATGGTCTGTTACGATGGTAAACGGTTTCCCGTAGATGAACATGTGGTAGTGTTCAGTCGCCCATACCACTGCGAGGCTTTCCTTCTCTGGCTGAGAGTATGCCCTTTCAACGTCAGATAAACTTTTGCTCGCATATGCGACAAATTTTCTTGGTGAATCTCTCCCAGGCATGTGTTGCGCTAGGATTGCTCCCAACCCTACCGGGCTGGCGTCTACGGTCAGCTCAGTGCATAGTGATTGGTTGAAATAGGCCAAATGATCCACTGCCATTACGGCGTGTCTAATGGCCTCGAACGCCTTATTGCATTCCTGGGTCCAGAAGATTTTCTGACCCTGCTTTGTTAGATCTCGTAGAGGAGTGCTCACTGTGGCAAAGTCTTTTATGTAGCGAGCACAGTAGCTTGCTAGGCCAAGAAATGATCTCACTTCCGCAACTTCTGTTGGAGGCTTTGCTTTTTCCAATGTCTCCACTTTGCTGCGGTCTTACCTCATGCCTTTTTTTGAGAAAATGTGACCAAAGAATACTAGCTAATTTCTCCCCAGTTCGCACTTGTCTTCATTTAAAGTTAGGCCTGCTTGTTCCAACTTGTTGCAGACTTCACGTAGGGCCTTGCCATGTTCTTCATCTGAACGGCCGAACACCAGGATGTCATCACTGTAGTTCAAACTGTTTTTTACCGGCCTTAATACTTGTCTTATGATCTCTTGAAATATCTCTGCTGCTGACAATATTCCGAAACTCAGTCGTTTGTAGCGAAAAAGGCCCATGTGAGTGGAGAAGGTAGTGATGTACCATGATTGCGGGTCAAGCTCCAGCTGATGGTATCCTTTGCACAGGTCTAGTTTTGAAGATCGGCATGCGCCAGTGAGGCAACTGATCATGTCGTTGAGATGAGGTCTGGGGTGCCTTTCCCTCTCAATTGCCGTGTTTGGTACTCTCATGTCCACGCATATGCGAATCCTTGAGGTGTTCTTCTTTGGCACCGCTACTATTGGAGACACCCAGGGAGTCGGCCCGTTGGCTGGCTCTATGATATCCTGTGCCAGCAGGCTTTGTATTTCTTCCTCTACCTGTGGTTGCCAATGTATGGGCACTCTTCAGTGATGCTGAGCCACAGGTTTTATCGCTTCATTGATATGCAGCGTTATTTGTTTTCCTTTTAGTTTGCCCAGCCCTTTTAGTATGGCTGGATGCTCTCTCAGAATGTTCTCTGTCCGACATGTTATAGGTCATTGCTAGGAGCCCCATCATCTGCGCAGTGACGTTGCCGAGCAGACATGGTGCGGGAATGTCCCCTCGTACGTGTATTTCTTCTCTGCTTGACCTTTCTTTGTAAGTTAATGTCTCTGTGAACTTTCCCATGTTCACTACTGGTTTTCTGGAGCCCCAGGTGAATACATCGACCATTGATGGTGATAGTGGCGGTTTCACTCTCATCTTCCCATATTCTGACATGCACATGATGTTGCATGTAGCTCCACTATCTAACACGAAGTTTGTGTTATGTCTTCCTACTTCAATGTTCACTGTCGCTGTTTTCTTTATCTGATGTTTCTCTAAGAGATGAATGTGTTCTGGCGTGCGTTCTCCTGCTGGTTCATCTGACATCAGATACAGTCGTTCTGCAGCCTCTGGCGTGGCTGCTCCATCCGATTCAGCTGAGGGACTGCGATTCTCTGTCTCCATGTGTCTTGCGTATCTGCTCGTCACTGTCCGTGATCTAGCTGGCCTTCCTCGCTCAGTCCTAAATTGTCTGCTCATACAGGCGCTTGCAAAGTGGTTCTCTCTGTTGCATTTTCTGCATCTGTGGCCCATTGCCGGGCATGCGCCGGTATGTGGAAATTCAAGTCTGCATCGATAGCACATTCTTTCTTGCTTCTTTCTTGTTGGTGGTGTATTGTCTCTCTTAACATTTCTAGTTGCGCGGTTTGCTTGTTCCACTCTTCTTGCCTTTCCCAGTTCCATCTGTCTTGCGTGTGTTGTTGCTCTGGCCTCCGCTCGGGCCATGGTTAGTATCTTCTCGAGCGAGGACGGTTCCTTTAGTATTCTTGCGCGGAATTCCACTGACTGACAGCCTTCAATGATGCGCAGTCGTATCGCTTGTTCATTGTCAAACTTGTCGAACTCGCAATATGTTACTAATTTTCGCAGTCTGGTTGCGAAATCATCGAGTGACTCCTCTGCCAGTTGACACGTGGTGTTGAACGTGTACCTCTCGAAATCTACATTTCGTTGCGGTTCGAATTTGTCTGTAAGACACTTCATGATTCCCTTGTATGTTGCCGTTTGATCTTGGGGAAAAGTAATTAGCAGGTCCTCAACCTCATCACCTACAAAGATTAGGAACAAGTCTTTGTTCTGGTCATCCGTGTACGCCTTGCAGTTGGCCCGCATGTATCGTTCGAATTGCCTTATCCACCGTTCTCAACGAATGCATATTTGTGGTTCTGATAGGCTGAATGGGAGTGGTCTGCGGAAGATTGCATTTGCGCTATTCTTGTCGCTTGCGTCTTCCGTCATTTTGTTGTGGTGCCTTTCTTTTCTTTTGTTTGCAGCGTCTTCCTTTGCTGTCTTTTAGTTCTTTCTTTCACCTTAACTTTGTTATAATTTCCTTTGTCTTCTTTTGCTTCCTTTGTTTGCCTTTATTTGTTGTAATTTCCTTTTATTTCACTCTTTCCTTCTTTTCCTATTTGTTTTAGTCTTTGCCTGACTTCAAAATGGCCATCTGGCCTTCTCTAGCCTCCTATTGGTCCTCCCACCTGACTTCAAGATGGCCGCAGAGATTTGCTATCTGTTCTTATGGCCTGACTTCAAGATGGCCGCCGGGTCATTTGCAGTCTTTCATTGGCTCTCCCGCCTGACTTCAAGATGGCCGCCGAGCTCTCGCGAGATTTCGGCTTGAAATCTACACGCGGGAGGCTCGGGGCTCTCTTTGCAGTCGGCGGTCGGGTGCCCTTTTCCTTGCTCCTCACCTCCGTTTGATGATGCGGCCGGGGTGGGCTCCCGATGTCGCTGCAGGCTCTTGTGCGCGGACCAGGGTGGGCTACTGGCTCCGTTTTTCTCACGATCGGGGTGGGCTCCCGACTTCGCGTTTTCTTTCTTTGGGGGTTGATGGACCAGGGTAGGCTCCTGGCTCCGTTTCTCGCGACCGGGGTGGACTCCCGACGTCGCAGTTTTGCCTCTTGGTGGTCGGCGGACCAGGGTGGGCTCCTGGCTCCGTTTGGATGTTGCAGGGGCACGCGCTTCTGGTGGTGACTTCAGACACATCCCACCTGTCGTCGCCAGTTGTCGTGTCCTCACTAATGATCACGTGGGGACAGGTAGGTTGACATTCAATTCTTTATTCTTTCTTGTCCTGGCAGTGCCCACATGCACGTCCGTCCCTTGCCCTCGTGGCTGTAGAATGCCCTGCCCACTCCCTCACCGGAAGTGGTGTCCGGTTCCTGGCCCCTCCCCATCATTCGGGTCCAGGGTCCTAGTGCCCTCTGACCCAGGTCACTACAACCACCAGGCAAACAACAACATATAATCCGACAATACTCGTCCCTCGAAAAAAGATCTTTACTGCAATGTTCCCTCCCTCCCTAAACACGCAATTGAAATATGGGACCTCATCACAACCCATCAACCTGACATGTGCTTCCAGTCTGAAACCTGGCTTAATCCCTCGACCACACCGTGCACCCCTGTAGCCATTCCCACAAACTATAACCTACTTAAATTAGAGAGAGACTAAAAAAGGGAACAGAGTTGCTATTGCTTTACGCAACCCGGTTAAAGTCACTTGCTTGGATACCCTTAGCGAGGACTGGGTAGAGCTGTGCATCTTTAATTTAGAGATCAATCTGGGAGAGTCTTGGAAGGGTTCCTTAGTTTATTGCCCCCCAAGACCTAAAAAAGACTTGCCCCCCATGTGCTTGCCTCTAATAAATTTCTTCTATTGGGGAACTTTAACTTCCATGCAGAATTGGTCACAGATTCCGAAACACCACAACTCAGGGCCAGCTTTAGCGCTGGTGGCGCCCAGTGTGACAATCTTTTGTGGTACCCCCCCCACCTCCCATTCCATATGACCTCCTCCTCTGATTCCCTCACTAGCACCCGGTCAAAAGTGCCAATCACCTCTCCATAGTCCCTCTCTCACATACATCTCATTTGTTTTAAAACACTGGTAAATGCTGGCTTTGTTATTCCACACAACTATCCACATAAAATACAAATCTGTTCTTTGCTTCAGGCACATTAACCTGTTGTATTCCTCTTAGGGTGTCCATAACGGGCTTTCCAGTATCATGTCCTTATATAGGCACAATTCGCCCTGCCCTTATATAGGCATAAATTCCCAGGCCTTATTTAGGCATTAAACCATGCACTCCAAATACAGGCATGGTCTCCGACATCCGTCCACCCTAACGTCACAACGAGTACATGAAGAACAGACCCTTAGGCTGCGGGAGTTTCCCTAGTCCAGGACTATTGATTTCTTCAAGGACTCATATATTATGCATGAACCGTTATTCCTTAGGGGTTCATTCATGACGTCTTTCGCTGTCCGACTCACGTCAATACTAACATTCCTAGGTACTCTCAGGTATAAATATACCTTCCCTTGCCCTTGTAAACTAGAGGAGACCTCGACTTCAGAGGAGCCCGTTTCCCAGCCTGACGCACTGAGAAGACGCTGTCATCCCTGCACGCAGAGAGTCCAGCTTCCAGTGATCTGACTTCCCTTGCGGGGTGTTGGAGTTCGAGTCTGGCAAAGAGATTCCTACCTCTCTCATTCTTCAGGTATGGAGCTGATAAGAACCTAAAGGGACTCTTGGCATACTAGGCATACTAGGCTTAACATACTCTTAGTATACCATAGTAAGGAATACTTCACCTACTTCATACCTCTCCCTACACCTAGGTTAGGTTAGGTACATTGGGGTAGAACTAGCTTAGAAACGCATCGTATGAGTACTCGCATTTTTAGTCTGTGTTATTTATGTAACGGCATATGTACTAAAAGATAATGCTATCGCAGTATTATTTATTTCTACTGCTCACACTGTACATTATTTATCTCGCATACTGTCTTGTGATCGTAACAGCACATTTAACTTACACCAGAAACAAGACTGTTCAATAAATCTTTTATTGAAAACGCCCGTCTATTTCTTTCTGTGTAACTTGGAGAAAACTAAGCATGCACGATTGAGCTGAGTGAAATAGTTATCAATTGTTTCCACGACTCTGGGACACGTTCTGATTCTAAAGGGAAACATATTGGTCATGTTTTGCGGCTGCCAGAAACTACTCCCTTCTTGTTGTCAAGGAGTTTCTAGTGGCCTCTGAGCTAGCTGGCAAAAGTAATTAAGTTTAATATACTCGATAGGGACATACTGACCGTAGTCCTATGTCAAACCTGTAGGATATATTATTCCAATGCGCAGAGCCTATTAGGGAAATAGGAGCTACACTACATGGCGCCCAACGGTTTGGTAAGGCGGTAATTCAACGTTAGATACTGAGTAACTCAGCCGTGCTTTTTTCTCTCAGAGACCCCTACCCACATACTCCAAAAGACGTCTGGAGTGGGCAGGGTTCAGTATCCACCACGGCTACATAGGGAAACACCCTATATATTAGCTGTTTGGTTTGCTCAACGTTGAAGGATACAGTGTTCCAAAATATTGTGCACCTTATCTTTGTTTCCTTGAAACTTGTTCTACATTTTTCAAAAAACAAAATGAATGACGCCGGAAACGGTGGATCTGCGGCTGATCCAGCCCTAGCAGCAGTTTTTAACATTACAGGTTTAAATGAAACCGAGGAGGGTGTTATAGACATCCCTCAAAACTTAAGAAGAGCCATCACTCTAAAACTTATAAAACATGGCCTACCGCCAAGAGGAGGTAGAGCAGTTTTCGTGATAGAGGCACATGAATCCTTTCAGACATGAATCCTTTCAGACAGAGGTATTCTATTCATGGGTAATATTTCCTGAATGCAATCTAGTATCACACACGTTTCACTTCTACAAAGAAGATGATCCACCAGAGGAATACATTCCTTTCGAGGATATTGAAATTCCATTAACATACCAGGAGCATCAGCTCTGGTTTAAAGGCGCCCTAAAACATCACAAAAATATTACTAGGCTCGGTCCACTAGGTAGACCAGGAGCAACATGGCCGATTCTAGCCGGCTACACACCTCATCCTAATATTAAAGAGATGTCAGACGAGGAACTACTTATTCAACTCACAGAGTTAATACAAATTTACAGACAATTGGTCCAATATGTCATGCGGACTTTTACAGTCCAGCAACCATTAACACTTCCAAATCCAACTCCCCAACAGGGGAATACACTAAAAATTACACCACAGACTCTATACGCAGTCATGGGTAAAATGCCCACAATACATGAGCAAATTCCGTTCTGGATAGCTCAAAAAATTCCTCAAATCGAAGCAGTATTTCCAAATACTAGCCCGTATGAGAAACACAGAATCCTAACAATCAGTTTACCAATGGGGATCACACCACAACTGGAAGACTGTACCACTTGGGGCTCAGTCTTTGCTGCCATCTATACTAAAACACATGGCATTCCGTCAATTGCGGTAATACCTGATGTCCTCAAACAAATTCAAAATGAATACGGGGCAGAGCCTGCTCTGAATTTAGGTATGAAATTACTGAAAAATTTTGACCAGGTCTCAACAATAATATTATCTAATATTAAAGGAGAGGCAGCAGCAGTTGCGATCCGCCAAAAATTAAGGGAATTCGATGTTACAGAACATCAAACTGAGCTACCCAGAATAATTGAACAATCTTATGCAGTATTAGGCAGAGATAGTTTGGGTGGAAGACCAGTGAAGCCGAAGCTATCTGATAGTCCTGAGAAGGACTCTATTAAACAAACTCCTACATCTTCTAAAAAGAAGTGGGAAACTAATAAACAAATTTCAAACGAGAAACGTTCTCAATCCCGAGGTAGGTCTCCTCAAAAGGAGCCCTCTGAAAGGAGGTATAACCTCAGGAATAGGGATAATTTGAGAAAACCTGACAGGTATCAAGATACTGATACACGTTCCTCTCGTCCCTTTCAGATCTCATCACAGACTTCGGAAAGAAGAGGACGGACGGAACACAGAGAAGAACGCGTGAAATCGAAAGACGACAAACACGCCCCAAAAACTAAAGCAAAACCTCAATTCTCCAAAAAGAAAGTAGCAGGTCTAAAGATCAGACATGCCGAGAATACTGAGAACACAACTCAAGAACGGAGAATGGGCTCAGACCATGCTGGACAGTGCAGCAGAAGTCACAATAGTTCGCCAGAACCTGAGGGAACTTCTGGAGATAGTGGACTTGAATGAGTACATCACAGTAGAGACTGTAGACACCAGGGTTAGTACTCCACAAAAGTTATATGAAATAACACTCCGGATGGAGGGAGACATACCTAGACAGGTGAAAGCACTTTTTTGGGAAAGACTATCAAAGGGCTATGACATACTTCTAGCAGAAAAAGACTGGCCACCACAATTTGTCAGGGAGTGCCCACATGGTGAGGACATTATTATGCCTGCCTTCTCCAACCATATTCCAATACACCTAAAATATACATATGCCAGGAAATGGGCAGTGGCCCAGGTCCCAGCATTATATAAAAATCATGTAGGATGGGATGAGGACTCACCTCACCATAATATACATCTGAAACATGAACCAACTGCACAACAGCAGTACCCAATAAAGCAAGAAGCTAAAAAACAGGTCAGGGAGATCTTAGATTAACTTGAATACCAAGGGGTGATTGAAACATGCACCTCCTCAATGAACAATCCTTTGTTTCCTGTCTCCAAACCAGACAATACATATCGTCTAGTTTTGGACTACAGACACCTAAACACTTGTTCTAGAACATTTGCAGTGCAAAATGCACATAGCACAGCATTAATGAATAACATTGTGCGTAAAAAATATAAAACAACATTAGACATCTCAAATGGTTTCTTTTGTCAAAACATAGCACCTGAAAGCAGGTACCTTAACAGCATTCTCCATAATGGGGACCCAGCGTCACTTTTGTCGACTCCCACAAGGGTTCAAGAATAGCCCAGGTTTATTCTCAGCGAGGGTAATGGAGTTACTACAAATTTATGACAATGAGGCATTGTCCTATGTCGATGACATTTATCTGACAGACGATGACCTGGACAAACACTTGAACAGGGTGAGCACCATTATATTGGGTTTCGCCTCTGAGGGCTACAAATTCAACTTTAAAAAGTCCAGAATTGCCCATCTCAATGTCCTATTTCTAGGATATGAGCTTTCAAGTGAAGGCAAGAGCTTGGCAGCTAACTTTTTAGAAAAGTGTGCACTGCTCCAACCTCCAAAAACGCTAAAAACTTACAATCCATCCTGGGTTTCCTAAATTTTGGAGGAACATACATTCTAAACTACGCAGAAAGGGTTAAACCTCTCTAAGCATTAATCAAACCTGATTTTTCGATCAGAAAATGGACACAGGAACACACAGAAATCTTGCGTTCACTACAAGCTAACATGTTAGCAACAAATCACTTACAAACACGCGTAAGTCAACGCAATTTGGAGATCCGAATAATTTAGGGTCAATGCGGATTCACCTACTTAACTTTCAATGAGGGTGAGAAAATACCAATAGCATACAAATCTCATTTGTACACACAAGCGGAAATGCGCTTCAGTTCAACTGAAAAAATTCTAACAGCAGTTCAAACCGCTGTAGCAAAAGAAAGAGCCTTAGCCCAAGGGAAACGCATTATTGTCGTAACCCCAGTACCAGCTTTAGAAGCGGTTACAAAAGCAAGCATTCCAAATGCTAAAGCATTACATCCAAGATGGATACAATGGGTTAATTCTCTTGCTGCAACAGATGTTGAATATGTTTTTGATCCAGATTTAAAAACACAAGCATTCCTGCAATACGAACATGAATGTCCCCTGCCTACTGAAATTCTGCCTCTCGATCAGTACGAATTCATAATTTACACTGACGGATCCGCACAACCCGCAATAGGGAGTAAGCAAGCATACAGTGCAGCGTGTGCAATCGTTAAAGGTCGCATGCGAAATGGCATCTTCAGACCTATGGTCACAAAAACGCAGTCTCTAGGAGATTGTACAGCTCAGCGAGCTGAACTACAAGCATTCAAACTGGCACTTGAAAGTACAGATCGAGAATTCCCCACACTAATAGTGTGCGATTCCTTTACTGTGTTCAGTCGTATAATGACTATATACAAAACTGGCTTGAAAATGGTTTCAAAGATGCGAAAGGTGGCACAATAAAGCACAAAATGCTTTGGGAACAAGTAGTTCAGTTGAAAAACGAACTACCAAAGGCTCACGTGATCCACACACTGAGTCATCAACGTGATGGCGTTCACGTTCCAGGGAATTCATTGGCTGATGAAGCCGCAAAGGGGCTGTGCAGACGGCTTCCGTAGCTGCGATCACTCGTTCAAAAACAAAAATAGACGGTGAGATAATGTTGGCTGTCAATGCTTCAAGCAAAGGCAGCAGTGCAGCGTTACCAAAAAAGTTTCCACTCAAGTACTCTTATGTAATGGATGCGAACAACGTTCCTTTTGCTCGAATCCCTGGAGTGGGGGATAGTGTAATCCCAAACATGGAACGGAGAGCAGCCTTGATTTATGAAACACATTTGGGGGAAGGTCTGTCACATCAAGGGATCTCTAAAACAATTTTGACGTTAAAAGAGATGTACTGGTGGCCTGGAATGAATACAGAAATTCATATATTCATCAACAACTGCTTAGACTGTAAATTACAGCGAGAGAGCCACCAGACACCATGCTGCGAATGCGGCAACCCAGTACAGACACCATTGTTAGACAGCATTAGACTATCTACGCACCTGCGTCCTACTGGACAAAGGCATTCCCACAAATACTGAATTTAGGTTCCTATGGTTATGGCCTCAGCGCTCAGCTGACGCTCGAACTGTTATAAAAGATTTGCGAGTCTTTATCGGCACATACGCAATAGGCACGCTACATTCTGACCAGGGTCCTGCGTTTAGCTCTCGGGCTTACAAAGAAGCCATGGCCAGTCTGGGCGTTGCATTGCGGTACTCCTCTCCATTCCATCCTGAGGGAAATTCGGTTGTGGAAAGGAAAAACCGAGACATAAAGCAGTCTTTAACAGCTAGGGTATTAGGTTCGGGTGATGGGTGGGTCAAACACCTTAGTGGGGTCCAACGCTCATTGAATAATCTGCCAAGAAGTTCTCTAGGGGGGGTCACTCCATATGAGGTCCTATTTGGGACAAGAATGTGGGTACCAGACCTTGAACACGTAGGCACAGTGGTGGAAAATAAACCTTTTGATATCAAAGATCGTTTGGCTGTTTTACAGGACTTAAACAAATTAAGAACGAAACAAAGCAACGTATTCCTACAGCCAACCACCACTGGGGAAAAATCGGCGGTCCCAGCAAGGCCTGTCTGGATTCCAAAAGTTGGGGATCTAGTCAGAGAAAAATTGCGGACAAGAAGGAATTTGGACCTTCTTACAGACAACCAGTACCTGTCCTAGCAGTTCAAGGAACAAGAACAGTACTTCTGCCGCCCCTTGCTGGAAGAAAGGAGAAAAGATTTGTGTCCATCGACCTCATCAAACCACAGTATGTGGCCAATACTAAATAGTAGGCCTCGTGGACTCCGAGCTAGTAGCAGACACACTCCTCTCGCTACTATCCAAGAGGTTCAGACTGAAAGACTGATAACCATCGAGAATTCAGCTGTAACAGATGGAGGACTAAGCAACAACGCTATGGAACTCATCCCTCTTGAACACCAAGTAACAGTTCGTCCAAATACACCTGTCTACACCAACGTAGCAAGTGATCGACTGGTTCCAGTGATTTCTACAAATCCTGATGCAATTCCAACAATTGATAGAACTGCTTCTGGCTATTTCATTAACTTTGATACGTTCTCAGAAGATCCGAGTGAACCTGAAACGACGCCAGCATCATTCAAATTCAAGCAGCAAGTACAAGACTTTCTTCACTTTCTGAAAAAGACTTATTTGGTTTCTCCATGGATTGAACTCTGGATTATATCTGGACTTTTTGTTTTCCTGCTCTGGCTAGCTTTGGTTACAACTGTGAGCGTGCTTATAAGTGGCAGATACATCCATGTGAACACTGAAGGAAAAGGCGTGAACGTACTTTTGAAACCTCATAAATCCTCCCATCGTGAAGCAAGAGACTTGTCATCAGTGAACATCACAGCTGTTCCTATACACGATGGTATAGTGTGGGACAAAACAGATTTTGATATATTCGGTCCGACGGAACAATTGAACATTCCACATTTGTTTAAAATTTCACTAAGTGATCTAATCTCGTCCAGTACCTATTCTGATGATTGGGACTTTGAGACTGTTAATGACATAATGTTTGACCTAGAAAAATCTGCTGCATTTTCTAAAAATGAATATTTAGAGGGTTCATCAGACTATGAACAAATGTATTGTTATAACCACTATGGTCATCATTATTTGCATAAAACTGCATATCCAAGAAATGTGTTTATGTTTAACCAATGGGAACATTGTCCTACACCACCTAAAGGTAGTTCAAAAACATTTGCTAGTAAATTTCCATATTTTTCAGGTTACAATACATCTGATCCAGAAATGTTTTACTATAAAAATGTAAACAAGACAGGACTGAAAATTATGTTAACAAATACAAAACAGATTTATTCTGCATTATTTAATGCCCAACTGTCTAGACAGGGTTTCGACTTTTGGAAAGACACGATAGACACAAAAACTGTGTGGGGTACTAAAGATTGGCAAGTGCAGGGGATAGAAGCTTTATTTAGAGCCTGTATCATCCCTGAACAAATAATGTTTTTGAATGAAACCATCCAACAAACATCTTGTCTTGGATTAGCCAGGATCAAAGAGATGAACACACCTTCTGTACCAGCACCTGCAAATAATAACGAAACACAGGCAGTGGTGACAGTTGACAATATACTACAACTCAACAGATCTAATCCTGATTGGAAAAAATGGTTGATCTGGCCCACAGACACGAATAACTGTCAGGAAAGATTCCTGAATAAAACTCAGGGCTTTACTATTAATAGGCCAGACCCAAGATATGTCCAAAGACAACATCCGGGGGTAGTAACAACATACAGTGTAGGAAAATTATGCCTCGATTGGCTGCATAAGTCTACACTACAGGATGTGAAACAACACTTAACCTTACTTAAAAAGGACGCAGACCTTAGGGAATTCTTGCTTGGACCAAGAAAACCGCGTCAAAAACGTTTCATATATGCCGGCATTTATGCTGCCTACAATGAAGCATGGAAAGTATCACAGATGGAGGCTGCAGAACGAATACGTGAACTTGATCGTATTAATTTAGAGAAAACACTCTCTGTGGTCGACAATGGGTTAACAACTTTGTCCTCCAGAATATATTCACTGGACGGCATTGTATCCTCTGCTATCGACATACTAGAACAAGATTTGGCGATGTTACAGCAAGGCCAGTCTCAATTACGTTCTATTGTGTTACTAAGCTGGACGCTGCAATCTTTGCGAGCGGGCTATGTGCCTTGGCGTTTTATCAACACAATGGCTCTGTTTGCAGAATACAATCTCACTGATAAACAGATCGAATTGGCACAAAGAGGAGCAAGGTATACAGTGCTGAGCATTGAAAAACTGGATAAATTACCATTCACAGTGGCAGAAAAACCAGCTACAGAATGGCTTATTCATGGCAAAATCACACTACCTGTGACTACTTTTCAGTTTCAGTATTGCCTCAGACAAATGCAAGCAGGCAAATATGAAAGGTTGGGTAAGGAATACATTAAGACATCTTGGGATTTACCGTATACATATAGATGTTGGAGTGGGGATCGTGAAGTGTTTTTGAGCGGTACAAACTGTAAACGTGCACTAAGCGGTTCACTTATATGTCAGGACATTTCCTTACACGGGGCTTGTAATGGTTCTGTGGCAAATTTGTCTTACCATCAGCAGGGTACACCAGCTGCTGTGATTAATCCAACGTTTGGACAACTTTCTAATGGGAGTTACCTCATGTTGAATGATCAGAGTTGCTGTGGCATGCTGCCAGGCATCCCATATCTAGTAACGGTCAACTCCAGGGTCACTTGCTGTATGCAAGTATTGTTTGCCCCAATAGACACAGTCAGGGAGTCGCCTCTATGGCCTTCGCTGAACGTCTCTTTTATAAGATTTGATACTTTGAGCAGAATGAAAGCCATGCTTTAACAGCAAACAGTGCCTTTGACCTCGGACAAAGAAACCTATGATCTACAAATAGCAAGGACTTCGGCTGAGATACAGACTTTAATACGTACAAACTGCCCTATACATTTCGTAGAAATGATAACACATATCTTCAACATGTCTGATACAAGTGGAATTATACATGTATTTAAGAGCATCTGTACCGGTCTGTTAGCACCTTTCCAGGCGATACTCGGAATCATCCCGAACTTTGCACATTCGGTGTTTGGTGGCATACCATTAATTCTAGCACTTGTTGCCGGAATTCTATTTCTCTTCCTGCTATTGCGCTATGGCCAGCCTATTCGCCGACATCACTCCGAGCGAAATGGAGAAAGCTCTCCTTGAACGAAAGTGCCGTGAGCAAATAGTACAGCTTTTGGGCATAAATCGTCTACGGGACCTTAATACCACGTGGTTCCTGTCATTCAGACCAATCTGGCAAGATTGCATCTTACCTGTTCTACGATGCCTGCTATGCGGTGTAGAATGCGTGTTGGACACCTGTCTAACATATCCATCGGATACGCCAACGGATATCGATACTCTGCTGGACCAGATAACGGCCCATGCTCTGTGTTGTCCCCAGAGGCTACCAATCCTGATGTCAGCATTCATTGAGATCTCACAGACGCTTCCGGCTGCTGCTGAGGTACGAGAAAGATCTACAGGCACACAGGTAACAACGGACGCGAACATTGCTGCGGCGACCAATGCTGAAAGCGATGCTTCACATCTCTGTGCGATTAACCTGCTTCACGAGGTGTTCCAACTAACACCAACTACAGTGGATGATGTTTTGTCTATAGAAATAGATGATCTCATGTTTACACCAGACCCGTAAACTGACTCTGATTCAGCATACAGTGTTCCAGAGATGCAGTAACAATTTGGCCTTCATTCTACAAAAACTTGGAACTCTACCAAAATTGAACTTTTTCCCATTTTTCGAATGAAAATGGCACTTCAATCTGCTTAAAGTAGAACTAGCCTTATAGTACAGACTTGGCGGTACTTCCACAGACACTTAGTAATCTTATGTGTCTAAAAACAGTTCATTGATTTTCATGACATGAAATGACTTTGATTTTTGAACAACTTATCGATCATTTTTTTTGTCACATGTAAATATTACTGCTTATTTCATTCCAATTGCATTTATTTTCAAAACGTTATGCCTGAAATGAAAAGCTGTTGCTTCAAATGTACAGTACCTTTTGCATTTTTTACTATGTTTTTTAATACTTTTAAGAAATATTTTTTAAATATGCGGTACTCCATTTTATGTTTAGCATTTTGAATGTTTAGCATTTTAGTATTATCGTATACACGAAAGTGGAGTGGGTGTTGTATTCCTCTTAGGGTGTCCATAACGGGCTTTCCAGTATCATGTCCTTATATAGGCACAATTCGCCCTGCCCTTATATAGGCATAAATTCCCAGGCCTTATTTAGGCATTAAACCATGCACTCCAAATACAGGCATGGTCTCCGACATCCGTCCACCCTAACGTCACAACGAGTACATGAAGAACAGACCCTTAGGCTGCGGGAGTTTCCCTAGTCCAGGACTATTGATTTCTTCAAGGACTCATATATTATGCATGAACCGTTATTCCTTAGGGGTTCATTCGTCATGAACTGTCTGACTCACGTCAATACTAACATTCCTAGGTACTCTCAGGTATAAATATACCTTCTCTAGCCCTTGTAAACTAGAGGAGACCTCGACTTCAGAGGAGCCCGTTTCCCAGCCTGACGCACTGAGAAGACGCTGTCATCCCTGCACGCAGAGAGTCCAGCTTCCAGTGATCTGACTTCCCTTGCGGGGTGTTGGAATTCGAGTCTGGCAAAGAGATTCCTACCTCTCTCATTCTTCAGGTATGGAGCTGATAAGAACCTAGAGGGACTCTTGGCATACTAGGCATACTAGGCTTAACATACTCTTAGTAGACCATAGTAAGGAATACTTCACCTACTTCATACCTCTCCCTACACCTAGGTTAGGTTAGGTACATTGGGGTAGAACTAGCTTAGAAACGCATCGTATGAGTACTCGCATTTGTAGTCTGTGTTATTTATGTAACGGCATATGTACTAAAAGATAATGCTATCGCAGTATTATTTATTTCTACTGCTCACACTGTACATTATTTATCTCGCATACTGTCTTGTGATCGTAACAGCACATTTAACTTACACCAGAAACAAGACTGTTCAATAAATCTTTTATTGAAAACGCCCGTCTATTTCTTTCTGTGTAACTTGGAGAAAACTAAGCATGCACGAGTGAGCTGAGTGAAATAGTTATCTATTGTTTCCACGACTCTGGGACACGTTCTGATTCTAAAGGAAAACATAGTGGTCATGTTTTGCGGCTGCCAGAAACTACTCCCTTCTTGTTGTCAAGGAGTTTCTAGTGGCCTCTGAGCTAGCTGGCACAAGTAATTAAGTTTAATATACTCGATAGGGACATACTGACCTTAGTCCTATGTCAAACCTATAGGATATATTATTTCAATGCGCAGAGCCTATTAGGGAAATAGGAGCTACACTACAAACCCTCTGTACTACTTTATGGCGAGTCGAAACTGCCACTAGACAAAACTCCGATCTCTATCAGGAACATTGATTACAATAATTTTCATGACATCTTTATTGCTACCTTAAAGCTGTACACACAAGGAACTCTGCAGCAGGTGCTTTTAAATCGTATGTTATTGCTAAACACAGCGCCCCATCCCAAGGTCAGCGCACAGTGTGGCCGCACCAGTCACAGCGCCCTAAAGTCCGCCCTGCATCAACCTGTCTCAGATTTGGAGAGGTTAGTGCTTTTTCAGAAAATAACTGGCCCCACATATATTGCCGGTCACAAATTAGATATTATCTTCACGAATGCCCTGGACCTGCTGGTGAATCTACACTCCCCCCATATCTGGTCAGACCACTATATTATTAGCTTCCAGATCCCTATAAAAAAAGCACAATCTAATAGGAAAAATGAATTCCAAAGATAAATTAGGCCCTGGAGGACATTCTCTGATAACGCTTTCTCTTCTATCTTTCCCACCCAACATATCATAGAATCCTTTGCTATTAACAGTGCGCTCACAAATTTCCAAGAGTCTTTCGCCTAGACCTTGGATATAGTTGCACCCTTCAGACCAGTTGACTGCAACTCCACCAGGCCTCATGCTCCATGGTTCTCAGAAGAACTTAAATAAGAGAAATAAGCCTGTTAGAAAATGGAGAGAAGATGGTGCACCTCCAAATCCCTTCGATAAAATTACTTACAAATTAGCCTCAAACCGCTATCGTAAAAAGCTCAAAGCCACTCGCAAGTCACATCTTATTAACAGAATACAGCACTGGCAATTCAACCAAATAGCTATTTAGAGTCTTAAATGAGTGCATGAGGCCCACTGCCTGCATTTCTTCCATCATAACTCCCAGGAATTGTGCGACATCCTGGCTAACAATTTTGAGGGAAAAAATCGAGACTATGTATAGGAACCAAGCCAACCACCTCTCACCCACTGACTATTCTCCCACCATTCCCCTTATGTAGATGCCCTCCACTGCTTTGGAGTACCTCAAACCCATCACCCCGGAACTAGCTTTATAAATGAGCAAACTCAAGTCGGGTTTCTTCTCCGACCTATTGCACCGCACATTATGGTGACCCTTGCTAACACTGCTCCCAGACATCACAGCACTCTTTAACCTCTTTCTAAACACTGCTACTGTACCTTAGGCATGGAAAACAGCCCAAGTTATGCCCATTCTGAAAGAATCCAATGCAGACTCTCAAACCCATGAACTATAGACCCATATCTCTTCTTCCCCACCTCAGTAACATTTTAGAAAGCCTAGTAAATTAACAACTTTCCCACTATTTGGAATCCAATACCATCTCGGACCCATTGCAATCAGGTTTCAGGAGCTCACACAGTACAGAAACTGCACTGATGGTGGTTCTGGAGACCATCAGAC
This sequence comes from Calotriton arnoldi, assembly GCA_963921515.1. Taxonomy (NCBI): domain Eukaryota; kingdom Metazoa; phylum Chordata; class Amphibia; order Caudata; family Salamandridae; genus Calotriton; species Calotriton arnoldi. Next base: position 436,172 of record CAWUFW010013501.1, read on the forward strand.
TCTCCCTTGGCGAGGACTTTCCATCCGGTGCTACTTGACCTGTCTGCTGCCTTCAACACCATCTCATACTCCATCATGTTCCAAAGACTTTCTGAGAATAGTGTTGAAGGCAAAACCCTTGGCTGGTTTAAAAATGTCCTTAGCAGTCGTACTCAAACTATTAACTTGGGTTCTTTCAAATCTCATGTCATGTCACTAGACAACGTAGTACCAAAGGGCTCTTAGTTGAGCGCCACGCTCTTTAACATGTATGATTCATCACTGGCTCAAGTAGTAAGGTCCTGCGGCCTCGATGGCCTCTCATATGCAGATGACATGCATTTATTCATTTCTATGGGCCCAAACCCTGGATCTACAAAACACAAATTCCGGGAATGTATGTAGAAACTTGCATCCTGGATGTCCCAATACTGCCTACAGCGATAAAACGGAGATTGTGGTGTTCGGCAAAGCTCACTACTGCTGGTCGGATGACTGGAGGCCGTCTGAGCTGGGCACCTTACCTCAACCCAAAACGGTGGTCAAGAATCTTGGTATCTTAATTGACGACAATCTCACAATAAGAGAGCTGGTAGGCTCCACGTGAGGCACCTGTTTTGGTTTAATGCGCATACTGAGAAGCGTGTTTCAGTGGCTGCCTCTCCACACAAGAACTCTTACACAGGCTCTTGTGGTCAGCTGCCTGGACTATGGAAATGCCCTATTGGTAGCAGCTAATAAATCACTTTTATCAACACTACAGGTGGTTCACAACACTGCCGTTCACCTTCTCTGTAAACTTCCTTCCCGCACTCCCTTGGAACCTACTCTAAGATCACTGTATTGGCTTCCTATTAGAAACGAGCCATTTTCAAGCTCCTATGCCTGGTACACAGATCCCTATCCAGTAAAGGCCTTGCGTATCTCCAAAACAAACTCCTCCCCTGTATCCCTACCAGAAACCTGTGACCGAAGGATCAACAAAAGTATTCGCACAGCCAGACATGGCGGCCCTAATATTTTCCTTCCTTGCCCCACATCATTAGAACAGACTTCTGCTACATAGCTACATAGCTGTGCATGCAGAGTTTATTCTATTCTATATCTTTCTCGTGGGACCATTCAGTGTCTTGATTACGTTCCCTGACACTAGTCTCTTCCTCAGAGTTTATTCCAACGTCCAAAAAGATGAAGTCTAATTTCTGGCATCATTTGGTCGACCCTATTCGGAGAGAGGCAGACTCTACAAGCCACTGCGCACTTGCAGGGCCTGCCCTCTCCAAGGAACAAATTCCAGCAGTTATTCAGAAACGTTTGACCCTACTTCTGGGCACAATTCTCCCATCCACATTAACCTTCACAACTGGTCCAAACGCCTAAAAAAATGCATAATTTCTTTTGTGTGGAAGTTAATGTAAAGGATGCAATTGCTACCAACAGCAGCGCTTCTAGTTCTCAGCATCTTCAAAACCTCTTTGGCTCGCTCTTCCCGCTCCCCCAAAACAACTATCGCCTTTCTATGTTGGGAAGTGGAGTGTGGGAGTCTTCAGTTTCTCCACCATTTGAGAGATGGTCACAACTGGTGACTAGGTCATCCAGCTAATCTACCAGCACTATGCCCTACCCTTCCTGTCTTTACCTTCAGATTGCCCTCCTTCCACCAGGACAGGCTCTTTAGCAACACAGCTCAATCTTTTAGGTGCTAGGTCTTGCATTGCTGAACAAAGGGACATAGAGATGGTGCCCTGGGAGGCAAGGGGCCCCGAGATTCTACTCCCTTCACTTATTGGTCCCCTGGAATAACTATTCTGTCCTGTTGCCTTTTGAATCTATTCATTAAGCAGGACAAGTTCAAAATGCTGACCCTGAGATTTATTTTATGAGCCCTCAACCTGGGGGATTGACTGGTGTCCCTGGACCTTCACGGTGCCTACATTAATCTGCCAGCCATACCTGCATGTGCTAGCTGAGATTCACTGTGAGGTCTCAGAATGATCAGTTTATCTTTCTGCCATTTGGGCTGACCACTGCGCTGTGAAGTTTCACCAATGCAATGGGTTTGGTAGTGGATTCACAGCAGGGGCTAGTAGTACATGTTTTTGTGTTGGAAACTAACCACAGGTTCCTCATCTTGTAAATATTCCCCAGGCATCAGACTGGATCCAGAAATGTTTACAGTAGTACTCTTGTGCGCCAGTAAGTAGTGCCGTGTGCCTCTGTGCCAATGTTGTTCAGCTCCGGGCGTCGCAAGCGGAAGCACATATTTGTGGCACTCCGGTGTACTGACTTCAGTTACTTTCTTTCTGTGCCTTCAGGAGCTACCCCTGGGTCTTTTCAAGACATTTTTTGTGTGGGGGGTGGTGGGGATTTCCAGTGTGCATAGGAAAATATCACTTCCACAGACAACAGGGTTGATGATGAAGTATATGCTCGTAGCATGTGTGGCTGTAGATACACATGCTCTGCTTACTCCTGCCTTTTAGTGTTCAGTTCGGGTGGTTACAACTTGTTTTTCTTTAAAAGTAATTCTCGTCACAAGGTTTCGGTGACTCCTCCTCTGGTCGTGGATGCTCATGGGCACCAACTTCATTGTCAAATTGTTGCTCTCTGCCATCAGATTTGGACATGATTCAGCATGCTCCCAGTCTCAACAAGTTTGTCGGTTCCCATTGCGGCCTCTGAGTTTGTTACCTTCTGTTCCTTGTGAGAAGACTCTTCAACACGTTTCTTGAAATGGTGCTGATTCCATTCCTCAAGTTCATTGCTGTTGTGAGACTGGGCCTTGGGCCCCCTCCCTGCATTCTCTGGACTACCATCCGGAGAATGAGCATCCAGAGTATTGGAACAGACAACCTTGAAGAGATGCATGCAGTGCAACTCTAAATTCCACTGTGCTGGCCACTACGCCTTCTTCATTCTTTGCCCATCACCGAAGCACAACAATAGCTACTGTAACTATTGCTCTGTGTTTTGCAGTAGGAGGACTGCGCTAGCACACAGAGCAACGGTGGACCTACAGCACAATGGTCAAATCTTCTGAAAGGGTGTTGTGGGATCTTTGACCAGGCCAATCCACTTGGCACCGCAGAAGAGGAGAAAGCATTGGGTCAATCACTCGATCTTCCAGCACACCAGCCAAGTCCTCGGTTCATTGACTCTGATGTCTCTGATTTAGATGAGGAGGAACTCCTAGAGGAAGAAGAGCAGGGTCAACTTCCGGCGACTCCAGTCCGAGCTTAAAGACCATGTTTTGTGTGAATATTGTCGTGCCTAACCCCTTAAAAATGACAAACTGCAGCATGTCGGAGCCAAGCACCGCCAGTATGGGGGTTGTGCGTCAAGCCCTGTGCCGAAGCTGCTGCTATCTTCTGGTGTGCCACCGTCCTTCAGTGCTGGTCGACACAGAAGTAAGGCCTTGAAGCTGAGAAAAGACCCTTCCAAGGGCATCGACCTTCGGCTGCCCTAGACTGACTGTGCCGATACCAACTTCGGATCCGAAACCTTCTGTCCACGTCAAGGAACACCACATCCACAAAAGGTTGCAGCAGGAGCTTGACAAAGGGAAAGGACGATCATAATCCACCCTCACACTGGTAAGATATCTGCCTCTGAGAAGACCCTGCCAATGAAAAGCAGGCTTGCCTTCGAGGAGGCCCTGCCATCGGACACCCCTGTTCCCATCTTGCCTGCCAAGAGGCCCAAAGACAAAGCCTCCTCCGCCCCTCCTCCTCCAACACTGCCACCTCCACTTTCACCTCCACCTCCCATGTCTTCATCACAAGGTTCCCCCAAAGTCATACTCCAATACTGGCAGGCCCTTATTCCCCGGCCGAGGGCTTTGCACTAGTCTACCAGGATTACAAAATAGTCCCTCAGACAGACCCTGACCTAGAACATATCCTAGTCAGGGCCTCTCCCAGAGGAAACCATGGGTTTGTGACACCACCAAGGAGGATGACTCTGAGACAGAGCGTTCTGTCCAGTACCTGCCGATGCTCAAAAGGATGATTAGATTTGCCCCAGAGATCTTCAAGGAGCCAGTGAAAGCTTGCATGGTAACACCATGCATTGAAAAGAAATATAAGCCGGAGCCCTCTGACCTGCTCTATATCCGGGGTCATGTCCCCCCAGACTCCTTTGTGGTTCCTACTGTTAGGAAGAGGGCAGCACACCAGTCAACTAAAGACACTCCACTGCCTGACAAAGAAAGCAGGTGGATCCAGTCTACGGTGTGGCCACACACTGGTGCATCGCCAATTCTGTAAGGCCTTTTTTTCTCGCTTGTGATAAAGTCTTCGGAGGAGAAGGAGGGGCTCCTTCAGCATCTCCCTGATCAGTATTGCAAGCGTGGGGAAGAGCTACTGAATGAGGGCAAGGCTATTTCCAATGCTACCATCAGGTGTGCACTGGATGCGGTGGATACAGCAGCCAGAGATGTCAACACCTCAGTTATCCTTCGGTGCAAATCTTGCCTGTGTGTGTGGCTTCAAGCTGGAGGTGCTACAGCACCTCGTCAACCTGCCTTTTGACGGAGAACACCTGTTCAGACCACAGGTTGACACCATGCTTGAGAAGATCAAGAATACCCAGAAACTGGCAAGGTGATGGGTGCCTTTCAGGTTCCTTCAAATAGGGGCTCATTTTGTAGGCAGCACTCGAGGCAGCGCCAAAGCCACTTCCCCAAACCAAACCTAGACCTAACATCGGCAGCAACAGGGTTATCGCCCACAGGGAGGAAGGGGTTCCGCACAGGGTTTCTTTAGAGGGAATGGTTCCAAGGCCCAAGGAAGCTCTAGTAGGGGATCCTCTACTTCCAAGAAAGGATTTGCCCCGCTTCCCACACAACACGTGTCGGGGGAGGGGAGACTCTAGGAATTTTTCCCTCACTGGGAAGAGATCCCCACAGACAGATGGATCCTATCCATCTTTGAGCACGGCTGCTATCTCAAGCTCATCTCAGCCCCATCAGCCATCTTACTTTGCACCCTCAGCCCAGAACATCTCACATGCTAAGAGAGGGGGTTCAGGCCATCAAGCACATCGGCGCTACCTCACGTCTACCTCACTTCATGGTAAGAGGTCAACACTACCATTTCAAGAAAGTACGCTTTGGCATCACCATGAGTCCAAGGGTTTAGAGGTGGTAGCTGCTCACCTCGAAAGGGGAGAGACTCGCATATTCCCCCTACCTCGATGATTGGCTTATCAAGAGTCCAAGCAGATAGGAATGCCTAACCTACACAATGGCTGCAATCTCACTGCTGTACAGCCTGGGGTTCACCTTGAATGCCACCAAGTCACACTTGGAACCCCTTCAAATTCAACCCCTTCTTAGGGTACTCAACTCTGTAGTGGGCAAAGCCTTCCAAAGCCCCCGAAGGGTGCAATCATTCCAGCAGCTACTCCCTCCCTTTCAGCCACTCCATACACTTCCGTATTGTTCAGATGGTAATCCTCCTTCTGGGGATGGTAATCCTCCTTCTGGGGATGATGGCTTTGTGCATTGTTTTAGTGCCCTGTGCCAGACTACATATGGGCCTGCTTCAAGAATGCCTCTTATGCCAGTGGTCACAAGCAGGCGGTGAGTTGAAAGATCTCGTAAGGGAGAGCATCCAACGCTCTCTGCAGTGGTGGAATAACAAAAATCTGTTGCAGGGCAGGCACTTTGCAGACCCAGTTCCGCAATTGACCATAACCATGGACACATCTCTAGTCAGCTGGGGAGCACACCTCAATGCCATGACAGTCCTGGGTCTCTGGCCACCTCATCAAAGGGGTCTCTACATCAACCACTTGGAACTGTTATCTTTTCATCTAGCTTTCTAAGCCTTTCTTCAACAGATTCAAGGCAAGGATATGACCACCATGTTCTACGTACAGAAGCAAATAGACAGTCTTTCCCCTCCACATCACCAAGTTCATATCCTGGCAGAGTATCTTCCGGGACTGAACAACAACTTTGCATACCTGCTCAGTAATGCAAAGCAACAAGTCCATGAGTGGGAACTTCACCCTCAAGTTCTACACCCTTACTCCCAGAGATGGTGCACCAGAAACATAGTCCTTATCGCCACACAAAAACATGCAAAAAAAAAGCCCAAACGTCGCCGCAGGTTTCCACACCCCCAGTCCAGTCCATGGGAAATGCTCTGTGGAGGAATTGGTCAGGGATCTTTGCATTCGCTTTTCCTCCTCTCCCACTGTTTCCTTACATGGTCAGTAAGCTCAAGCAAACATCCCTCATCCTCATCCTGGTTCTTTACCCTTCTAGAAATGCCCATCCTCCCTCATGAGAAGCTCCCCAACAGGCCAGACCTTCTTACATAAAAACACAGCAAAGTCAGACCCCCAGACAACTCAACCTGGTGATTTGACTCCTAAGGTCGTAGACTTTGACCTACTTTAAGAGTACATGGACATAACAGGAAGCCCATTGGCCCACTTGCTATGCTGCTAATTGGAAGCATTTTCCACTACTGTACTCCAAAGCACATAAACCTTCTTACACCTACGCTGCAAGACATTATTTACTACCTCCAACACTTACAACAGCCAGGGTTAACCTACACATCAATCCGGCAACATTTAGCCGCCATTGTTGCATATATGCAAAACAGGGAGCACTCTTCCCTATTCAAAATTCCTGTAGTTAAGGCTTTTATGGAGGCCTCAGTCTGGAATCTCAACATCGTCCTCACCATACTTCTCTGGGCCTCCATTTCAGCCACTGCATTCATGCCCTTTACAGTTTATCTCTTGGATGGTTACCTACTGGTAGCAAGAATGTCCGTCTGAGTCGAATTCGTGAACTACAGGTCCTCACATTGCTGGACCCTTTCTTACAGGTACATCAGTACAGGGTGGTCTCCTCATTCCACCATAACCAGACAATTGAGCTCCCAGTCTTTTTCCCGACATCCAGACTCGATAGTTGAAAGAGCACTTCACACAATTAATCTCAGGAGTGCTCTTATGTCCTATATTGAAAGAACCTTTCCTTTGGAAAAATGCAACAACTGCTTTTTCACAGCCATTTCTAAGGCAGGGTTTGCAGGTGAAGTGTCAAATCCATCCAAACCTGTTATGCAAAAGCTAAAAGAACCCAACTTTCCCTCCCCAAGCCCCACCCCCGAAACAGGGGGCTAATATGGCCTTTTTAGGAAACCTACCAATAGCAGACATTTGTAAGGCTGCCACATGGTCCACTCCACATACATTCACAAAGCATTATTGTGTGGACATTCTTGCTAGGCAGCAAGCTAAAGTTGGTCAAACTGTTCTCGCACCATCCACTTGGATGAGTACTGCTTTGCCGTCGATGCAGAGCATGTGTATCTACAGCCACATATGCTACGAATGGATGTAAGCATCTGTTCTTTGCATATAGTGCTCTAGATTCACACGCATCATCGGAAGCAAGTCTTTTACTTGATATTATTCTCTCCCTATGTTCATGAGCTTTATCTATTTCTACTCACTACTCCATTTCTACTCTCACCCGTTGGCCGAAAAATAATCTAAAAATAAAGTTGTGCCCTTGTGCATCCACAAACAGAGAAGGAGCCACCGAGACCTTGTGAATCAACAGACTTCTTTGAAGAGAAATAAGTTGTAATTGACCAAGCCCAACACTAGATGGCAGGTATATGCAGAGCATGTGAATCTACAGCACTTCATGCAACAAACAGATTCTCACAGGGTAAGTATTCCTTTGTAGCGCCACAGCTACCCAAACAATTGTGTTCTGGTGCTGTCTTCTGAACTAACCATGTTTTCAGGCTCTTTCGAAATTTCAAGTGATTGGCTTCACATAGTTATGGAGTGGAGGCTACTCGAAAACTTAGGGGCAAGGAAAGTCCTACCCCTATGATCAGAGTTGAGTAGGAGTAGCATGTGAGCCGGTCTTAAAGATCTGCATGGTAGATAAGTGTGTAGTTAAGCTAAAAGAAATCTAGGGCCTGGTTTGTATAACGCCCTATGTTCCAAGCACGCAATCTTGAAAAGTACTCTTTCTTACTGGTAACTAATGCAGAGCCTTAAAGCTGGAGAGACTGAGTCCAAACGCTTGATTTCAGCTAGTAGGGTCGCTGCCAGTTTTGGACTCCTTGCAGTGTAGCTGTGGATTTAGCTGGTAGAAATAAATACAAAACATTACAGTAGTCCACGCAGGATAAAATCGCAGCCTGAACTAGAGGTTTGTGTGTCTGCTTTGGAATCCCTTTGATTTGACATCCTCACATAAAGAAAACATGAGACTGAAACAGTGTTTACTTGTTTTTCTATATTTAGGTATGTACCAATTATAAGGCCCAGACTTTTTGATGTCGGAACAGGAGAAGGGGAAGGGAATGGAGGGAGAGGTTATTCTCTGAAATCTACTGGCCACTGGTTTGGTGAACGAGTGATGGCTAAAAGGCTAAAACTCAAAGATTCTGTCTTTTACCATTCAGTTTCAGTGCCATTCATGCCCATCCACTGAGTCATCCGCATCATACAGTCATGACAATTGGTTACTGCCTCTGTCTTATCAACCACTGATACTACAGTTTGGGTGTCATCTGCATAAAACATAAGACAACCCAAAACTTCGTATCAGTCTTGCCAGGCCCGGGATCTACAGACTCACCAAGGAGAAACTCAGAATAGAGCCCTAAGGGACCTGACAAGACAGTAATCTATTCTTTGAGGAAAAGGAAAAGATCCTTAGCATTTGGGTTTGGTTAGATAAGAATGAGGAATACCAACCCAATGCTCCCCCTTTCACGCTCAGCGCATGTAATCTATGTATCAGAATGGGTGGTGCAAGACTGTATCGAATAAAGCATTGAAATTTAAACATACCAACGCTGTGCTAAATCTCTTATCGAGGAGCATTCCGATATCATCCACAACCATCACCAGTGCAGTCTCTGTCCAATGCAGTGGCCTAAAGTCAACTTGTGTTTTTATCAAGAACCTTAATGGCTTCAATACGAAGCCTAAATTGTCCACCAATTTCTCTTTCCAACACTTTTACTAGGAAGGGAAGGAGGGCAGTAGTTCTACAGTTAAAGCGGATTCGCTGATGATTTTTTCAGAATCTGTGCACCTTTCCACAGTTGTAAAAAGCAAAAGGAACAAATGATGGACGGAATGCTGAACAATGCAAACATTCACCCCCAGTCACAAAGATCTGGGTTTAATCCATATTTTCTTTTGCTCATCACACCACACCAGTTTGGACCCAGCCATATGCAAATCAGTCTTGACCCTGATCCTCATGGTAACAGTCCAGCCCGAACTGCCAAGCTAGGTCCTCCCTGGACCAGAAACAAGCATCCTGGGAGCGGTTTCGGGCCTCACCTCTCATCAGCCAGGCTAGCTTGAATCCAGTGGCACAGTGAGCACGGGACCCACGTCTGAGCATACCCTTACCACTTAGGGTGGCAAAAGGAACAAATGATGGACAGAATGCTGAACAATGCAAACATTCAGCATTCCCTCCTTCATTTGTTCCTTTTGCTTGCCACAATTGTGGGCACACTGCTGAGTTAACTAATGAGTTATTGGTTCAAAGGAATCAAGAGCCAGATGGACGCAGGAGGCTCAACTCGAGTCAAGCGGCAACCCAGATTTAATTGACATCATGGAACGTTTTTACTGACTCAACTTGTAGCAACCTCAAAGCTAGATTCTGTTGTGATGTCAACTTGTTGTGTCATAGATTGTGAGGTGTACAGCGTTCCAAGGTTGTCAGTTGCTCCTGGCACCTTGGTGCGGGCTGACACCAGGCTGTTTGTTCCGATTAAACGTATTACGAACCAATCTGCGGTGTATCGGAGTTATCTTCCTTCCCAACATTTTGGCGACGAGGATGGGATACGAACCATGGGGCATATTGATGATCCTGGTAAACCATGGCATACTGTGTGCTTGGACTTCATTGGTCCTATGGGGGAATTGTCTGGCATGATGAGATTTGCTGCCATCGTAGTGGATGTGTATTCTAAGTGGAATTTTGTTAAATTTTTTAAGGACATCACCCCGAGATGTACCATTTCCATGCTTCAGGAGATTTTTCAAGAAGAGGCGGTCCCACATGTGTTGGTGACTGATAATGGCACTCAGTTAATTTCGCATGAAATGACGTTTCTTAAATTGTGTGGTATCAGACATTCTCGCACTTCACTATATAACCCCCAGGGAAATGGTTTGGCGGAGAGGGTCAACAGGTTGGTGAAGGGTATCATACAATTAGCCATTGCTATCCAAGAGGATGTGGGTGCCATGGTTAGTGACATGGTTCAGGCATATCGGACCACTAAACATAGTATGACGCAGAGAATTCCTTTTCAAGATGTGCGTGGCGGTTTACCAGGTACTAAATTAGTTCCCTCCTGGTTGAGAGAATGGGTTCAGAATGATGGTCAAGTGCAACCTGATGGGGTGTCGTGCTGCAGGTTTGGTGTTGGTGACTGGGTCGAGGTTCAGTCTGGGCCCTTTCCAAATTTAGAGGTCCTTTGCCCATTGATGAAATGGGCAAGTTCTCTGCTACTCTGGATGATGGTGAAAAGTGGAATCGTAGGAATGTTGCCCTGCATGAAAAAGGAGGACAGTGTGTAAGGAAAGAGGAAGAGTGATGTTCTGGTGCCATGTTTCTGAGTGATCATGAGGTGATTGGCGGTGATGGGAATGTTGGGGTGAGTCTGGATGTGAGAAATGTAGGTGGTTCTGGTGTTGGTGGCTGTGGGGATACTAGGCAGACTACCAGGTCTTGGAGAGCACACATCTATCTGGAGGACTATGAGGTGTGATCTGGGTGGGTACTGTGGATTCCCTTTGTGCTTCGGTTTTCTTTATTTCTTGTTATTTTAGGGAAGGGAAGGGGATGTGTTGTGATGTCAACTTGATCTTTAATAGATTGTGAGGTGTACAGCGTTCCAAGGTTGTCGTTTGCTCCTGGCATCTTGGTGCGGGCTGACGCCAGGCTGTTTGTTCCGATTAAACTTATTATAAACCAATCTGCGGTGTGTCGGAGCTATCTTCCTTCCCAACAGATTCCAAGTGTAGCTGGACTATGGTCTCTGAACCTCCTGGTTTTAAATTGTGACTGATTTTATTTATCTTCTAATGGTTCAAGCTATGTAAGGACTCTCACAAACAGATATCTGTGGCAGACTCTCACAAAGTATGTCTATGGTGTCAGGGGTCGGAGTACGATTCCAGGGCCTGTGATGACGGTCCCTAGATTAATCGGAATTCTATATGGAACGGCAAAGCTCTGTCACCAAACATCGGAAGAATCTATGCCTTGATTGGCCAAAGTTGAAAAATAGGGCCAGTTCCTGCTCCCAAAGTCATTCCTAAGGCAGGTCATCATCACAGTTGAGGGCTTCGGGTAAATCCAAGAGGCAGAAGAACTCAATGCCAGAACCAGCCTGTTCCTGCCACTCTTTGACTCTTTGACTCCAGAGAGGGCGCATGGGCATCAACGTGCCACCTAATCTCCATCTGACTTTATCCAGAGTCCAGTCCTCTGCGAGTCTGACATTGCAGCACGTGGAAGCCTATATGGAGGCCATGCTGTGCATTTTAGCATATTTCTGTCCCTGATGACGTGCCTTTTGGCCCCAAGGATCCGGAGCCTTCAGTTGGGCTTCTGCCGGCATGTCACCCTCAGTGCCTTCTGTGCCCCTCGAACCTGCATCGGTTTCAGTACCTGTTACACCCACTGCGCCAGTTCCATCTGCATCGATGTGAGTGGTGCTGGAGGAGAATTTGCTTTCCGACTCTGACCAGAATTCACTGCGACCTATGCCGGATATATGATTTAACAACTACTACTTTAACAACGAATTCCTAAACCACGAATGCTAAACCACGAGCAATGCCAAACCACTACATTCTTAACAACGACTTCCTAAACAACGAAAAATATTCAATTGGCTCATTGTCTGAATATATCATTCTGCTCTAAAATAAAATGCATATTTGAAACACGGTAGGAGAGGGCATGCAGTCTTTTGATCATGAGACTCCATGACAAACTTCTGTCCAAAAGCCTTCCTTGATAGAGTCGGAAATTGAAGCAATGCTTCATCTGTTGGCACGCGAATGGAGCCTAGGTACACCGAAGATAGACCATTCTCTGACTGTCGTGCCAGAGCCAATGCGGTGCCCCCAGCCCTACCAAGACAGAGAGGTCTCTGGTGCAACAGAGCACATGTCATGTTACTCTAATGTGCTGAAGTGGCCTGGTACACTATGCTAGATTACTAAACTATTTATAAAATAAGGAAAGAAACATGGATTTACTCCATGTTCACTCTAGGGTCACTGATGTCTTCAGCAAGGACATACAAAATAGAGCGAAAGGCATAGAGAGGGAAAATATTAACACCGCAGATCATGTTAATTAGTGATGGACTGCACAACCACGGCAGCAAGCTCTGATAGTATTTCTTTCGTACATGGTCCCTTGTACTTTCATGTGTGCCCCCTCTCCCCTTACAGTGTGGAATATAGACATCTTGCAGTATTTACAGACAGTATTTTAAAACATTAAATGTACTCTCATAACAAAAATACATCCACGGCCAATAAAGTTCCTATTTCAACTCTTTTATCCTGTTATCATTCACAGTGAATAAAATGCCATTTATTTAATTCTTGTAATGGCATATCAGCCACAAAACCCTGAGGCGAAGCCTGAAACGTGTTGGGGGCTTGTATGTAAATTGTTGTTAATTTATTTGTTTTGTTAATTTATTCATTTAACAAACATACCTGGGTATTATTTTACATCCCCACCCATTCCCACCTATTTCCTAGATCCAAACCCTATAGGTAAGTATTAAGGTTACAAGTTCCAAAATACATTTAGATGGCCTACCTGAGAACCTTCAACATCTGCCTCATCTGCCAGGAGCGGGACCCAGTCTGGAAAAGACTTATAAACACTCTCAAACAACGGCTTGTCATTGTTATATATAACAATAGTGCCATCTATTGGCCAGTTAGGTCGTTTTATTTGCGGTTTAGGAAAGTCGTTGTTCGTGTAAGTCGTAGTTAATGATGTCGTGGTTCATAGAAAGGTCGTTGTTTTGGATTCGTTGTTCAGGTCAGTCGTTGTAAAGGCTCCGTTATTAAGGCTGTTTCTCACCTATGCCACGTCCTGCTCACACCAGAGTGCAGCTAGCTGTCAATCCTTCTGATACTTTGCACTTACCCGTACCACGTGGTAGGGCCCAGACTTTGCACAGTCTTTTTGGCACTGTTTCAGACAATGACCATTTTGATGACTGGGATGATTTTGTTCCCCAGAATGATGAGGACAACTGGTGTGACGAACTAAGAGATGCCTGTGTCCTGAATACTTCTCCAGATTCTGTCTTGTTTCTCTCCCTGGACAAAGCACCTCCTTCACCGTCATTATGAGGACGGTGGCGGACGTATTAGGCCTACATCTTCCTAATATGGAGGTGAAGACTAATGTTCTCACAGAGGTACTTCAGCCTGGTCAAGCATTTACAGAACCCATGTTACCATTTAATGAGACCCTCAATGATACCTCTTGGGAACTTCAACAAAGCCATGTTTGAGATTTCCAGTTAATAGGCCGGTCACTGGTACCATCACCCAGCACCAGGTGACCCAAACGTTCTCGCAGAACATTCCATGCAAAAGAGCTTAGTGGTGCTGTCGTCTACGAGTAAGGTAAATCCCAACACGTTCCCCACCATCCCCCACCTGATCGTGAGTCAACAGAATAGAGACATTTGGCAAGTTTATCTTTTCCCCCGCTAGCCATAGTTGATTAGAAAATGCCAGCAGTCGGGGGCGGAGCTTGCTCAGGCTGCGAGATGGCCGCCCGTTAAGAGGGCTCTGCCGGGTGGTATCACGATCTGGCAAGATTCAGGGCAACGAGGTCTGAGAGGCACACATACGTGGGTCGCCCTACTTCCCTGCTCACCAGTGCTGATGTTGGAGCAGGCAATGGCTACCCTGAGCGGACAGCTCTGGCGGCAGCAGTAGTAATTCGATCAGGATTGGCGGCTGCGTGTTCTGGCCTGCGAGGGAAGCTGAAGCCCAGGCTGTGGTGATCACGGAGGCCGCGCTGATACGAGTGCGAGTGGTGACTTCTCTGGATCAGAGTGGACCGGAGGCCTGCGAGTGTGCTGGGGCTGCCCCAGGCTCTCCTTGAAGGACACCTGGATCCAGCAAAAGAAGATCGCAGGCGGTAGGTCGGGGGGTGCGCTGTGGCAGAATCTCCTCCCACGCCCACCTGTGCGTAGCACTACATAGAAGGCCCGAGCCTGTGGAGAGTGCGTGATTGTCAGCATGGCGGCGGAATGCTGGGATTCCCAAGTGATACCAAAGGGGATGATGGACGGAGCGCTTGAGCTAATCAAACACTCACCCCCAGTCAACTGATCTGGGTTTAATCCATCATCATTCTTTAGCTCACTCCACCACCCCAGTTCAGACATGGCCATATGGAAATCAGTCTGACCCTGTGCCTCATGGGAACAGTCCAGCCCGAACTGCCAAGCCATGTCTTCCCTGGACCGGAAACAAGCATCCTGGGACCGGTTTCTGGCTATTCAGCCGTCATCAGCCAGGCTAGCTTGAATCCAGTGGCAAAGTGAGCAAGGGACCCACGTCTGGGCATACCCTGCCAACTTAGGGCGAACAAAGCGATACCAAAGGGGATGATGGACGGAGCGTTGAGCTAATCAAACACTCACCCCCAGTCAACTGATCTGGGTTTAATCCATCATCATTCTTTAGCTCACTCCACCACCCCAGTTCAGACATGGCCATATGCAAATCAGTCTGACCCTGTGCCTCATGGGAACAGTCCAGCCCGAACTGCCAAGCCATGTCTTCCCTGGACCGGAAACAAGCATCCTGGGACCGGTTTCTGGCTATTCAGCCGTCATCAGCCAGGCTAGCTTGAATCCAGTGGCAAAGTGAGCAAGGGACCCACGTCTGGGCATACCCTGCCAACTTAGGGCGAACAAAGCGATACCAAAGGGGATGATGGACGGAGCGCTTGAGCTAATCAAACACTCACCCCCAGTCAACTGATCTGGGTTTAATCCATCATCATTCTTTAGCTCACTCCACCACCCCAGTTCAGACATGGCCATATGCAAATCAGTCTGACCCTGTGCCTCATGGGAACAGTCCAGCCCGAACTGCCAAGCCATGTCTTCCCTGGACCGGAAACAAGCATCCTGGGACCGGTTTCTGGCTATTCAGCCGTCATCAGCCAGGCTAGCTTGAATCCAGTGGCAAAGTGAGCAAGGGACCCACGTCTGGGCATACCCTGCCAACTTAGGGCGAACAAAGCGATACCAAAGGGGATGATGGACGGAGCGCTTGAGCTAATCAAACACTCACCCCCAGTCAACTGATCTGGGTTTAATCCATCTTCATTCTTTAGCTCACTCCACCACCCCAGTTCAGACATGGCCATATGCAAATCAGTCTGACCCTGTGCCTCATGGGAACAGTCCAGCCCGAACTGCCAAGCCATGTCTTCCCTGGACCGGAAACAAGCATCCTGGGACCGGTTTCTGGCTATTCAGCCGTCATCAGCCAGGCTAGCTTGAATCCAGTGGCAAAGTGAGCAAGGGACCCACGTCTGGGCATACCCTGCCAACTTAGGGCGAACAAAGCGATACCAAAGGGGATGATGGACGGAGCGCTTGAGCTAATCAAACACTCACCCCCAGTCAACTGATCTGGGTTTAATCCATCATCATTCTTTAGCTCACTCCACCACCCCAGTTCAGACATGGCCATATGCAAATCAGTCTGACCCTGTGCCTCATGGGAACAGTCCAGCCCGAACTGCCAAGCCATGTCTTCCCTGGACCGGAAACAAGCATCCTGGGACCGGTTTCTGGCTATTCAGCCGTCATCAGCCAGGCTAGCTTGAATCCAGTGGCAAAGTGAGCAAGGGACCCACGACTGGGCATACCCTGCCAACTTAGGGCGAACAAAGCGATACCAAAGGGGATGATGGACGGAGCGCTTGAGCTAATCAAACACTCACCCCCAGTCAACTGATCTGGGTTTAATCCATCATCATTCTTTAGCTCACTCCACCACCCCAGTTCAGACATGGCCATATGCAAATCAGTCTGACCCTGTGCCTCATGGGAACTTTCCAGCCCGAACTGCCAAGCCATGTCTTCCCTGGACCGGAAACAAGCATCCTGGGACCGGTTTCTGGCTATTCAGCCGTCATCAGCCAGGCTAGCTTGAATCCAGTGGCAAAGTGAGCAAGGGACCCACGTCTGGGCATACCCTGCCAACTTAGGGCGAACAAAGCGATACCAAAGGGGATGATGGACGGAGCGCTTGAGCTAATCAAACACTCACCCCCAGTCAACTGAAATGGGTTTAATCCATCATCATTCTTTAGCTCACTCCACCACCCCAGTTCAGACACGGCCATATGCAAATCAGTCTGACCCTGTGCCTCATGGGAACAGTCCAGCCCGAACTGCCAAGCCATGTCTTCCCTGGACCGGAAACAAGCATCCTGGGACCGGTTTCTGGCTATTCAGCCGTCATCAGCCAGGCTAGCTTGAATCCAGTGGCAAAGTGAGCAAGGGACCCACGTCTGGGCATACCCTGCCAACTTAGGGCGAACAAAGCGATACCAAAGGGGATGATGGACGGAGCGCTTGAGCTAATCAAACACTCACCCCCAGTCAACTGATCTGGGTTTAATCCATCATCATTCTTTAGCTCACTCCACCACCCCAGTTCAGACATGGCCATATGCAAATCAGTCTGACCCTGTGCCTCATGGGAACAGTCCAGCCCGAACTGCCAAGCCATGTCTTCCCTGGACCGGAAACAAGCATCCTGGGACCGGTTTCTGGCTATTCAGCCGTCATCAGCCAGGCTAGCTTGAATCCAGTGGCAAAGTGAGCAAGGGACCCACGTCTGGGCATACCCTGCCAACTTAGGGCGAACAAAGCGATACCAAAGGGGATGATGGACGGAGCGCTTGAGCTAATCAAACACTCACCCCCAGTCAACTGATCTGGGTTTAATCCATCATCATTCTTTAGCTCACTCCACCACCCCAGTTCAGACATGGCCATATGCAAATCAGTCTGACCCTGTGCCTCATGGGAACAGTCCAGCCCGAACTGCCAAGCCATGTCTTCCCTGGACCGGAAACAAGCATCCTGGGACCGGTTTCTGGCTATTCAGCCGTCATCAGCCAGGCTAGCTTGAATCCAGTGGCAAAGTGAGCAAGGGACCCACGTCTGGGCATACCCTGCCAACTTAGGGTGAACAAAGCGATACCAAAGGGGATGATGGACGGAGCGCTTGAGCTAATCAAACACTCACCCCCAGTCAACTGATCTGGGTTTAATCCATCATCATTCTTTAGCTCACTCCACCACCCAAGTTCAGACATGGCCATATGCAAATCAGTCTGACCCTGTGCCTCATGGGAACAGTCCAGCCCGAACTGCCAAGCCATGTCTTCCCTGGACCGGAAACAAGCATCCTGGGACCGGTTTCTGGCTATTCAGCCGTCATCAGCCAGGCTAGCTTGAATCCAGTGGCAAAGTGAGCAAGGGACCCACGTCTGGGCATACCCTGCCAACTTAGGGTGAACAAAGCGATACCAAAGGGGATGATGGACGGAGCGCTTGAGCTAATCAAACACTCACCCCCAGTCAACTGATCTGGGTTTAATCCATCATCATTCTTTAGCTCACTCCACCACCCCAGTTCAGACATGGCCATATGCATATCAGTCTGACCCTGTGCCTCATGGGAACAGTCCAGCCCGAACTGCCAAGCCATGTCTTCCCTGGACCGGAAACAAGCATCCTGGGACCGGTTTCTGGCTATTCAGCCGTCATCAGCCAGGCTAGCTTGAATCCAGTGGCAAAGTGAGCAAGGGACCCACGTCTGGGGATACCCTGCCAACTTAGGGCGAAAAAAGCGATACCAAAGGGGATGATGGACGGAGCGCTTGAGCTAATCAAACACTCACCCCCAGTCAACTGATCTGGGTTTAATCCATCATCATTCTTTAGCTCACTCCACCACCCCAGTTCAGACATGGCCATATGCAAATCAGTCTGACCCTGTGCCTCATGGGAACAGTCCAGCCCGAACTGCCAAGCCATGTCTTCCCTGGACCGGAAACAAGCATCCTGGGACCGGTTTCTGGCTATTCAGCCGTCATCAGCCAGGCTAGCTTGAATCCAGTGGCAAAGTGAGCAAGGGACCCACGTCTGGGCATACCCTGCCAACTTAGGGCGAACAAAGCGATACCAAAGGGGATGATGGACGGAGCGCTTGAGCTAATCAAACACTCACCCCCAGTCAACTGATCTGGGTTTAATCCATCATCATTCTTTAGCTCACTCCACCACCCAAGTTCAGACATGGCCATATGCAAATCAGTCTGACCCTGTGCCTCATGGGAACAGTCCAGCCCGAACTGCCAAGCCATGTCTTCCCTGGACCAGAAACAAGCATCCTGGGACCGGTTTCTGGCTATTCAGCCGTCATCAGCCAGGCTAGCTTGAATCCAGTGGCAAAGTGAGCAAGGGACCCACGTCTGGGCATACCCTGCCAACTTAGGGTGAACAAAGCGATACCAAAGGGGATGATGGACGGAGCGCTTGAGCTAATCAAACACTCACCCCCAGTCAACTGATCTGGGTTTAATCCATCATCATTCTTTAGCTCACTCCACCACCCCAGTTCAGACATGGCCATATGCAAATCAGTCTGACCCTGTGCCTCATGGGAACAGTCCAGCCCGAACTGCCAAGCCATGTCTTCCCTGGACCGGAAACAAGCATCCTGGGACCGGTTTCTGGCTATTCAGCCGTCATCAGCCAGGCTAGCTTGAATCCAGTGGCAAAGTGAGCAAGGGACCCACGTCTGGGCATACCCTGCCAACTTAGGGCGAACAAAGCGATACCAAAGGGGATGAAGGACGGAGCGCTTGAGCTAATCAAACACTCACCCCCAGTCAACTGATCTGGGTTTAATCCATCATCATTCTTTAGCTCACTCCACCACCCCAGTTCAGACATGGCCATATGCAAATCAGTCTGACCCTGTGCCTCATGGGAACAGTCCAGCCCGAACTCCCAAGCCATGTCTTCCCTGGACCGGAAACAAGCATCCTGGGACCGGTTTCTGGCTATTCAGCCGTCATCAGCCAGGCTAGCTTGAATCCAGTGGCAAAGTGAGCAAGGGACCCACGTCTGGGCATACCCTGCCAACTTAGGGCGAACAAAGCGATACCAAAGGGGATGATGGACGGAGCGCTTGAGCTAATCAAACACTCACCCCCAGTCAACTGATCTGGGTTTAATCCATCATCATTCTTTAGCTCACTCCACCACCCCAGTTCAGACATGGCCATATGCAAATCAGTCTGACCCTGTGCCTCATGGGAACAGTCCAGCCCGAACTGCCAAGCCATGTCTTCCCTGGACCGGAAACAAGCATCCTGGGACCGGTTTCTGGCTATTCAGCCGTCATCAGCCAGGCTAGCTTGAATCCAGTGGCAAAGTGAGCAAGGGACCCACGTCTGGGCATACCCTGCCAACTTAGGGCGAACAAAGCGATACCAAAGGGGATGATGGACGGAGCGCTTGAGCTAATCAAACACTCACCCCCAGTCAACTGATCTGGGTTTAATCCATCATCATTCTTTAGCTCACTCCACCACCCCAGTTCAGACATGGCCATATGCAAATCAGTCTGACCCTGTGCCTCATGGGAACTTTCCAGCCCGAACTGCCAAGCCATGTCTTCCCTGGACCGGAAACAAGCATCCTGGGACCGGTTTCTGGCTATTCAGCCGTCATCAGCCAGGCTAGCTTGAATCCAGTGGCAAAGTGAGCAAGGGACCCACGTCTGGGCATACCCTGCCAACTTAGGGCGAACAAAGCGATACCAAAGGGGATGATGGACGGAGCGCTTGAGCTAATCAAACACTCACCCCCAGTCAACTGATCTGGGTTTAATCCATCATCATTCTTTAGCTCACTCCACCACCCCAGTTCAGACATGGCCATATGCAAATCAGTCTGACCCTGTGCCTCATGGGAACAGTCCAGCCCGAACTGCCAAGCCATGTCTTCCCTGGACCGGAAACAAGCATCCTGGGACCGGTTTCTGGCTATTCAGCCGTCATCAGCCAGGCTAGCTTGAATCCAGTGGCAAAGTGAGCAAGGGACCCACGTCTGGGCATACCCTGCCAACTTAGGGTGAACAAAGCGATACCAAAGGGGATGATGGACGGAGCGCTTGAGCTAATCGAACACTCACCCCCAGTCAACTGATCTGGGTTTAATCCATCATCATTCTTTAGCTCACTCCACCACCCCAGTTCAGACATGGCCATATGCAAATCAGTCTGACCCTGTGCCTCATGGGAACAGTCCAGCCCGAACTGCCAAGCCATGTCTTCCCTGGACCGGAAACAAGCATCCTGGGACCGGTTTCTGGCTATTCAGCCGTCATCAGCCAGGCTAGCTTGAATCCAGTGGCAAAGTGAGCAAGGGACCCACGTCTGGGCATACCCTGCCAACTTAGGGCGAACAAAGCGATACCAAAGGGGATGATGGACGGAGCGCTTGAGCTAATCAAACACTCACCCCCAGTCAACTGATCTGGGTTTAATCCATCATCATTCTTTAGCTCACTCCACCACCCCAGTTCAGACATGGCCATATGCAAATCAGTCTGACCCTGTGCCTCATGGGAACAGTCCAGCCCGAACTGCCAAGCCATGTCTTCCCTGGACCGGAAACCAGCATCCTGGGACCGGTTTCTAGCTATTCAGCCGTCATCAGCCAGGCTAGCTTGAATCCAGTGGCAAAGTGAGCAAGGGACCCACGTCTGGGCATACCCTGCCAACTTAGGGCGAACAAAGCGATACCAAAGGGTATGATGGACGGAGCGCTTGAGCTAATCAAACACTCACCCCCAGTCAACTGATCTGGGTTTAATCCATCATCATTCTTTAGCTCACTCCACCACCCAAGTTCAGACATGGCCATATGCAAATCAGTCTGACCCTGTGCCTCATGGGAACAGTCCAGCCCGAACTGCCAAGCCATGTCTTCCCTGGACCGAAAACAAGCATCCTGGGACCGGTTTCTGGCTATTCAGCCGTCATCAGCCAGGCTAGCTTGAATCCAGTGGCAAAGTGAGCAAGGGACCCACGTCTGGGCATACCCTGCCAACTTAGGGTGAACAAAGCGATACCAAAGGGGATGATGGACGGAGCGCTTGAGCTAATCAAACACTCACCCCCAGTCAACTGATCTGGGTTTAATCCATCATCATTCTTTAGCTCACTCCACCACCCCAGTTCAGACATGGCCATATGCAAATCAGTCTGACCCTGTGCCTCATGGGAACAGTCCAGCCCGAACTGCCAAGCCATGTCTTCCCTGGACCGGAAACAAGCATCCTGGGACCGGTTTCTGGCTATTCAGCCGTCATCAGCCAGGCTAGCTTGAATCCAGTGGCAAAGTGAGCAAGGGACCCACGTCTGGGCATACCCTGCCAACTTAGGGCGAGCAAAGCGATACCAAAGGGGATGATGGACGGAGCGCTTGAGCTAATCAAACACTCACCCCCAGTCAACTGATCTGGGTTTAATCCATCATCATTCTTTAGCTCACTCCACCACCCCAGTTCAGACATGGCCATATGCAAATCAGTCTGACCCTGTGCCTCATGGGAACAGTCCAGCCCGAACTGCCAAGCCATGTCTTCCCTGGACCGGAAACAAGCATCCTGGGACCGGTTTCTGGCTATTCAGCCGTCATCAGCCAGGCTAGCTTGAATCCAGTGGCAAAGTGAGCAAGGGACCCACGTCTGGGCATACCCTGCCAACTTAGGGCGAACAAAGCGATACCAAAGGGGATGATGGACGGAGCGCTTGAGCTAATCAAACACTCACCCCCAGTCAACTGATCTGGGTTTAATCCATCATCATTCTTTAGCTCACTCCACCACCCCAGTTCAGACATGGCCATATGCAAATCAGTCTGACCCTGTGCCTCATGGGAACTTTCCAGCCCGAACTGCCAAGCCATGTCTTCCCTGGACCGGAAACAAGCATCCTGGGACCGGTTTCTGGCTATTCAGCCGTCATCAGCCAGGCTAGCTTGAATCCAGTGGCAAAGTGAGCAAGGGACCCACGTCTGGGCATACCCTGCCAACTTAGGGCGAACAAAGCGATACCAAAGGGGATGATGGACGGAGCGCTTGAGCTAATCAAACACTCACCCCCAGTCAACTGATCTGGGTTTAATCCATCATCATTCTTTAGCTCACTCCACCACCCCAGTTCAGACATGGCCATATGCAAATCAGTCTGACCCTGTGCCTCATGGGAACAGTCCAGCCCGAACTGCCAAGCCATGTCTTCCCTGGACCGGAAACAAGCATCCTGGGACCGGTTTCTGGCTATTCAGCCGTCATCAGCCAGGCTAGCTTGAATCCAGTGGCAAAGTGAGCAAGGGACCCACGTCTGGGCATACCCTGCCAACTTAGGGTGAACAAAGCGATACCAAAGGGGATGATGGACGGAGCGCTTGAGCTAATCGAACACTCACCCCCAGTCAACTGATCTGGGTTTAATCCATCATCATTCTTTAGCTCACTCCACCACCCCAGTTCAGACATGGCCATATGCAAATCAGTCTGACCCTGTGCCTCATGGGAACAGTCCAGCCCGAACTGCCAAGCCATGTCTTCCCTGGACCGGAAACAAGCATCCTGGGACCGGTTTCTGGCTATTCAGCCGTCATCAGCCAGGCTAGCTTGAATCCAGTGGCAAAGTGAGCAAGGGACCCACGTCTGGGCATACCCTGCCAACTTAGGGCG
The DNA here is from genome assembly GCA_963921515.1 of Calotriton arnoldi. NCBI lineage: Eukaryota > Metazoa > Chordata > Amphibia > Caudata > Salamandridae > Calotriton > Calotriton arnoldi. Next base: position 459,044 of record CAWUFW010013501.1, read on the forward strand.
AACAAAGCGATACCAAAGGGGATGATGGACGGAGCGCTTGAGCTAATCAAACACTCACCCCCAGTCAACTGATCTGGGTTTAATCCATCATCATTCTTTAGCTCACTCCACCACCCCAGTTCAGACATGGCCATATGCAAATCAGTCTGACCCTGTGCCTCATGGGAACAGTCCAGCCCGAACTGCCAAGCCATGTCTTCCCTGGACCGGAAACCAGCATCCTGGGACCGGTTTCTGGCTATTCAGCCGTCATCAGCCAGGCTAGCTTGAATCCAGTGGCAAAGTGAGCAAGGGACCCACGTCTGGGCATACCCTGCCAACTTAGGGCGAACAAAGCGATACCAAAGGGGATGATGGACGGAGCGCTTGAGCTAATCAAACACTCACCCCCAGTCAACTGATCTGGGTTTAATCCATCATCATTCTTTAGCTCACTCCACCACCCAAGTTCAGACATGGCCATATGCAAATCAGTCTGACCCTGTGCCTCATGGGAACAGTCCAGCCCGAACTGCCAAGCCATGTCTTCCCTGGACCGGAAACAAGCATCCTGGGACCGGTTTCTGGCTATTCAGCCGTCATCAGCCAGGCTAGCTTGAATCCAGTGGCAAAGTGAGCAAGGGACCCACGTCTGGGCATACCCTGCCAACTTAGGGTGAACAAAGCGATACCAAAGGGGATGATGGACGGAGCGCTTGAGCTAATCAAACACTCACCCCCAGTCAACTGATCTGGGTTTAATCCATCATCATTCTTTAGCTCACTCCACCACCCCAGTTCAGACATGGCCATATGCAAATCAGTCTGACCCTGTGCCTCATGGGAACAGTCCAGCCCGAACTGCCAAGCCATGTCTTCCCTGGACCGGAAACAAGCATCCTGGGACCGGTTTCTGGCTATTCAGCCGTCATCAGCCAGGCTAGCTTGAATCCAGTGGCAAAGTGAGCAAGGGACCCACGTCTGGGCATACCCTGCCAACTTAGGGCGAGCAAAGCGATACCAAAGGGGATGATGGACGGAGCGCTTGAGCTAATCAAACACTCACCCCCAGTCAACTGATCTGGGTTTAATCCATCATCATTCTTTAGCTCACTCCACCACCCCAGTTCAGACATGGCCATATGGAAATCAGTCTGACCCTGTGCCTCATGGGAACAGTCCAGCCCGAACTGCCAAGCCATGTCTTCCCTGGACCGGAAACAAGCATCCTGGGACCGGTTTCTGGCTATTCAGCCGTCATCAGCCAGGCTAGCTTGAATCCAGTGGCAAAGTGAGCAAGGGACCCACGTCTGGGCATACCCTGCCAACTTAGGGCGAACAAAGCGATACCAAAGGGGATGATGGACGGAGCGCTTGAGCTAATCAAACACTCACCCCCAGTCAACTGATCTGGGTTTAATCCATCATCATTCTTTAGCTCACTCCACCACCCCAGTTCAGACATGGCCATATGCAAATCAGTCTGACCCTGTGCCTCATGGGAACAGTCCAGCCCGAACTGCCAAGCCATGTCTTCCCTGGACCGGAAACAAGCATCCTGGGACCGGTTTCTGGCTATTCAGCCGTCATCAGCCAGGCTAGCTTGAATCCAGTGGCAAAGTGAGCAAGGGACCCACGTCTGGGCATACCCTGCCAACTTAGGGTGAACAAAGCGATACCAAAGGGGATGATGGACGGAGCGCTTGAGCTAATCAAACACTCACCCCCAGTCAACTGATCTGGGTTTAATCCATCATCATTCTTTAGCTCACTCCACCACCCCAGTTCAGACATGGCCGTATGCAAATCAGTCTGACCCTGTGCCTCATGGGAACAGTCCAGCCCGAACTGCCAAGCCATGTCTTCCCTGGACCGGAAACAAGCATCCTGGGACCGGTTTCTGGCTATTCAGCCGTCATCAGCCAGGCTAGCTTGAATCCAGTGGCAAAGTGAGCAAGGGACCCACGTCTGGGCATACCCTGCCAACTTAGGGCGAACAAAGCGATACCAAAGGGGATGATGGACGGAGCGCTTGAGCTAATCAAACACTCACCCCCAGTCAACTGATCTGGGTTTAATCCATCATCATTCTTTAGCTCACTCCACCACCCCAGTTCAGACATGGCCATATGCAAATCAGTCTGACCCTGTGCCTCATGGGAACAGTCCAGCCCGAACTGCCAAGCCATGTCTTCCCTGGACCGGAAACAAGCATCCTGGGACCGGTTTCTGGCTATTCAGCCGTCATCAGCCAGGCTAGCTTGAATCCAGTGGCAAAGTGAGCAAGGGACCCACGTCTGGGCATACCCTGCCAACTTAGGGCGAACAAAGCGATACCAAAGGGGATGATGGACGGAGCGCTTGAGCTAATCAAACACTCACCCCCAGTCAACTGATCTGGGTTTAATCCATCATCATTCTTTAGCTCACTCCACCACCCCAGTTCAGACATGGCCATATGCAAATCAGTCTGACCCTGTGCCTCATGGGAACAGTCCAGCCCGAACTGCCAAGCCATGTCTTCCCTGGACCAGAAACAAGCATCCTGGGACCGGTTTCTGGCTATTCAGCCGTCATCAGCCAGGCTAGCTTGAATCCAGTGGCAAAGTGAGCAAGGGACCCACGTCTGGGCATACCCTGCCAACTTAGGGTGAACAAAGCGATACCAAAGGGGATGATGGACGGAGCGCTTGAGCTAATCAAACACTCACCCCCAGTCAACTGATCTGGGTTTAATCCATCATCATTCTTTAGCTCACTCCACCACCCCAGTTCAGACATGGCCATATGCAAATCAGTCTGACCCTGTGCCTCATGGGAACAGTCCAGCCCGAACTGCCAAGCCATGTCTTCCCTGGACCGGAAACAAGCATCCTGGGACCGGTTTCTGGCTATTCAGCCGTCATCAGCCAGGCTAGCTTGAATCCAGTGGCAAAGTGAGCAAGGGACCCACGTCTGGGCATACCCTGCCAACTTAGGGCGAACAAAGCGATACCAAAGGGGATGATGGACGGAGCGCTTGAGCTAATCAAACACTCACCCCCAGTCAACTGATCTGGGTTTAATCCATCATCATTCTTTAGCTCACTCCACCACCCCAGTTCAGACATGGCCATATGCAAATCAGTCTGACCCTGTGCCTCATGGGAACAGTCCAGCCCGAACTGCCAAGCCATGTCTTCCCTGGACCGGAAACAAGCATCCTGGGACCGGTTTCTGGCTATTCAGCCGTCATCAGCCAGGCTAGCTTGAATCCAGTGGCAAAGTGAGCAAGGGACCCACGTCTGGGCATACCCTGCCAACTTAGGGCGAACAAAGCGATACCAAAGGGGATGATGGACGGAGCGCTTGAGCTAATCAAACACTCACCCCCAGTCAACTGATCTGGGTTTAATCCATCATCATTCTTTAGCTCACTCCACCACCCCAGTTCAGACATGGCCATATGCAAATCAGTCTGACCCTGTGCCTCATGGGAACAGTCCAGCCCGAACTCCCAAGCCATGTCTTCCCTGGACCGGAAACAAGCATCCTGGGACCGGTTTCTGGCTATTCAGCCGTCATCAGCCAGGCTAGCTTGAATCCAGTGGCAAAGTGAGTAAGGGACCCACGTCTGGGCATACCTTGCCAACTTAGGGCGAACAAAGCGATACCAAAGGGGATGATGGACGGAGCGCTTGAGCTAATCAAACACTCACCCCCAGTCAACTGATCTGGGTTTAATCCATCATCATTCTTTAGCTCACTCCACCACCCCAGTTCAGACATGGCCATATGGAAATCAGTCTGACCCTGTGCCTCATGGGAACAGTCCAGCCCGAACTGCCAAGCCATGTCTTCCCTGGACCGGAAACAAGCATCCTGGGACCGGTTTCTGGCTATTCAGCCGTCATCAGCCAGGCTAGCTTGAATCCAGTGGCAAAGTGAGCAAGGGACCCACGTCTGGGCATACCCTGCCAACTTAGGGCGAACAAAGCGATACCAAAGGGGATGATGGACGGAGCGCTTGAGCTAATCAAACACTCACCCCCAGTCAACTGATCTGGGTTTAATCCATCATCATTCTTTAGCTCACTCCACCACCCCAGTTCAGACATGGCCATATGCAAATCAGTCTGACCCTGTGCCTCATGGGAACAGTCCAGCCCGAACTGCCAAGCCATGTCTTCCCTGGACCAGAAACAAGCATCCTGGGACCGGTTTCTGGCTATTCAGCCGTCATCAGCCAGGCTAGCTTGAATCCAGTGGCAAAGTGAGCAAGGGACCCACGTCTGGGCATACCCTGCCAACTTAGGGCGAACAAAGCGATACCAAAGGGGATGATGGACGGAGCGCTTGAGCTAATCAAACACTCACCCCCAGTCAACTGATCTGGGTTTAATCCATCATCATTCTTTAGCTCACTCCACCACCCCAGTTCAGACATGGCCATATGCAAATCAGTCTGACCCTGTGCCTCATGGGAACAGTCCAGCCCGAACTGCCAAGCCATGTCTTCCCTGGACCGGAAACAAGCATCCTGGGACCGGTTTCTGGCTATTCAGCCGTCATCAGCCAGGCTAGCTTGAATCCAGTGGCAAAGTGAGCAAGGGACCCACGTCTGGGCATACCCTGCCAACTTAGGGCGAACAAAGCGATACCAAAGGGGATGATGGACGGAGCGCTTGAGCTAATCAAACACTCACCCCCAGTCAACTGATCTGGGTTTAATCCATCATCATTCTTTAGCTCACTCCACCACCCCAGTTCAGACATGGCCATATGCAAATCAGTCTGACCCTGTGCCTCATGGGAACAGTCCAGCCCGAACTGCCAAGCCATGTCTTCCCTGGACCGGAAACAAGCATCCTGGGACCGGTTTCTGGCTATTCAGCCGTCATCAGCCAGGCTAGCTTGAATCCAGTGGCAAAGTGAGCAAGGGACCCACGTCTGGGCATACCCTGCCAACTTAGGGCGAACAAAGCGATACCAAAGGGGATGATGGACGGAGCGCTTGAGCTAATCAAACACTCACCCCCAGTCAACTGATCTGGGTTTAATCCATCATCATTCTTTAGCTCACTCCACCACCCCAGTTCAGACATGGCCATATGCAAATCAGTCTGACCCTGTGCCTCATGGGAACAGTCCAGCCCGAACTGCCAAGCCATGTCTTCCCTGGACCGGAAACAAGCATCCTGGGACCGGTTTCTGGCTATTCAGCCGTCATCAGCCAGGCTAGCTTGAATCCAGTGGCAAAGTGAGCAAGGGACCCACGTCTGGGCATACCCTGCCAACTTAGGGCGAACAAAGCGATACCAAAGGGGATGATGGACGGAGCGCTTGAGCTAATCAAACACTCACCCCCAGTCAACTGATCTGGGTTTAATCCATCATCATTCTTTAGCTCACTCCACCACCCCAGTTCAGACATGGCCATATGCAAATCAGTCTGACCCTGTGCCTCATGGGAACTGTCCAGCCCGAACTGCCAAGCCATGTCTTCCCTGGACCGGAAACAAGCATCCTGGGACCGGTTTCTGGCTATTCAGCCGTCATCAGCCAGGCTAGCTTGAATCCAGTGGCAAAGTGAGCAAGGGACCCACGTCTGGGCATACCCTGCCAACTTAGGGCGAACAAAGCGATACCAAAGGGGATGATGGACGGAGCGCTTGAGCTAATCAAACACTCACCCCCAGTCAACTGATCTGGGTTTAATCCATCATCATTCTTTAGCTCACTCCACCACCCCAGTTCAGACATGGCCATATGCAAATCAGTCTGACCCTGTGCCTCATGGGAACAGTCCAGCCCGAACTGCCAAGCCATGTCTTCCCTGGACCGGAAACAAGCATCCTGGGACCGGTTTCTGGCTATTCAGCCGTCATCAGCCAGGCTAGCTTGAATCCAGTGGCAAAGTGAGCAAGGGACCCACGTCTGGGCATACCCTGCCAACTTAGGGCGAACAAAGCGATACCAAAGGGGATGATGGACGGAGCGCTTGAGCTAATCAAACACTCACCCCCAGTCAACTGATCTGGGTTTAATCCATCATCATTCTTTAGCTCACTCCACCACCCCAGTTCAGACATGGCCATATGCAAATCAGTCTGACCCTGTGCCTCATGGGAACAGTCCAGCCCGAACTGCCAAGCCATGTCTTCCCTGGACCGGAAACAAGCATCCTGGGACCGGTTTCTGGCTATTCAGCCGTCATCAGCCAGGCTAGCTTGAATCCAGTGGCAAAGTGAGCAAGGGACCCACGTCTGGGCATACCCTGCCAACTTAGGGCGAACAAAGCGATACCAAAGGGGATGATGGACGGAGCGCTTGAGCTAATCAAACACTCACCCCCAGTCAACTGATCTGGGTTTAATCCATCATCATTCTTTAGCTCACTCCACCACCCCAGTTCAGACATGGCCATATGCAAATCAGTCTGACCCTGTGCCTCATGGGAACAGTCCAGCCCGAACTGCCAAGCCATGTCTTCCCTGGACCAGAAACAAGCATCCTGGGACCGGTTTCTGGCTATTCAGCCGTCATCAGCCAGGCTAGCTTGAATCCAGTGGCAAAGTGAGCAAGGGACCCACGTCTGGGCATACCCTGCCAACTTAGGGCGAACAAAGCGATACCAAAGGGGATGATGGACGGAGCGCTTGAGCTAATCAAACACTCACCCCCAGTCAACTGATCTGGGTTTAATCCATCATCATTCTTTAGCTCACTCCACCACCCCAGTTCAGACATGGCCATATGCAAATCAGTCTGACCCTGTGCCTCATGGGAACAGTCCAGCCCGAACTGCCAAGCCATGTCTTCCCTGGACCGGAAACAAGCATCCTGGGACCGGTTTCTGGCTATTCAGCCGTCATCAGCCAGGCTAGCTTGAATCCAGTGGCAAAGTGAGCAAGGGACCCACGTCTGGGCATACCCTGCCAACTTAGGGTGAACAAAGCGATACCAAAGGGGATGATGGACGGAGCGCTTGAGCTAATCAAACACTCACCCCCAGTCAACTGATCTGGGTTTAATCCATCATCATTCTTTAGCTCACTCCACCACCCCAGTTCAGACATGGCCATATGCAAATCAGTCTGACCCTGTGCCTCATGGGAACAGTCCAGCCCGAACTGCCAAGCCATGTCTTCCCTGGACCGGAAACAAGCATCCTGGGACCGGTTTCTGGCTATTCAGCCGTCATCAGCCAGGCTAGCTTGAATCCAGTGGCAAAGTGAGCAAGGGACCCACGTCTGGGCATACCCTGCCAACTTAGGGCGAACAAAGCGATACCAAAGGGGATGATGGACGGAGCGCTTGAGCTAATCAAACACTCACCCCCAGTCAACTGATCTGGGTTTAATCCATCATCATTCTTTAGCTCACTCCACCACCCCAGTTCAGACATGGCCATATGCAAATCAGTCTGACCCTGTGCCTCATGGGAACAGTCCAGCCCGAACTGCCAAGCCATGTCTTCCCTGGACCGGAAACAAGCATCCTGGGACCGGTTTCTGGCTATTCAGCCGTCATCAGCCAGGCTAGCTTGAATCCAGTGGCAAAGTGAGCAAGGGACCCACGTCTGGGCATACCCTGCCAACTTAGGGCGAACAAAGCGATACCAAAGGGGATGATGGACGGAGCGCTTGAGCTAATCAAACACTCACCCCCAGTCAACTGATCTGGGTTTAATCCATCATCATTCTTTAGCTCACTCCACCACCCAAGTTCAGACATGGCCATATGCAAATCAGTCTGACCCTGTGCCTCATGGGAACAGTCCAGCCCGAACTGCCAAGCCATGTCTTCCCTGGACCGGTTTCTGGCTATTCAGCCGTCATCAGCCAGGCTAGCTTGAATCCAGTGGCAAAGTGAGCAAGGGACCCACGTCTGGGCATACCCTGCCAACTTAGGGTGAACAAAGCGATACCAAAGGGGATGATGGACGGAGCGCATGAGCTAATCAAACACTCACCCCCAGTCAACTGATCTGGGTTTAATCCATCATCATTCTTTAGCTCACTCCACCACCCCAGTTCAGACATGGCCATATGCAAATCAGTCTGACCCTGTGCCTCATGGGAACAGTCCAGCCCGAACTGCCAAGCCATGTCTTCCCTGGACCGGAAACAAGCATCCTGGGACCGGTTTCTGGCTATTCAGCCGTCATCAGCCAGGCTAGCTTGAATCCAGTGGCAAAGTGAGCAAGGGACCCACGTCTGGGCATACCCTGCCAACTTAGGGCGAACAAAGCGATACCAAAGGGGATGAAGGACGGAGCGCTTGAGCTAATCAAACACTCACCCCCAGTCAACTGATCTGGGTTTAATCCATCATCATTCTTTAGCTCACTCCACCACCCCAGTTCAGACATGGCCATATGCAAATCAGTCTGACCCTGTGCCTCATGGGAACAGTCCAGCCCGAACTCCCAAGCCATGTCTTCCCTGGACCGGAAACAAGCATCCTGGGACCGGTTTCTGGCTATTCAGCCGTCATCAGCCAGGCTAGCTTGAATCCAGTGGCAAAGTGAGTAAGGGACCCACGTCTGGGCATACCTTGCCAACTTAGGGCGAACAAAGCGATACCAAAGGGGATGATGGACGGAGCGCTTGAGCTAATCAAACACTCACCCCCAGTCAACTGATCTGGGTTTAATCCATCATCATTCTTTAGCTCACTCCACCACCCCAGTTCAGACATGGCCATATGGAAATCAGTCTGACCCTGTGCCTCATGGGAACAGTCCAGCCCGAACTGCCAAGCCATGTCTTCCCTGGACCGGAAACAAGCATCCTGGGACCGGTTTCTGGCTATTCAGCCGTCATCAGCCAGGCTAGCTTGAATCCAGTGGCAAAGTGAGCAAGGGACCCACGTCTGGGCATACCCTGCCAACTTAGGGCGAACAAAGCGATACCAAAGGGGATGATGGACGGAGCGCTTGAGCTAATCAAACACTCACCCCCAGTCAACTGATCTGGGTTTAATCCATCATCATTCTTTAGCTCACTCCACCACCCCAGTTCAGACATGGCCATATGCAAATCAGTCTGACCCTGTGCCTCATGGGAACAGTCCAGCCCGAACTGCCAAGCCATGTCTTCCCTGGACCAGAAACAAGCATCCTGGGACCGGTTTCTGGCTATTCAGCCGTCATCAGCCAGGCTAGCTTGAATCCAGTGGCAAAGTGAGCAAGGGACCCACGTCTGGGCATACCCTGCCAACTTAGGGCGAACAAAGCGATACCAAAGGGGATGATGGACGGAGCGCTTGAGCTAATCAAACACTCACCCCCAGTCAACTGATCTGGGTTTAATCCATCATCATTCTTTAGCTCACTCCACCACCCAAGTTCAGACATGGCCATATGCAAATCAGTCTGACCCTGTGCCTCATGGGAACAGTCCAGCCCGAACTGCCAAGCCATGTCTTCCCTGGACCGGAAACAAGCATCCTGGGACCGGTTTCTGGCTATTCAGCCGTCATCAGCCAGGCTAGCTTGAATCCAGTGGCAAAGTGAGCAAGGGACCCACGTCTGGGCATACCCTGCCAACTTAGGGTGAACAAAGCGATACCAAAGGGGATGATGGACGGAGCGCTTGAGCTAATCAAACACTCACCCCCAGTCAACTGATCTGGGTTTAATCCATCAGCATTCTTTAGCTCACTCCACCACCCCAGTTCAGACATGGCCATATGCAAATCAGTCTGACCCTGTGCCTCATGGGAACAGTCCAGCCCGAACTGCCAAGCCATGTCTTCCCTGGACCGGAAACAAGCATCCTGGGACCGGTTTCTGGCTATTCAGCCGTCATCAGCCAGGCTAGCTTGAATCCAGTGGCAAAGTGAGCAAGGGACCCACGTCTGGGCATACCCTGCCAACTTAGGGCGAACAAAGCGATACCAAAGGGGATGATGGACGGAGCGCTTGAGCTAATCAAACACTCACCCCCAGTCAACTGATCTGGGTTTAATCCATCATCATTCTTTAGCTCACTCCACCACCCCAGTTCAGACATGGCCATATGCAAATCAGTCTGACCCTGTGCCTCATGGGAACAGTCCAGCCCGAACTGCCAAGCCATGTCTTCCCTGGACCGGAAACAAGCATCCTGGGACCGGTTTCTGGCTATTCAGCCGTCATCAGCCAGGCTAGCTTGAATCCAGTGGCAAAGTGAGCAAGGGACCCACGTCTGGGCATACCCTGCCAACTTAGGGCGAACAAAGCGATACCAAAGGGGATGATGGACGGAGCGCTTGAGCTAATCAAACACTCACCCCCAGTCAACTGATCTGGGTTTAATCCATCATCATTCTTTAGCTCACGCCACCACCCCAGTTCAGACATGGCCATATGGAAATCAGTCTGACCCTGTGCCTCATGGGAACAGTCCAGCCCGAACTGCCAAGCCATGTCTTCCCTGGACCGGAAACAAGCATCCTGGGACCGGTTTCTGGCTATTCAGCCGTCATCAGCCAGGCTAGCTTGAATCCAGTGGCAAAGTGAGCAAGGGACCCACGTCTGGGCATACCCTGCCAACTTAGGGCGAACAAAGCGATACCAAAGGGGATGATGGACGGAGCGCTTGAGCTAATCAAACACTCACCCCCAGTCAACTGATCTGGGTTTAATCCATCATCATTCTTTAGCTCACTCCACCACCCCAGTTCAGACATGGCCATATGCAAATCAGTCTGACCCTGTGCCTCATGGGAACAGTCCAGCCCGAACTGCCAAGCCATGTCTTCCCTGGACCAGAAACAAGCATCCTGGGACCGGTTTCTGGCTATTCAGCCGTCATCAGCCAGGCTAGCTTGAATCCAGTGGCAAAGTGAGCAAGGGACCCACGTCTGGGCATACCCTGCCAACTTAGGGCGAACAAAGCGATACCAAAGGGGATGATGGACGGAGCGCTTGAGCTAATCAAACACTCACCCCCAGTCAACTGATCTGGGTTTAATCCATCATCATTCTTTAGCTCACTCCACCACCCCAGTTCAGACATGGCCATATGCAAATCAGTCTGACCCTGTGCCTCATGGGAACAGTCCAGCCCGAACTGCCAAGCCATGTCTTCCCTGGACCGGAAACAAGCATCCTGGGACCGGTTTCTGGCTATTCAGCCGTCATCAGCCAGGCTAGCTTGAATCCAGTGGCAAAGTGAGCAAGGGACCCACGTCTGGGCATACCCTGCCAACTTAGGGTGAACAAAGCGATACCAAAGGGGATGATGGACGGAGCGCTTGAGCTAATCAAACACTCACCCCCAGTCAACTGATCTGGGTTTAATCCATCATCATTCTTTAGCTCACTCCACCACCCCAGTTCAGACATGGCCATATGCAAATCAGTCTGACCCTGTGCCTCATGGGAACAGTCCAGCCCGAACTGCCAAGCCATGTCTTCCCTGGACCGGAAACAAGCATCCTGGGACCGGTTTCTGGCTATTCAGCCGTCATCAGCCAGGCTAGCTTGAATCCAGTGGCAAAGTGAGCAAGGGACCCACGTCTGGGCATACCCTGCCAACTTAGGGCGAACAAAGCGATACCAAAGGGGATGATGGACGGAGCGCTTGAGCTAATCAAACACTCACCCCCAGTCAACTGATCTGGGTTTAATCCATCATCATTCTTTAGCTCACTCCACCACCCCAGTTCAGACATGGCCATATGCAAATCAGTCTGACCCTGTGCCTCATGGGAACAGTCCAGCCCGAACTGCCAAGCCATGTCTTCCCTGGACCGGAAACAAGCATCCTGGGACCGGTTTCTGGCTATTCAGCCGTCATCAGCCAGGCTAGCTTGAATCCAGTGGCAAAGTGAGCAAGGGACCCACGTCTGGGCATACCCTGCCAACTTAGGGCGAACAAAGCGATACCAAAGGGGATGATGGACGGAGCGCTTGAGCTAATCAAACACTCACCCCCAGTCAACTGATCTGGGTTTAATCCATCATCATTCTTTAGCTCACTCCACCACCCCAGTTCAGACATGGCCATATGCAAATCAGTCTGACCCTGTGCCTCATGGGAACAGTCCAGCCCGAACTGCCAAGCCATGTCTTCCCTGGACCGGAAACAAGCATCCTGGGACCGGTTTCTGGCTATTCAGCCGTCATCAGCCAGGCTAGCTTGAATCCAGTGGCAAAGTGAGCAAGGGACCCACGTCTGGGCATACCCTGCCAACTTAGGGCGAACAAAGCGATACCAAAGGGGATGATGGACGGAGCGCTTGAGCTAATCAAACACTCACCCCCAGTCAACTGATCTGGGTTTAATCCATCATCATTCTTTAGCTCACTCCACCACCCCAGTTCAGACATGGCCATATGCAAATCAGTCTGACCCTGTGCCTCATGGGAACAGTCCAGCCCGAACTGCCAAGCCATGTCTTCCCTGGACCGGAAACAAGCATCCTGGGACCGGTTTCTGGCTATTCAGCCGTCATCAGCCAGGCTAGCTTGAATCCAGTGGCAAAGTGAGCAAGGGACCCACGTCTGGGCATACCCTGCCAACTTAGGGCGAACAAAGCGATACCAAAGGGGATGATGGACGGAGCGCTTGAGCTAATCAAACACTCACCCCCAGTCAACTGATCTGGGTTTAATCCATCATCATTCTTTAGCTCACTCCACCACCCCAGTTCAGACATGGCCATATGCAAATCAGTCTGACCCTGTGCCTCATGGGAACAGTCCAGCCCGAACTGCCAAGCCATGTCTTCCCTGGACCGGAAACAAGCATCCTGGGACCGGTTTCTGGCTATTCAGCCGTCATCAGCCAGGCTAGCTTGAATCCAGTGGCAAAGTGAGCAAGGGACCCACGTCTGGGCATACCCTGCCAACTTAGGGCGAACAAAGCGATACCAAAGGGGATGATGGACGGAGCGCTTGAGCTAATCAAACACTCACCCCCAGTCAACTGATCTGGGTTTAATCCATCATCATTCTTTAGCTCACTCCACCACCCCAGTTCAGACATGGCCATATGCAAATCAGTCTGACCCTGTGCCTCATGGGAACAGTCCAACAGCAATACGTAACTGAACGAAGTACACAGA